>CM074502.1:12704155-13209171 GCA_037389245.1 Oryzias sinensis | reverse complement strand
CGCAACACCTGCTGCTTCATCACTGCGGTGATCAAAAAACCCACACCGTCACAGCTCTAGTAATACATTTTTTAAAAAGGCTTTTGGACTGTCTTGTGTATTTATAATGTCCACAGAAAAAAAACAGTAATAATTTCTATCTTAATTTGTAATTGAAGAAAAGAGTAACCAAATAGTAACCTCTACATTAATAATTAGAAAAGCTGTAGAGATGGAGACCTATGTAGAAACATAATAACCCTTGGAATAAATGAAAACCGGGTCAACATTCTGTAGAAAAGACTGGACGATGTAGAACAACAAGTAAGGATGAATTATGTCATTCTTACTGGAGTACCGATGAAACCTCGGGCAAAGCTAAACGTAGCTGGAGTTAGCATTGCTAATGCTAATAGCGCTAGCAGTCTTGAAACGGAGAGCAGTGGAGAGTCTCTGGAACACCAAGTGGAATCATTTATCACGTCTAAAGGGATTTCCCTGGATCTCATCACCATCGAGACCTGCCACCTGCTCCCCAGGAGAAAGGAGACGGATAAACCAGCGATCCTCATCAGGTTTGTGAATCAAAAACACAAGCTAGCTCTGATGAATGAAAAGAAAAATCTGAAGGGATCTGCTGCTTATCTGAACGACCATCTGACCAGAAGGAATGCTGAAATCGCCAAACATGGCAAGCTTCTCAGGAAGCTTAAGCAGATTGAGAACACTTGGGTTAAAGGCTGCAGGATTTATGTCAAACCACCCGGTCCACCGGACCGGTCCAAGGTTCTGGTTATTAACACCATGAAGGACTTTGAGAAGTGTTTGATCACGGACGTCTGAACCAACATGCAGTAATAAATCAAAGAGCCAAATCATTTGAAGAATTATGATGCCTGGATTCATTGCTTTTTCCAAAAGTCTGACGTAACCTGATTCTCAGCAAAGCTCTGACCCGCAGACAACTTGACCTTAACTTTCACCGCCGCTGATATCAGGTGAAGAAGGCTATGGACCTTAATCTAATGTCGGCAGACATAACATCGAAGAGAACTATGAACTCTGTTTATACCCAGAAGAGCGGCTGATAATCAGCAGAAGAAGAAATGCCAACCTTGGACAATAGACAGATTATGGACCCTTTTTATTTTCCCTGACAGCATTACTTTATTATAAAATGAGTAAATAAAAATACAGTAAAACAAATGATTAATCAATTATTGAAAATGGTTAAATTGATTGACTTTTAATGATACTACTTCACTTGCTCCAAAAATTGATAAATTGACTCATAATTTTTTCCTAATGTAACATAATTTTGCACATATTTTTAACTTTTGATACTTGAAATACTTTTTGATACTTGAAAATCTCTGAAACAGTGTTTTGTCCATTTTACGTATATAGTGTTTTTTTTTTTATCAAATCAATTACTTTTATAAGTAACATAAACTGCATATATTTTGGATAACTGATCTGCATTTGCCATGTTGATTTTCTGAAATAGTTATTTTTACATAATAATTAAGTAATTCATCTTTGTCATGTGCTTTATTGATACTTTATGATTCTTAATTCTGTCTGATAAAAGCTAGGAACATGATAATTATAAATCATGTAATAAAATGGTTATGGTAGAACAGAGGTGGGATTATATAAGTTTGGTTCCTTCCACTCCCTTTCAAGCAATATTTATTAATATGTCTAATTATCCTAAGTTTGATTCATCGTTGTATGAATGTATAACTGATGATTGTATTGCTTTTGTGTATTCTTATTTGATTGCTTGAAATAAACCTATTCAAATCAAAATCAAAATAAATCTTTGGAACTTTGTATGCAGTTTATTTGAGGTTTGACTGTTTTTGTAGACGTTTTTCACCTTGTTTTGACTTGTTTTTGGATTTATACATTTCTATTTTGTCTCTAAAAAATTCTATTCTTGTGAATTTGCTACTCCGAATTGAGTTTTTTGGGACAGTTTCAACTTAATTCTAGAGTCAACTATAATTTAAAAAAAATGGGGGGGGAAAGACACTGGGGTGGTACTGAAAAGATGGATACCCAGCAAAAAAGCTTAAAGAAAAATGCCTTAAAAATATTTTTAAGTAGTATTATCACTAATAATGACGGTATTAAGACACACTCCAATCAAAATCATGTTTTTAGAGTTTAACACGTTCTTGTAGTATTTTACTCATGGTGGAGGAAATATTTATATAAAATTAAGATTAAATATGCATTTCTGGATATTTCCTCCGTCACATTATTGTGAATCAAGAGCAAAAGAAAAAAATGACACCTGAAAAAGTCACGTAAAAGCTACAATCTAGGGGTGTGCATTGGCAAGAGCCTGGCAATACGATACATATCACGATATTTTACCAAAACAATTTCTTTTACTTTTTAAATATGACATTGAAAAAAACTCTACCTGAATTTCAATATGTCTTCCATTGTAATAAAATGGTAAAATTCAGTTTATTTAATGATCACAATGTTAAGCACTGCAACTGTATCTCATATATAAGTCGCTTTTACCCAAACAAATTAATACTGCTTTTATTTTGGTGACTAAAAATATAGAAAGGGAACAGTCAACATTGTCTGATTTCCACAAAAAAATATTTTTCAGGATAAGAAAAAACGAACACTTTCCTCGTCCAAGCCGGCATCTGGCTCAAAACTGCTTGGCTGGGATAGCTCCAATATGGTTCACCATTTTTGTTTTCAGGGTTGTGAGGGGCTGCATGCTACAGTGATGAAAGTCAGGCAAGGAAAAAATCCCTGAACTTTTCTTTGAGCGATATGGCGGGCACAGAGCGAAATTTTGGAAAAATACGTGGTCTTAGATGCATTCTTGTGCATTCTGGCAGCTAGTTATTCACTTCTTTATCAAGAAACTAAGACTAATTGGAGCATCATGATTTGTCATTCAAACCCCTAGTTTGACTCTCCATTAAGGACTTGCTGGTCCTAAAAAAGAATTTGGAAAATTGCTAAAAGTAACACAATCCTACAATCTACGCTTTTCCTTAAAGCTGCAAAACATACGATTGCTAAAATATAGTAACATCAAAGCCCCAAATGGTAAAAAGAACACCAGTAACTATGATATTCTATGAAAGTACCTCAGTTATTTATACATTATTTCTGCTTTAGAAATGACTGATGTACAACATCCACTTGCACTGTTTTCTCAAAATATAATTACATCAAAATATGGGATCTGCTTTAAACTATAATTCTCTAACATAATACATCAATTCTTTAACACCAATACTAAGTAATCTGGGAAATATCAAAACAAACATACAAACTAAACTAAACATTGTAAACATTATTTTTTAAGGGAGTGCGGGTCCAAACCATCAAATACTTATAATTAATGTCAACTATACTGAACTAAATCATGGTAATTAGGAAATACAAATAAATTAGATAGAGAAATGTATTCAAAATAAAAACTGAAACTCAAAACTAAAATTGAAATTATTTCAAAATGTGGTTTTGAGATCATTTTACACAAAAAAGTATTTGACCTACACTACCTTAAAAATCTTTTTTTTCCAGCCAAGACCACTTCAATTTGTTTTTTATCGTCTTCTCACAACTGAGGTCGTGACCACGCTCAAAAATGACGATGCCTGCCATTATTTTAACACAAATTTGATCGCAAACTCTTCAGATTTGTTTGTGAAAGTTTAGCGTGGGTCCGCCACTTTTGGTCTCTAGGGAAGCAAGTCACGCTGACCACGTGGTACAGACAGAGCCAATCAGACCCGTCGACGCATCCGAAAGCAACTAAACCGTCCCGTCATTGGTCAATTAGGCCGGGAAGACGAGAGATGGCCACGACCATAGAGGAAGCGATCTGCGGAGAAATATAGAAAATAAAGCTAAAATTAGCTGATTTCAGACCATTTTTTAATCCGGAAAGGGATTTGTCCGTAGAGATCAGGTCTTTATTTCCCGGAAAGTACGTTCGGTTTGCTCAAAAACCCGGATTTCCGGGAATTCCCGGAAGACTTTCATCACTGATGCTAGTAGGAGGGCGTGTTAACAGATGAATGGCCCTAAATAGGTGCAGGCTTACTGTTTACCAATGGTCCCACCCATAACACAATGAAGTCATCCTCCTGCTCCCTCGACACGTTGCCAACTTCTCTGCTCAAAGATGTCTTCCAGTCCATTGGTCCCTGTGTCCTGTCAATAATGAACTCGTCTCTGCTGTCTGGTCAAGTCCCTGAGCACTTTAAGGAAGCTGTTGTACTTCCTCTCCTTAAAAAACCTGGGCTTGACCCCTCCCTCTTGAGCAGTTTTAGACCTATTTCTAACCTTCCTTTCATGTCTAAAATTTTAGAAAAGGTTGTTGCCAAACAACTTACAGCTGCTCTCGACAGTCATGGGATATCTGATCAATTTCAGTCAGGTTTTCGCAGAGCTCACTCCACTGAAACAGCCCTTCTCAGAGTCACTAATGACATCCTGATGCAGAGTGATGCAGGAAAATGCTCTGTGTTACTGTTATTGGACCTGACCGCAGCCTTTGACACTGTGGACCATTACACCCTCTTGGACCGGCTGAAAAACTGGGTTGGGGTCTCCGGATCAGCCTTAAACTGGTTCTCCTCATATTTGACTGGCAGATCTTTCTCTGTTTTCTTCTCCAAGTTTAAGTCTTCCTCTGCTCCTCTCACTTCTGGTGTGCCCCAAGGCTCAGTTTTGGGACCTTTATTGTTTATTTTATATCTGCTGCCTTTACAGCATATTTTAAGTTCTTTTAATGACATTTCTTATCACTTTTATGCTGACGATATTCAGCTTTATGTCTCTTTTAAACCCCAGGATGTTTTTAAAATACAGACCTTACAAAAGTGTCTGGATTCAGTTAAGAGCTGGATGAATCACAACTTTCTCCAACTCAATGAAGCCAAAACTGAGGTCCTAGTTTGTGCTCCTGACAGTTGTCTCCCCAAGATAATCCATGAGCTCGGCCCACTTGCTTCTTTTATCAAGCCCTCTGTCAGGAACCTAGGTGTAACTCTAGACCCGGTTTTATCCCTGGACTCTCATGTCGGGTCACTCGTTCGCTCTTGTTTTTATCATCTAAAAAACATTGCAAAATTGAGTCCAGTTGTGTCCCGTTCTGAGATGGAGATGCTCATTCACAGTTTTATATCCTCCCGTCTCGACTATTGCAACTCCATCTTCACATGTTTAAGTAAAAAATCTCTAGAACGGCTCCAGATTGTCCAGAACGCTGCTGCTAGGCTTTTAACCAAGTCATCCAAGTTTTCACACATCACCCCGTTGTTAATGCAGCTGCACTGGCTCCCCATCCACTACAGAGTGCATTTTAAAATCCTGGTCTTAACATACAGAGCCCTTAATGACCAAGCACCAGTCTACATAAAAGACCTGGTGCAGCCATACACTCCCAGCAGGTCACTGAGGTCATGTGACCAGGGTCTGCTGGCTGTTAAGAGAACCCGTTTAAAGACTAAAGGAGACAGAGCCTTTGCCACGGTGGCCCCATCCCTCTGGAACTCTCTTCCTCTCAGCCTCAGATCTGTGGACTCAGTGTTTTCTTTTAAAAAGCAGCTAAAAACATATCTTTTTAAAATAGCTTTTTCTTAATTTCTTTTTAACATGTGTTTTTACTGTGTTTTTCTGTTGTTTTATCGTGTTGTACTGTGAAGCACTTTGTGATTTTTATCTGGAAAGGTGCTATACAAATAAAGTTTATTATTATTATTATTATTAACTCAGCGGCAAAATATAATGAACCCCTGCCCCTATGCAGAAATATCCTAGAAAATGACTAGTTTTTAGATGATGTCTAAAATTTGAGCAGCAAATGGACATAAATGTCATTTTATCCATTATTTTTCTGTAGATCTTAAAATGAAAATAGATTACTTCTATAAAAAACCTAGAAAACCTAAAAAGTTTGTTTTAAAGAAACCAGCACAGTGATATAGAACATTAAAGCTACCGGTATGTGACCGGAACTTCATTTTTAGGTGTGCATTACTGTGGATTATCACTTTTTATTCCACACTGGCATTGAGTATTCACTCAGACCATGGTATAAATGTTTGCTGGTTGAAATATTTGTCACAGTTTGTTTGTTTGTTTGTTTCAAAAACTTTGATTTTAGTAACTTAACTTAAAAACGTATTACTCACTGCGGGGATTTCGCTCCTCATGATTTCTGCCGTCAACAAGACTTTCCAGCCTTTTCTAGGGTGTCTTACCCAATTCTACCGATGGGGGCGCCTCCTCTTCCTCTGCGCTCGTCGGCTGCAATCGTAGACAAGATGTGCAGGTGGATGTGCTTTTGGAGTCAGAAAAACCGTTTGGTCAACTCTCTCATTAAACTTCACCGAAAGGCATAAGCCATTAATTGACATTCCGTGTGTGATCGAAAAGAAAAGTTTGAGCTTGAAGCAGATAGTTGTTGAAGATATTTTGGCAAAACTGCAATGGAAAGTTGTTGTTTTTATTTCAAAATAAAACGGCTGTCCTGTTTCCCCCTCACTAACGGCTGCAGCGCGAGCGCCCCCCCCCCCCCCACGACAGTACGTAAAATAAAACAAAAAAGAATAAACACAATCACATCAGATAAAAGCACCGTACCTGACAGAAAACAAAAATGACACTGTAGTAACGGGTTTCCTTCCGTGTTTCTCCCTAAAAATTACAAAATACTCAGAAAGGAGTCAGAAAAGGAGAAGAAAAGTCATAAAACAAAATGGCGCGAACTTTATTTTGGTTCCCGAAACCACGCACATTAGGCTAGCCCATTAGAGTTGCTAATACAAAAACAAAACAACACAAACCATGGAAAATTGACACTACACAACTCAATTTTTTCTTGGTTCTAATTGCAACAAATTAACAACCAAAAAGAAAAATATCCTTACAAAGACAGACACTAGGAGGAGCACGTCTTACCTCAGTCATGGCCGGCAGCAGTCTGAGCGCGAATGCTCATTAGGTCCTGCCTCCGTGACCGGGGTGAGTTCAAGTACCTTGGACAGACTAATACTCAAGTACAAATGTCTGTAAAACAACTATTTGCCACGAATTTGGTGGAATTAAACTAACAGAAACCAAACACTTGTTACAGTTGCACCAGGGGACTAAATGATTGTATGAACCCAGACATGGACACATGATTATCAACGATTTTGTAGAACTTTTTTTTTAAAGAAATGCGATCTCCAAACATCCTCACTGTCGTCCATGCACTGTAATGTTACATATACAAACAGAAATTTCAATGACTGTAAATCAGATTTTTCACATCTGTGTTTTTTGAATGACTTATCACATAAGTTGGTTTGTGTTTATTTGCACAATTAAGATTTAATGCAAATTTGTAAATACGAAATTGATTTTTTTCAACATTTCTAGAATTTTTAATAAGTTTTGCACATTTAAGTAATGTGTATTCAGCTTTACGTGAGAATTGAAAAAGTAAGTTTCAATCTTTTGGGTTTCATGGGATTTTTAGGGTTCAAACAAGGAACTCTTAGCAGTGGGAAAAAAGTAAGTTTAATTGCTCTTTACCTAATCCTATGAAGGCACTTCTTTGCTTATTTGCGCCATGTAGTGGACAAAAAATGTACAGCAGGGAGAGTGATAAAAGAACAGCCGTGAATGATCATTAGCTGCTGTTACATGTATCTTTAATCGGATCAAATATCAGATTAGAATTGAACTGTGTACATGTTCCCAGAAAAATGTTATCCGATTATAACAAACGTGTCTATATGCCACACCTTCGATCGGAAAAAATCATTGACATGCGAAGGACTGTCTGAACTATGGAAACTGCCATAGAAATAGTGAGTTCCGTTGTAAACAAACAAAGCTTCGGCATGGAGCGGGATGATCTTCTAAACATGCTTTTATTGTTGCCAGAGCTTGACTGGCTGGATACAGAGAAATGGTTAGGATTACGTGCCAACAAAAACATAGTTAAGGTGCTTGGCAGCCATTTTGAATGTTCAGTTGAAACCACTTTTGAAAGGCTTGTTTCATTGTTAGCCCCTGCCTTCCTTCTGCAATGGTTTGAACCAATTGGGGCGAGGATATATAACCAGAAGTGTTGGTTCAGTGGAGAAGAGAGGTGGATGGAGTTTGATAGTGAGAACATGTTGGACTCCAAACAAACCAAGACCCCAACTGGTCACTTTAAGCACAGCCACTTCCACCATTCTGTCAGAATTATGAATTTTTGGGAATCATTCATCTAAATTGTCCTTAATTGTTTACACATCTAAATGAGGGAATGCAACATTTAAACTTAATCCAACTCCTAATACCTAATCCTAGGAATACTGACACGAGAAAAAAAGATGTTCTGGAGTTTTATCAATCGAATTACAAAATGGGGAGGATCGACACTAAATTTGAATCTGCTTTAAAAAATTCAGCAGCAGGATTTGTGTTGTTAATTGCTTTAGATCAGCTTTCCAATGTTTTAATGAAATAGGCTGTTTAATGGTGATGTAACATTCTGTATTGAAGCTTTGTAGTGCGTGCCAAGTGGGCGTTTCCTCAATGAGCATTATAGAGGCTGGCTAACTGTGGGGGAGGAGGTGAAAATGATGGCGTCCGACTCCCAAGCTTCGCGGACCGGTTTTATCAATCATGAATTCCTGAGGCTCCTTTGTGTTTGGAGGAGAGTTGTGGTAAGTGAGAATTTAGAGAAATTTTGGAGATTTAAGTTAAAAATTTTTTTACATAAAAATGAATAAAATGTCACTATTTTGATGTTCTGACTATCACACAAGTACAGCCATAAAGTAACAAGCCAAGACATTACATCCTCATCTCAAATGTATTCCTGCTTTTTCTTTTAATCCAACCATTGTATCATAAAATCAGACTCCATATTAATATAGTTAACATTCATCTTGATATCACAAACCTTTATATATTTTTTTCATTCATTTGTTCAATTTAAATCTTTCCTCCTGATCCTCAATGATCATTCACGGCTGTTCTTTCTGCCTGCTGTATATTTTTCTGTCCACTAGATGGCGAATGGAAGTGCCTTTTGCATTGGCAAAGGAGAGTTCTTTATTTGGACCCTAAAAATCCCATGAAACCCAAAAGATTTAAAAAGGAACATACTGCAGTGATGGAGGAAAAGATAGTGGGAAAAACGTGCAACTCTGACATTTTCAGAGTGCATTCATTATTAGGTCAACATTGACAGTTTTACAAAGACTAGACTTATTAAAATATTCAGATTTTTGTAATTGTTTCTTTAACATATTGGAGCTGCAGCAAAGACCATTTAGAAAGAAAATTAATGTTAAAAAAAAAGTTTATTTCCTGTCTGTAAGCAAGCAACACGTAACAACTTGCCCAGTGTAAAGATGAAATTATTCTTCTGCTTCTGCTTGAACACCAGTAAAACAAAGGAGATGGTGATTGATTTCCGGAGGAGAACACCACAATTCACACCAGTGAGCATCCAGGGCTCGGTCATTGAGGTAGTGGACAGATTTAAGTACCTGGGTGTTCACCTCAACAAGAAACTTGACTGGACTCAAAACACCGATGCCCTGTATAAGAAGGGCCAAAGTCGCCTCCACCTTCTGAGGAGACTGAGGTCCTTTGGAGTGTGCAGGCCTCTCTTAAGGACATTTTATGACTCTGTGGTAGCCTCTGTTATCCACTACGCTGTGGCCTGTTGGGGAGCAGGCAGCACAGACCGGGACAGGAAGAGACTGAACAAGCTGGTCAGGAGAGCCAGTTCTGTCCTGGGCTGCCCACTGGACTTTGTGGAGGAAGTGGGTGAAAGGAGGATGTTGACCAAGCTAACATCCATCATGGACAACACCTCTCACCCACTACATCAGACAGTGGAGGCATTGAGCAGCTCCTTCAGTGGCAGACTGTTACACCCCCCATGCAGGAAGGAACGGTTCCGCAAGTCATTCATCCCAACAGCTGTAAGATTGTACAATGCCACAGTTTAAATATTCATGTACAAACCGGTTTTCATACATCCATAGCTCATCTGTATATTCTGTGTTTTTACTTTATTTATTTAATTTTATTATTAGGCATAACATGTGTTATGTTGTAATAGTGTACATAATTTATTACTTACTTACTTTTTACATTTTTTTCTATTTTTGCACTTTTTTTTTTTTTTTTTTGTATTTGTTTCTTGCACATTTGGGAACACCCCTCACTTTTGCACATTTCTGTCACCTTTTCTTTTCTCTGCTCTTTGGAATTGCTGTGACAATTGAATTTCCCCAATGTGGGATCAATAAAGAATATCTATCTAACTATCTATCTATCTATCTATCTGAATTTCTCTTCTTCTCTAAGTGAAATTCCTTGGTCAGAACAATGTCTTCCAAAATAAAGGACACAGAAATGAGTTTTTGCAATCTTTGCCCAGAATCATATCAGCAACTATAACAGGATATTTACAATCATCAGCATGGCGTTTCCATTAACACTGGGCAATAGGCTCCGTGCACATAAGGAGCATAAGGAGTTCTACTTCCGCTGCCTTGAGTGTGAGGCCGACCATTTCCGGTTCGCGGGGCGAGAGCGGAGCGACGCTTTACGCGGGGCGTCCGCAGAGCAGCTGGTCGGTCCCGTATGAGCTCAGAAGCTTTCTCTCAGCGAAACACCGTCTATGCATGACGTAAACCAGAGCAGTAGTAACACACGATCGGAATGACCGTTTACATGAACAACGATCGGTATAACCCAGCTATCTCGATCGGAAAGAAATTTTGATCCGAACGAGTCTGACCGGGGCAGAGTATTCCGAACGGCGTGTTTACATGACACATTTTCTTTCCGATTGCTTCAGATACGAAACACGACTCGTCTTGCTTGGGGTGAAGTCCTCCCGCCGTGTTTCCCATCCATTCTGCTCTCACCGACAACACATATACTGGAAAGCTATGAAAGCTTATAGTACTGTTGTACTTTGACAAATTCGCACACAGGTACACAACAATGTTGTGATGTCTTTGTCACGCGTTGAAACACCAAACGCCTGTCTTTTACCCGAAATCCGCTCCTATTTACTCAAAACTAGCAACTCAACAAAACTCCCCACAACAATAACACGACCAACAGGAAGTTGTCGGCCTTACACTCGAAACACGTAAGTTAACCGGAAGTTCTATTGTGCACGTAGGCTATAGACATTCTTCAGTGAAGCCTTTCACAATGCACTGCTGAATAAAATGGGATTATGTAAGGAAAAAAGGTAAACAAAGTGTGCGTTGACAGAAATTAACGCACTACGTGGAAGCCTGAGGTTCCTTCCCCAGAGTGCATTAATTTCTGAACATGCAGACTTTGAAGGCCATTATCCCGCTTACCATGGTCTCTTGCAAAATAAATAAATATTCAATCAGTTTTTAGTACTTCATTCTTGTTAAAGCAAACAGCTGGATGTTCTGACAGATTGAAATATGTTTCTACATGTGGACACACAGCTATGATGACACAACTCCCTCTTCTCCTGGTCACACATTCACAGTATATCCAAGCTAAAAGAAACTACAATCCAGAACAGTTTGTTTAAGGCAGGAGTGTCAAACTCATTTTCACGGAGGACCATATTAGCAAAGCGACTGTCCTTAAAGGGCCAAATATAACTTATACATGTAACTGAATGTAATGGAAATTATATGTAACTATTCCTTAATGTTAAATAACTCATTATTTATGCATTATAACTTTTTAAAGGGACAATTACAGTTGCATAAAAAACATGCTTGTTACTCTAGCAGAAATCCTTTTAAATTTTGTCCGCTTATTAAAACCCATATAACTCCATTAATGAAGGATCAAACTGTCCAAGCGAATAAAGAAAAATAACATAAAACTGAGCTGCTAAGAGCATGTATCACATAAGTAAGATTTTGTCTGCCTGACCTGAAAAACATTGAATAATTACAGCAACTACACATAAATAATATGTAATCAACTAAAGAACATTTTTATTTTTAGAAATTAAAATCTTTTATGCTCTCCCGTGCCACATAAAATGACATGACGGGCCACATTTGGCCCCCGGGCCTTGAGTTTGACCCATGTGGTTTGAGGTCACACAGGCATGCAGACATGGAATCTTCACCTGACTTATTTGTGGTGGATGATGAGCAGGAGAAGATACACTGTGTGTCGCATAGACAAAAACAATGGACAGCTCAAGCTCTCCCTTCTCGTGTTCCCAAATGGGAAGCTTGGCTGGTTTAAAAAAACTTCTATTGAGAAATAGACAGTTATTAAACATTTCATTTGTCAAAATACCCATTATTGCTCTGATACCTTCTTCTTAACACCTCCATTCTAATCTTCTTGTTTCTCTTTCGGCTTTATTCCCATCAGGGGTCGCCACAGCGAACAAGTCGCATGGTTTACTTGGCAATGTTTTTACGCCGGATGCCCTTCCTGACGCAACCGTCTCAAAGCAACCGGGCTTGGGACCGGCAGAGAAGTAGAGAAGGGAACAGGGAGCAGCTCGGATTCGAACCCAGGTTTCACGGACGGAAGGCGCCGCAAACCAGCACGAGCTAAACCGGCTCCCACCTCCATTCTAATACTATTTTTTAAATATATTATTTCTTGATTGCAAGTTATTCAAGTTATAAATGGACCAATCAGATGCCTCAGTAAAAGCATGTAGGTCTGACGTCGAACATCTGAGGTGTTTGATTGACAGATTTTGGACAGCCAATGGCAGCAGATTTCATCCATACCGTTTGAGAAGGCCTTTTTCTTCAATTCTATTTAAAGCGTTCAAAAAACAACAACAAAGATTATCCTGTGTGTTTCGGGCTCAACGTGGGTGAACCAGGAGAGACAAACTATAAAAATAAAAATAAATTACAGTTCACAGTTTCAGATGTTCGAATGGTTCATTCTCAATGGCTTGTACAATTCTCCCGAGGCTGTGTTATTGACTGTATAAAGGGAAAGCTGAATACAGTCTGTGTTTCACTAGTCCAATGCACAAAACTTTATCAAGATTCTGGAAATGTCAAAAAACACATTTTCGCAATAATACTGTTTCCATTTAATCATAATTGTGCGAATAACAACAAACCAACTCATACAATAAGTCCTTCAAAAACACAGATGTGAACAATCTTTTATTTACAGCAGATGCATTAAAATTTTGTATACAGTGATCCCCCGCTATAACACGGTTCACTTTTCACGGTTTCGCTACTTCACGGATTTGCGTCGTGCATTGTGTTCTGTATTCTGATTGGCTAAAAAGTCACTCCGCTTCTTCTCGACCTGTGCGTCAATAACGTTGCAGTTTAATATGTTTGTTGGAGCCAAATTCAGAGTTTTTATTTAATATTTATTTTTGAAGCCAAATCTGCAGTTTATATTTAACGGTTATTGTTTAAGACAAATGCACTGTTTTCATTTAATAGTTAATTTAAATAAAGATTGTTTGAACTTCCAATTAGATAAAGCTACGTCACAGAGATGCTGTTAGCGAGATTCAGTGTTGATTGAAGCCTGAGAAAGTTGGAAGCGATATAGTTTTTTGACCGTGTGTTCGTGTAATTTTTCATTTTTTGTAATAAAACGTTGAGGAAGAACACGTCTCACTCGCGTTTCAAATAACAGTTGCTGGACAGGCTTCAAACGGTGGTACAAGAGAAAGACACGCACAGAGAGTGCCACTACATTTTAGTCAAAAAACTGGCTTTGAAGTTCGGATCGCTCGGACGTCTGGAGGAAGTGATTTGCCTGCTGCGGGACGTGAGACGGACAGAAAGGCACACGCACCTCATAAGACTGTCAAGCTCTCTGTTATCCACACAAGGTATTCTACTATTTTTTCTGTGAGTAATAAGAAGACACGAAGATTTCTGATAAGAAAAGGGACGAGATGAAAGTGATGACGTCACCGAGCTGCGCTATACATATCACCGTGAATATCCCGCATAAGTGAACGGACTGCAACTTTAATTCAGTCAACGTAGAGTTCGGTGCTTTTGAAGAAACTGTTTGCGATTGTTTATAGAAAGAAGTCATTTGAAAGAGAAGCTTCTTAAAAACGCATTCAGTTTGTGCTTAAACTTTGCTACTTGAGTGATGGCTGATGAGGAGGAGCAGGCGAGGGGGGAGGATGCAGCAGAGCAGGGAAGATCACGGAAACTAACTGAAAAGGCTTTAGAGGAAAAGTTACAGAGATGTATTGCATTAAGAAGAAGAAAGTTAAGTGCACTGACAAGCAAAACTAAAGAGCTTGAAATTTTAATGAATGATGCAAAAAATGTCAAAAATGTACAAGATGCAATGGAAAATGATTTTCCATTTTTGGTCAGTGATTTTTGCAGTTGTAATACTGAAGTCACAAATCTTTTGGAGGAAGATGAGATCACTTTTGACCAGGAGACCTGGTTTGAGCCCAAGATGGCAAAAATCAGAGCATTTATGCGAACCACAAAAGCATGGCTAGCAGCTGAGCAGGAGCTCAGGTTGTCACCACTAAATGAAGATGATGCGCAAGGACATTCTGGTGTTATGAATAACTTGCAAGACACTGTGAGGCCAAGTGACAGTATTTCACAAGCAGAGACTAGTTCTCGCAGTTCACGTGCAAGTCAGATAACAGCTTCATCACGCGTTTCTTCTACCCGAGCAAGACAGGAAGCAGAACATGCAGCGCTGCTAGAACGTGCGGCCGCACTAAAGAGAAAGCAAGAGCTTGAGTTTGAAGCTGCAAGAATTCAAGCAGAAAAAGAAAAGTTGGAGCTGGATACGGCGTTGGCTGAAAGTCAAGCAAAGTTAAAGGTGTTAAAGGAATATGAAAGCTCGGAAGATGCTTGCAGTAGCCACACATCAAGGCAAAAATTTCCAACTGAAACTGTTAAGAAAGAGAAAATTAACAAGACGCCACCGCAAGTTACTGCAAACATGCACGTTCAGTCACCAGTGCAGCACCATCAAACGATACCGGTGTTTCATCCTATGCTGAGCTATCAGCCAAACACCCAGAATGACAGAAAAGGTGATGACATACTAGCAGTCATGCAAAAACAGAATGTAATCACCGAGCTGCCAGTAAAACAACAGCAACTCTCTCAGCTACCAACCAAAGACCTTCCAGTGTTCAGAGGTGATGCTCTGCAGTACAAATGTCTTATAAGAGCTTTTGAACATGCAATTGAGCAGAGAACAGACAATGAACAAGATAAATTGTACTTTCTGGAACAGTTTACAGCTGGTGAACCCCAAGAGCTTGTTCGCTGCTGTGCTCACATGACACCTAGCAGAGGCTATCAGAAGGCAAAACAATTGCTTTAAAACCAATATGGCGATGAACTAAAGATAGCCAGTGCATTTATTGATAAAGCGCTAAAATGGCCTCAAGTGAGATCTGATGATGCAAAGGCTTTAACTGCTTATGCAGTCTTTCTGATTGGATGTCTGAACACCATGAAAGACATTGAATATTTGGATGAGATGGACAATCCTACCAACCTGCGGACTGTGTTGTCTAAACTGCCATACAAAATGAGAGAGCGTTGGCAGGCTGAAGCTTTTAATATCAAAGAGCGAGATGGAAGAAGAGCAAGGTTTGCTGATCTGGTGAACTACATTGACCGTCAAGCCAAAATAGCTTCAGATCCTCTCTTTGGACATATACCAGACAGCCGTCCAAACACAAGCGGAAAGGGTGAACAGAAAGAAAAGCAGTTTGCCAAGAAGCAAATTTTTGCAACTAATGTTTCTTCAGAAAGTAAAAATGCTCCAGAGACACATGCTAAATCAACATCAATAGGCAAAAGTGTCAGTGCTTTCGAGAAGCCATGTTTGTACTGCCAGCAGTCACATACTCTTGCTGTGTGCAGTAAAATCAAAGGTCAAGTGTACAAAGATCGAATTGATTTCCTCAAATCAAAAGGCTTATGTTTTGGATGTTTAGTACCAGGTCATCTCAGCAAATTTTGCAAAAAGCGAGTTGAATGTAAAGAATGTGCTCTGAAACATCCTGAAATTTTGCATGTAAAAAGAGAGGAAGGCTCAGTTGCATCTGAAAAGAAAGAAGATGGACATGGAACTGAGATATCTTGTGCACAAGTTTCCATCCATCAGCAGTCAGGGAGCCGCACTGGGGCCGGAAAAGAAGAATGTTTGCTGTCTGTAGTACCGGTGAAAGTTAAATCAAAGAAGAGTGACAAATATGTTGAAACTTATGCCTTTTTAGACCCGGGAAGTACAGCAACATTTTGCACAGAAGACCTGCAACAAAAACTTGGTGTTCGAGGAAAACCAACAAGAATACTTCTCAGCACCATGGGACAGGTTGAACCGGAAGAACCAAAGCTCATGAACAGTCTAGTGTTTACTGACCTGGAAGTGTGTGGGTGTGAAGACACAGAGTTCATAGATTTGCCAAAGGTGTTTACACACAGAAACCTACCTGTCCACGCTGGAAACATACCTAAACAATCAGACATTGAGAAGTGGTCTTATCTCAGAGAAGTGAGCTTGCCAGAAATAAATGCAGATGTGGGCTTACTTATTGGAGCTAACTGTGCAAAGGCATTGGAGCCATGGCGCATAATTAACAGCCAAGAAAAAGGACCTTATGCTATAAAAACGGCAATTGGTTGGGTGGTAAATGGACCCATAAGACAAGAACCACAGGACATCAAAAATGAAATACCTCATCATGCAGTAAACAGAATCTCAATGATTGAAATTGAGAAGCTACTGGTTGAACAGTACAACTCTGATTTTCCTGAACAGAGGTATAATGAAAAAGAAGAGATGTCTCAAAATGACAAGCAGTTTATGGAATCTATGGAAAAAACAATAGTGTTTGAAAGTGGACATTACAGTATTGGACTGCCATTCAAGAACAAAAATGTCAAAATGCCAAACAACCGATGTGTAGCAGAGCAGCGTATAGCCTGCTTACGAAACAAGTTACAGAGAAATCCTGAGTTCTTTGAGCACTACAAGAACTTTATGAACACCATCATTGAGAAGGGCTATGCTGTTGAAGTGCCAAATCACCAACTGACGGTGACGACAGCAAGGTGTTTTACATACCACACCACAGTGTTTATCACCCAAAGAAAAAGAAGCTGAGGGTAGTTTTTGATTGTACAGCCACTTATCAGGGGAAATCTTTGAATGCAGAGTTGCTACAAGGACCGGACATGACCAACACATTGGTTGGTGTCCTTTTGAGATTTCGTGAGGAGCCTGTAGCATTAATGGCCGACATCGAGTCAATGTTTTACCAAGTTAGAGTGCCAGAACATGATGCTGACTTCCTACGTTTCCTTTGGTGGCCTGATGGCAAAATAAACGAGCCCATGAAGGAGTTCAGAATGATGGTGCACCTCTTTGGCGCCACCTCGTCACCAAGTGTTGCCTCATATTACTAAGAAGAACTGCACAAAAGACCACAAAGATGTTGCACCTCAAGCAGCTGTACCAAACAGTTCACAAACAATTTCTATATGGATGATTGTCTAGAAAAGCGTTGCTACTGAAGATGATGTAGTATGACATGGCTCAGGATCTTCAGACGTTGTGTGTGTATTGGGGTTCCGCGTTACCAACATAGTGGATGAGCAACAGCAGGAAAGTATTGCTCTCAAATTCCCGAACCTCCTTCGAGCAGAGTGAAGTAAAAGACTTGGATTTTGAGACAAGACACTCTGCAGTTGAAAGAACTCTTGCTCAGTGGGACACAAGAGACGACAATTTCACCTGCAAATGCAACTGCAAGACAAGCCAATGACTAGGAGAGGATTTTATCTGTTAGCCAACTCCATTTTATGATCCCTGAAGCTGTAGCTCCTGTCATTCTTCAGCTAAGCTACTTTACGAAGAGCTCTGTAAAGAACATCACGGGTGGGACGCAGACATTGGTGAAAAACATGCCGCAGACTGGAAAAGATGGTTGGAAGATGATGCTCCACCTTTTCAACTTCCAGGGTAACAAGGTGTTTAGGCAGCCTTTAGATTTTGGATCCATTACTGCAGCACAGTTACTGCACTTTTCGAATCGTCAGAGAATACACCTGGCACTGTCCTACTTGCTATTAGAGAACAATGAGAAAAAAGCCACTGTGTATTTCACTCGCTAGGAAAATCCAAAGTGAAACCACTCGTAATCACCGATACCTCGGCGAACTAACTGCAGCAGCTCTGGCGATTAAAATAAAGACAAGATGCTAAAACAAGAAGTCAAATCCCGTTGCTGCAATCTATCTTTGGGACAGACAGCACTACGTCTTAGATATATTGACAGCAAAACTGCGTTCGTGCTGTTGCTAACGGAGTTGGAACAGTCCAAGAAACCTTGAAGCCATCACAGTGGAAGTATGTTGAACAGTAGAAAACCACTGCAGATCAAGCCACGAGAGGCCTGGCCTTCAGTCTGTAGTGCAAGGGGGGACATGGATCAGTGGGCCAACTTTTTTGGTTAAGAGTGAAAAAGATTGGCCAGAACAGAAAGAAAGAAAGGATGAAAAACTCCTAAATGATCCAGAGGTTAAAAACAAACTAGCAGTCAACACCATCAGAGTCAAACAAGCTGAGGAACCATTGGATGAACTGATAGGCTTCTGTTCAGATTGGCACCAATGAAAGGTCAATGGCATGGATCCTAAAGATAAAGAGAAACACTTTTACACCTGAAAGAGGAAAGAAAAGGTGACCCAAGAACAATCAATCAAACAGAAAGGACCCTGAGATGCAAAAAACCTTGAGTGGGCAACACCTAAGAAAGTGCAAAAAACAACTGGAAGGAAGACACTTTACCTTGGGTTATTCTGGACCAGATGGACCAGTGAATATCTTTCACAACAACAGGAACGTCAGAAATGGCTGAGACCAAGAAGAAATTTCATGGCTGGAGATGTTGTGGACAGTTCTTCCCCTCACAACTCTTGGCTTATGGGGAAATTGGTGGAAACAATGCCAGACTCCAGTGGGATGGTAAGAAGAGTAAGGATAAAGACCAAGACCAGTCTGCTGGAAAGGCCTGTGAATAAACTGTATCTGCTGGAAGAAGCCAATGCTCCGGAAGAGTGAAGACAAAGGGAAAAAAGATGTGTGTGCTGAATGCTGGCGTATTTGGCTCTCTGCTTGTTTGAGTTTGTAATTGCTTGAGTTATTCTGCTAACCAATTGCGAGGCGGATTATGACTGGAGCCAAATTCAAATTTTTATTTAATATTTATTTTTGAAGCCAAATCTGCAGTTTATATTTAGCAGTTGTTGTTTAAGACAAATGCACTGTTTTTTCATTTAATAGATTAATTTAAATAAAGATTGTTTGAACTTCAATTAGATAGAAAGCTCGTCGCGAGATGCTGTTAGCGAAATTCAGTGTTGATTATGAAGCCTGAGAGAAAGTTAGAATGATAAGGATTTTTGACCCGTGTGTTTAGGTATAATTTTCAGTTTTTGTAATAAAGCGTTGAGAAGAACCGTCTCACTCGCGTTTTCGACCAACAGTTGCTGGACAGGCTTCAAGCGGTGGTACAAGAGAAGACAGCACAGAGAATTACCTGCAATGTGTTCATGTCGTAAATCAGTTTGCCAAATTAACAACGCAAGTACCAATTCTGCAATTTCGAGTTTCTCTGAAACCCACAGAAAAAAGAGCGACAACAGCTGCCAAGAATCACTGTGTTCTTCTCCCGAACAAACACAGCTGCACCGTGGGCTTCAAGAAGAAAACACTGCAGAGCAGAAGTCAAATGCAGCGGCTCAAGAGCAGTGAAATACACCTGAGTTACTATTTGTCTGACCGTACTTTGTATTTTTTTAATAATAATTTTAAATTTTCTCCCGTTTAATTCAATTACTCTCAAAGTTTGCAGTGGGCGAGAGCTAATCTCGAATTTGACCTTCTGTTACATTGATGATTCAAACTATTATTTGACAGTACAGTAAAGAAGTTATTTGTTGAAAAAGCTTTTATTTGTGAAACAAATGCTTCAGCCTGTAAAACGTTTTTTCTTTTCAGTATAATAGAGAATTCGTTGTATAATAATTGTAAAAACAATTGAGTTTCTGCAGTTTTGCCTATCACGGGTTCTATTTGGAACGTAACCCCAGCGAAAAACAAGGGTTTACTGTATATCTAATTACAATATACATGGATGGAGCAACGTTAGATGTTTGGAGATCGCATTTCTTTTAAAAAGTTCTACAAAAGCATTGATAAACATCTCTGGGTTCAAAACATAAAATCATTCAGTCCTCCTGTGGGCACAGCTGTAACAGAGTGTTTGCTTTCAGTGGTTTAATTCCACCAAATTCGTGGCAAATAGTTGTTTTACAGACATTTGTACTTGAGTATTAGTCTGTCCAAGGTACTTGAACTCAACCCGGTCACGCAAGCAGGACCTAATAAGCATGCGCGCTCAGACTGCTGTCGGCCATGACTGGAGGTAAGCCGTGCCCCTCCTAGAGTCTGTCCTTTGTAATGATATTTTTCGTTAAATTGGTTGTTAATTTGTTACAATTAGAACTAAGAAAATTAGGAAGTGTGTAGTGTTAATTTTCCATGGTTTGTGTTGTTTTGTTTTTGTATTAGCAACTCTAATGGGCTAGCCTAATGTGCGTGGTTTCGGGAATCAAAAATAAAGTTCGCGCCAAATAAACGGATTTCTTTCCTGAATGATATACATAGCTTTTTTATTTTGGTTTTCTGTTGCAATTTTCAGTGCTGTTTTCTTTATGTATGCTGTAGGAGGAAGCTCAGGCGCGCGCTCTTAGACTGCTGCAGCCGTAACTGAGGGGAGAAATGGAGGGAAACCTAGGAGAGCCGTGTCATTTTTGGATTTCTGTTCCCCAGATTAATAGAAACGTTGCCATTAAGATAAAGTGTTTTTTTTCGAAATCGACATGTTTCCATTAGGTGAATTTTTTTAATCACAAATCCAATTTGCGCAAATTCATAGTCAGTGGCAGATATGGTCAATGGAAACGCAGCGTGGTAGAGGCGTGGAAAGAGGTACTGCTAGGGACTCACAATTAGCTCCTGTTTGAGTGTCAGAAAAAAATAGCTATGTGGTTTTTACAAACATCCCTTTTAAATGTGATTTTTGTTTTGAAATCTTAACGGCAAAAAGAAGAACATCGCTGTTGTCTCGTCTCATCATTCCCTCTTGTGTTTTACAGGTTGGTACGGAGCCCCTAAAGGAGCCATTGATGAAGAAAAAAAAAACTGGAGAAAAAATTTTTGAAAGGAAAAAAAATTTAAAGTTAAAAAATTTTTTTTTAAGTAAATTAGAAAAAAAAGGTGCGCAACAGTTAGTTTCAGTACTAGATACTAATTAGATTTCCTATGTGGAATCAGAATTTATATTCTTATTCTTATGTTTTATGTTATTTTATCACACATTTATTTGTTTAATGTTTTTTAGTCAAGTTATCTTAATGTCTTAACTAATTCTTATTTATATTTCATGTATTTTAGAAAATTTTATGCACTTTTTATGCAGTAACTTAATCCCAGTTTCATATTTTAGCTGTATTTATATTTTAAGTTTTCTATTAATTTTTTTACATTTTAGACTGTTTATGATTGTTTTCTCACCTTGGCTAGGGTGTTTATGTTTATGCTGACACCCCCGCCAACAGGAGGAAAGGGCGGACGGCGCCTTCTGGGTTCTCTCTTCCTTAGCTTTTTTTTACTTAAGTAATTTCTCTTTTACTTGTTTGTTTTTGTGTATTTTACGATGAGGGGCTTATTTCATTATTTTATTGAATGAGTGGGGATTAGTGTTTTTGCGTTCTTGTTTGTTTTTATGTACAGCACAGTAGGCTATTTTCTTTACATGAACCTCTTTACTATTATTTAAAAAGAATTTGTAGCCATTAAGCCATTCATTCATAAAATGTAGCTTTAAATGTTTACAATGATTGAATCCTAGCTACATATTTTTTCTTATATATAGCTGTTTTAATTTATTTTACTTTAGACAAAAGCACATAAAGGTTTCTTTCAAATAAATTACATTCTGTCTCAAGTAACTGACTAACCTTTCTTTTTTCTTTTTCAAATCATTGGCCATTTTCATTATAGCCACAATGGAGGTCAGGTTTTGATATACTGGTATAAACTGTTCATATTTGTGTTTTTCAGATGTGTTTGGAAATCAGGAACTGGACATGGATAAACCACATTTTTTTGTGGGGCAGCTCTGTTGCCTATTTTGCAGCAACATTCATCTTGAAACCTTTGTTGAATTGTTTTCAGCTTTCCCACCATTTTCAGTTCCTGGGTGAGTTTTGGCTAAAACACGTTGCATAGTTGGATAAAGTGAGTAAAAACAATTACAACAATTTCAGGTAGAAAAGCTGTAAAGTGAGACTTATGTAAAAGCATTATGATAAAAACTCTAGGAATAAATCCAACACAGCTTCTAATTTGCAGTTTATTGAAAGTTTGCCTGGATTTTCAGACATGCTCACATGGTTTTGACTTGTTTTTGGATTTATACATTTTTATTTTGTCTACATGTTTGTTATCTTGTTATTGAGGCAAAAATTGTTAGTCTTTATTATTGTAGATATTCATTAAAAATGACATTTGCCACGTAATTTTTTTTGGAACAGTTTAAAGTTTATTATAGTCATTGTGAACTATGATAAAAAATATATGGAAAAAAAGAAGCTGGGGTAGTACTAAAAAGATGGAAATCAAGCAAACAAGCTTAAAAATGCCTGGAACTACTAAGAGTTTATCATGTCTGTTTTATAGGACTAGATGTTGTTATCCCTGAATAATTACTAAGGCACCGATGAGACACTGTGGCAAGCAGATGAGTGGTGACGTCACTTGGGTTTTCAAGTGGGCGCCCTCCTTCTTCAGTGTTTCGCTGATAGGCCCACGACACCTCCAGAGGGTTCAGCAGTGAATCCCAGCGTCCCAGGTTCACCCCCATCAGTCACCAGACATTTGGAGCCCCAGGTCAGGTCCTTCCTCTTGATCCATAGCCACTGACTTCCCTTCTCAGCTGCCTGGGAGAGGTCTTTAATTGCCTGCCTTTGAGCCTTCCCTCGCACTCCCATCTCCCTGGGTAGCCTGGGTGTTATGGTGGCCACAAAACCCCTGCAGCCTACTTCCAACGGGGCGTACCTTCACGCTCCAGCCTTGCTCTTTGGCGTCTGCTGCAAGTTCGGCGTACCTCAGCATCTTTCTTTCATAAGCCTCCTCTATTGCACTCTCCCAGGGTACTGTGAGCTCTACGATGTAAACAAGCTTGAGTGTGGATGACCACAGTACAAGGTCTGGTCGAAGGTTGGTGGATGCAACCTCCCGTGGAAAGCAGAGTTTTCTGTCCAGATCCGCCAGCATTTTCCAGTCCCGTGCTCTACCCAGCTGTCCTATGTCAGCTGCACTGGTGGTGTTGAAGGTGGCCTGACCCTCTCGGAGGAAGGGTATTAGCTGCCGATGAGATGTTGCCTGAGGAAGGGCGTTCACGCTTGTTCTCTGTTTTTCCAGCACTGTTGCCAGACACCTTAGAACCACATTGTGTCGCCAGGTGTAACGGCCTTGACTTAGGCTGGTCTTGCATCCCACCAAGATGTGCTTCAATGTTGCTGGGCTTTGACATAAGGGGCATGAGGGGTCTTCGCCATACCACTGTTTTAGGTTTGCAGGAGAAGGCAAGACATCATAGGTAGCCCTAATTATAAAACTTGCCCTGGATGCCTCCATCTCCCACAGGTCTTTCCCGGAGAACTTCCTCTTCTCCACTCCTTCCCATCCCATCCACTGACCTTGCTTTGCTTGGGCCACGGCTTGAGCACACCTTGCGGCCTCCTCTTCCCGGCGTATCTCTTGGACCACCAGTCTACGCCTCTCAGCTGGGTTGGCCTTCCTCCAGGAAGGTGCGCTAGATGAGAGACCAAGACCACTCCTCCCCTCCTGCACGCATCCCACAATGTCTTTATGTCTAAGTGCTGCCTTGGGCAGATCAGTTGCTGCCTTGGGGGCCCACTTCCTCCCAGTGGCCAGGATGGGAGCTGCTTGGACAACCAGTGAGTCACAGGTATCTTGGAATGTCATCTCCAACCTGACCTTGGCACACTTGTACTCCTCTACCAAACTGGATATAGGTAGTTCTAACATCCCCCTGCCATAGAGTCCAATGGTACTGAGGCACCTGGGAAGGCCAAGCCACTTTCTGGCATAGGCATTGATCAGCCTCTCTAACTTTTCCACTTTTGACAGTGGCACTTCATACAGGGTTAATGGCCAGAGAAGTCGTGGGAGTAAACCATACTGCATACACCAAAGCTTCAGTTTGCCAGGGAGCAGGGTTCTGTTTATGTTCTCTAGGCCACCAGCTATGTCCTTTCTGAGCTGCTCTACTTGCTCTTTGTCTTTGAGGGAAGCATCATACCAGCGGCCCAAGCTTTTCACTGGTTTTTCGGAAACTGTTGGAATAGGTTCCTCACCAATGTGGAAGCGGTGGTCTGACAGCATCCACTTGACGACGGAGATACTTCTGGATAGGGCTGGGCGATATTGGATTTTTCATATCACGATATTGTTTTTTTCATATTGTGCGATAACGATATTAAAAACGATATCAAATAACTATATTTTTCAAAGTAATCTTTATTGCACACAGTTTTAAAAGACCACAAATAAATTCAAATGTTTGAACTTTCAAGTTTAACAGAAAAATAGACAAAAAAATTGACACACAATTATTCGTCCCCATTGGGCCGGTGCACGGAGCAAATCGTGTCTGTGCAGAGTAGGGGTGTGCCAAAATATCGATATCGTGATATATTGCGATATTTAGTCCCGCGATCGATTATCGATACGTCTTCATCAAGTATCGACCTTTTATTTACGTTTTAAAACCCTGTAAAACGTTATATTAACCATCCTTTGGTAAGACAATTCCTTGGAGGGTCGATAAGGGGCGCTCGTTGCGAGAATGGTTGTTGCGGGCGGACGAAGAAGAACACACATTCAAACAAAGATGGCGGAGCGGGAAAACAATGAGAAGCGCCGGCAGCAAGTTAAAAGACGCGCCGGCAGCATTGAAGTTGCATCACCAGGAGTTGTGTGAGAAAGCTGTGGCTGCTGCTGCCTGAAGCCGACACAGCCCGACGCGGATACTTTTTTCCAGACGAAGCTAGCGCCGTCTTCTGAGAGACAGAGCAGCGGCAATAAGAAATGGAAAACGGCCCCTGCAGCACGGTGGAGAACGAGGGATTTGGGTTTTTATTGAATGCAGTAGAGCCACGCTTTGACATTCCCTCTCGGAAACACTGAAAAAAGGATCCCTGTACTGTACGTCCAGACCAGAGCTACGGCTGAGATGGAAACGGAAGAAAGAAAGGCATCCCTGCCCTTAGACCCCCCCTTTTCCTCAAAGCAGAGGTAGACGAGCGGCGTCATGATGCTAAATATGTTTATGTTCATGTTTTTCTCTCCAGAATAACATGAACATAAACATAGATCACATGCAGCTTTTCCCTAAAGGTTTTGTTCACAAAGACGTTAACTTTTAGATGCACTTCAAGTTTTTTATGTATTTTATCCCTGGTAATTTATTTTGAAAGCAGTTTATGTCTTAAAAACTTAAAGGAAAGTTCCTAGCTACTTGATTTTTATTTTTCTGTGAGAATTATATTTTTGTCTATACCACATTTGCACTAAATGGTGTCATTTATTTTTTAACAAAGACACCATAATTTGTTCACAGAATTAATATCTAATTTTCAGCTATTATTTTAAATTAAGCAATGGCTATGGCTTTGTTTTTCAAAAGTTAATACCAATGTGCCTGGCAGCTACTTGACTTATTCATTTTTTATCCTGTTTACAGCAGTTTTGTACTAAATAATGATACTGCTGTTGATGTTCACTATTGTTTAAACTGAATTTTACAGATATTTCCAAATGAAAATTGTCATTGTTTGTCAAAGACAGAGTATTACTGATCTCAGCAATGTTACACAAAAGTCTGTTATTCATTACACCAAATAGGACACAAGTTGTTTATTATCATCGTGTTTAAAAAATAAATGGGGAAATATTTTCCAAAAAGCTGTTTTTAGAGTTCTTCTTTCTTAAAGTTTAATATATCGTGAGTTGTTAGAGACGAGATATATCGATTATCGCATTATCGCCACATCGTGATAGTATCGTTATCGTGAGCAATGTATCGCGTATCGTATCGTGAGGTACCCAGTGATTCCCAGCCCTAATCATTACCCCCCTACTCTTTTCTAATGCTTCTGTTAACTGAAAACTAACTGTCCTGCACTGATAGTTTGTGAAGGTGACCATGGCTCTGTCACACTATTTACACATGCTCTATGAGATGTTCCTTTAAGCTCTTGTACGAAGTTCTGCATGGAAGAGGACACAACCTTTTAAACAAATAAAAAGTTTAGATACTTTTTGTCTTACTTTAGTAAAACTGAATCTATCCATTCCTACTACAAAAGCACAAACTAAAACTACCATATTTTCCTGAATTCAGTTAAATTTTTGTCTTTAAACACCCACTCTGATCATCTTTTCATCTAATGTGAAAGGATGCAAAGTGTTCTTTTACTTATTATAATACTGTTTTTAGCCCAAATCAAAATCCTGTGTCATTTTCTAGGACATCGTTTCTGCAGAGCTGCAGTAGTTTAAAGGAAATTTGCCTCTGGTGCGCAGCAACCCGCCTCCTTCCCCTCCCAGAGATTTTGTGGCCCCCCCAGCATCTCTTCTGCTTTACAAATACGCTCTTTTTCAAGCAACTTTTGCATTTGTCTGCTCCTGATTTACAACGATTTAATGAAGAAATATTAAAAAGTTAAGCTTAATTTTCTTTATATATGTCCTCCATCAGTAAAATGCAGCAAGAACATGTACAAATTTGGATCAGAGTGGGTCTTTAAAGTGTAGTGTTCAGTTAAAGCCCAAAGCAAAGTTGTAAAACTCTTTACCAACTTTGTATTCTTGCCTTTATGGTATTCTACTGCAAATGTTAATGTCATTTCAAGGGATATTTTAGAACAGACACTTTACAGGTTTGAGCATATGTTCAAGTTTAGTGCTAAGCTTTTTTCTGTAATAGTCCCAACGGATCTTGTTTTTGATCAGAGACCAGATTAGGGAACTAATCTCTGACTTATTTCTGCACAACATTATCTGTCTAATTTATGTTTCTCTTTTTATTAAAAAAAGATACACTTATTGACATTTTCTGAAGCAGATCAATCTTCCTCTATGACAGAAATCCAAACCAACAGTTTTATGCTCATTGGCTCATTGTCTGACTAGCTTTGAAAATACAAAGCTAGTCAGACTTCCAACAGCAGCACCTGCTTATTTTTTGTCAGAAACTGGTGGTGGAGGACCCAAAATGCAGGAGACCAAACTTGCTGTAGTTTATAGAGGATCTTTTTACCAGTAAAAGTGGGTTTTATCATGAGCTTCCTACGATAAACTAGGATGGGGGGGGGGTATATGACACACTGTTCTCAGCAGATAAAGAAGGATGCTGTTTGAACTGAAAACATGCTGAAAAGGTTAATTATATGACACCCCTAAAGAACTTTTCAACTGTTTCTCTGCTTGTGAGTTGTAACCTTCCACTTCTATTTTGAATTAAAGGAGCAAGGAGAGCAGCAGTCCTTTGAGAAAAAGGGTGATGGCATCTCTCCATCACACTTGTTCCTCCCTTGTGTACAAGAACCGTTGCTTGTTGGTGTGGTCTCTTACTGTGTTTCTCTTTATCGTCTAGGTGAATTTATGTGACAATGTCAGTTTTTTTGCATTTCTTTAGGTCCTGACACTAAACTCATGCAGAACAGTGAAACGTCTACATTCAAAAGGACAAGAATTGATTGCATGATGAACATCCTAGTGCTATGTGTGAGTTTATGTTCATTTAAATTCAAAATCTACGAGCAAATTAAAAAATCCATTTATCTCACCCTCATTGGAAATCTGTGTGATGCAATTTCATCATTAATGCATTTATTGGCACAGATTAAATATAATGGGATTTTTTTACAGAAATTTGAAAACATGCAAATAAATGTTATTAACACATGTTTTGTCCTTTTTCATCAGATCGGTGGTTTCCTTGTGACAATATCCGCTATTCTCTCAGTCTGGTATTTCTTCTTTGAGACAACTGATGACGCTGCGTTCACAGTGTTTCTTCCTCGGTTACCTGACGTTAGTGTTGAGCTGTCGTCCTTAATTTTTTGCTCCTACGTGATAGTCCTCAACACGCTGGTGCCCATGTCTCTCTACGTCAGGTATATTTGCCAAAAAAATGTCTTCAAAGAAAAGTGGGTAGAGTTTGACCACTTTTTGCATGCTTGATTTTCAGCCTGGAGATAATCCGTTTTGGAAACAGTTTGTTTATAAACTGGGACAGAGATATGTATTGTCCTAGGACCAACACTCCTCAGTGAGGAGCTGGGGCAAGTAAAATACATCTTGAGTGACAAAACGGGAACCTTGACGCGCAACATCATGACCTTCATCAAGTGCTGTATTGAAGGAAAAGCCTATGGTGAGCATCTGGGCAAATGTAAAATGTTCAACACAGCAAAAATAGAGCTCATTAGTGCAAAATATGTGTTTTAAATCATTTATTTTGTTTAGGGGAGCCGTCTAACTCTTCTGGGCATCAGATTGGAGATTCAAATTTTATTTTCCATGATCCCAATCTGGTGGAGATAGTGAGGAAAGGAAACCCGGAGGCTCAGGCTTTCTTTCGCCTGCTCGCTTTGTGCCATACTGTGATGTCTGAAGAAAAGGAGGACGGTAAAAGCCCCATCAAAAACATTATTTTAAAATATTTTACTTATAAGTGAGACGTGAGGTGCATATCATGTCAGGAAAATATTCTGATTTTTGGGTCAATACGGCGCTGGCTTTTACGTCATGTGGAGACAGTTTGTGCTCTGTAGTATGGTCCAGCCGGCTACTCCCCATGAAGAGAACTGTGTCTGTGAGCAGGGGGTGCTTTGTCATGGTGTGTGCTCCGAACCTCCAGAGGGAGGTCCGGAAGGAGATTCAATTCAATTTTATTCAAGTAGCCCAATGTTTACAACAATAGTCCTCTCAATGGGCTTCATACCAGTAATTGTGGAATAAACATGAACCGTAACGAACATAAAGTCATAGAATTCAATAGCTGAATTGCTAAACTACACTAAACTAAACAGACTAAGCTGAACTGTGCATCCTTGCCCTTAGACCCTCCTTCAATTAATGTCCGTTTGCACAAGCCAGCATTGGGGAAATGCCACGCTCAATCATGTGAATTTGTGCAAACGGATGGCCAGTGTGCTTCCAGTCTTGATCGTGAACTCCAAAAAGCACCAGTCTTAACTCCTCAGATTCCTTTAGTGGCTCTTTGTCTTTGGTAGAAGAGGGGGGCATTAAATGTACGGCGTTTAGAATGAAGAAATAATTATCCTGCTGTCTCTCCTTCTGCAACATATGCCCGTATTTTCACTGTTCAGCTATCACAAGTGATATGTTGGGCCAATGTTGATGTTTGCTGGCCATATTAACCAAACCCTAAGTGCACCCTAATAGCAAGAAAAAAGTTCAGCAATGGTCACTTTTAAAAAATAAAATAAAAGCATGCATGAAAGATTGTCTCACTCCATGTTAACCACAGCCACTTTGGTCCTCAACAGTACTCTGCTACTTTTTCTTATGGTGCAAGACACTTTTAAATTTAAGGTACAACAACAACAAATCCCAGTACAAATGAACAAATACTGAAACACAACAGCAAATCATGAAACACAACAGCAATTTACCGAACAAATTACAGAGTCCTGAAACACAACAGCAAATCTGGATGCAAACGACCAAATACCGAATCACAAAAAGCAGTCCCGCCACAAATGAGCAAATCCAGAAATACAACAAACGAAAGTGGAGACACGGCTTCTAACAGAAAGGGATGTAATATAAAACAAATCCTGTATAAAGTTAATTCTTGAGGTTTTTCTTATGTGGACATTATGAATACCCACATTTTCATGACCATAGGGTGTACTGTATTATATGGTGAAGTTTCATTTATGGGTGCTTTTTCTGTATTTAACACATACAAAAGATGCAAATATGCATGCTATGGTGTATTTTTACATTTTTTCAGTCATAAATCAGCATCCAAAAATCCATCAAAGTCCTCATCTTCTGTATCTGAAATGAACAGCTGGGCTACATTTTTATCACACACGCCAGTTTCCCTTTCGTCATTGTAATAGTACGTCTCGTCGCCGGCTCCTCATAAACGATGCAGGCTTTTGCGAAAGCTCGAAGAAAGCAGACACGCGTTGAACCGTTTTTGTCATTTCTGGTATTAAGGGTATTCCCTTTCCATTACCAGCTGCTCTCTTTCGTTAATTTTTTTCTCTGTCTTGTGCACACTTAACGGAAAGGGAATACCCTTAACAGCGGTAGTGACGCACAAAATGTACCTTTCTAAACATTGTTGTAATTTTTACTGTAGTAATACATTTTTAAAAAATTATTTTGAACTGTCTCATGTATTTATAATGTCCACCTAAAGAAAACAGTAATAATTTGTATTTTAATTTGTAATTTGTGATTTGCTTTTTGTTCATTTGTACTGGGATTTGTTGTTGTTGTATCTTAAATGTAAATGTAATTGCGAATTACATGCAATGTAATTCCGATCGAGCGTGTGACAGATGTAGACATTTGTTATACTCGGATACATTTTTTTCAGAGCCCATGTACACAGTTCAGTTCTAATCCAATCTTTCAACAGATTAAAGGCATTTTGCAGAAGTACACACAGCTACAGTTGGAATAGGCTTGGTGCAAAATGTCGAAGCGGTGTTACTCTCATGAATCCTGTCACAGGCTTTTTCTTTTACAGCTCTTTTTAGGTGTGAATGACTTGGTAGCACATAATTCTGACTGGACACATTGATTTCTCCTCCATGATCAATTTCCAAACGATTGGCACGTCATCCATGCGTCACTACCAAATTCGAGTCCCTAATCGGTCAAAGTTCAACTGATTCAACTTTCAACGTGCATTAAATGGCCGCACGTTTTGTACGTAGAAAAACAGACAAATCTTCCATAGTGACACATTAATGTGATCATTTTGAATGTGGCAGCCCGAAACGTGCATTTCTGTGGACTTTTCTTTGGAAGTGGCCACTTGAACACACGTTGCAGAGACTAGTGTGAACGTAGAATAAGAAGTTTACTTAGTGAAGTAAAACAAATATTACTTCTTTTTTTTTCATTTCACAGGGGAGCTCATCTACCAGGCTCAGTCTCCCGATGAGAGCGCTCTGGTGACCGCGGCTAGGAGCTTTGGCTTTGAGTTCCGTTCCCGGACACCAGAGACCATCACGCTCATGGAGATGGGAAATAAAGTCATTTATGACCTTGTCGCTGTCCTGGACTTAACCAATAGGAGGAAGAGGATGTCAGTGATAGGTGGGTAAAAACTAATACCTGAAAATAAAACAACCTATTGATAGAGAGAAAAAAACAGCTTTTTACGAACAAAACCGTTAGTAATCATTTTTTTAATATCATTTTTTGATTGCAAGATAATGGATAAAGTTTACAAGCATGGTATTACATCCTACTAAGTGTATTGATTTTTGCATCAAAACTGATCCTCATTACTTTGAGTTTTGTTTCATTGAGATGAAGTACAACTCACCTGTAAATCTTTTCTTTCCTTTTACATCCTCAATAACTCAGGTTTGTCAGCCTCTAAAAGAAAAAGGTTGAAAATGGTGAATCTACTTTTGTTCATGCATAGTGGGACTAATAGGCTTTTTTACTAACTTTTTTTAACGGTCAAAAAGTGTGCAGCCCTGAAGGAAAGACCACCCTCTTCTGCAAAGGAGCAGATACAGTAGTATTTGAGAGACTGCACTCCTTTAACCATCTTAAAGAAGCCACCCAAGAACATCTCAATGTGAAATGTACAACTGCATTATTTTTATTCATGCAATGTAGACACGTTGTGTAACACTAAAAATAATATTTTTACTCTACTCAAAACAGAAATACGCACGGGACGGCCTACGGGCCCTAGTTTTAAGCTCTAAACAACTTGAAGAGAGCTATGTGCAGGGGTGGAAAGAGAGACTCCATGAGGCCAGCATCGCCATGGAGGGAAGAGAGGAGAGACTTGAGGAACTCTTCGAGGAGATGGAAAAGGACATGACTGTTAGTGCACCAGCTAAATGTGTCTCTAAATCAAAATGTTTGCTAATGAACTCACACCCACAGTGGCCCTGAAGCACAAATCACATAGAAAAACCACTTGACACTAAGTCATTTTAAAGACTTACTGACAATTAAAAAAAAAATAGATCAGTGACACATCTGGGCACGTCTGATGATGTGCACACACAGTCATTAAGTCATTTCACATATTTTAATAAATGTGAAAAAGAAACAATCATAAATGTTAGAATGTCAAAGGAATATTTTACATATAACAAAATCAAAAAGCAGGATTACATTGACTTTAATTTTTTCTTCTTCTAACATTTGTTTTCTTTTTTTAATCGTTCTTGTGGTCTTTCAAATGTTTTTGTGTTGCGTGATTTGTTGATGCGATTTTCACTTTAGGGCCATTGAACACACCTCAAGTGCTGCTCTATTTAAATGCTATTAGCTACTCTCATATCCCCTGCTTTCAGTTCCTTTCCTTGACTCTTCTTCACTTGTTAATTTTCCATTTGTTCTCTTTTTCTTAAAGAAATGGCTAAACTTTCATTTATTGTGGCCCGCAGCAGTCAAAGACTGCAGGGACCAGGTAACTGCTACGAGGGTCGAACACTCAAAAAGGTTCAAAACATGAATGAATGAATAGCTTTTATTGTCACATGTACAGCTTTTACACTGACATACGAGATGAGTCAAAAAATCTGGTCAAAAGTCACCCAAAGCATAAAAACAACAGGACAAGTGTGCAACGCAACAAAAATATGCGTGGAAGGCAGGTTGCGTCTGCGGACCATACAACGCCGCTTGCAGCTTAAATTACACTATTACATAGTTTCATGTAAATGAGGTTTAATAAATATTTCATTTCCATATTTCGTTTCCAGCTCTTGGGTGCAACAGCTGTAGAAGATGAACTACAAGAAGGAGTTCCCCACACCATTGAGCAACTTGGTCAAGCTCACATCAAAATCTGGATGTTGACTGGAGACCAAAAAGGTTGGTGCCGTTCTGTTTGCTATTTGGAGCTGAATGAAACATTGTGACACATTTAAAGCTTTTAATAATGATAAATTAAGCAAAAAATAGCAAAAAAGCAAAAAGACACTCTGGCAGTGGTGCTCGAGAATATTTTTATCATTTAACCCTCCAACCATTGACGCTGCATGTGAAGCATTTTGTCCCATAATGAGATTTTAAGTTTAATATTTTTAAATGTAACACATTTATAAAAATTACAGTAAAAAAATTTGGTAATTAAGTTTATAACACTTTGTAATTGAAATACCATAATTTCCGGGTTTAGAGCGCACCTGATCACAAGCCACACCTTCTCAATTTAAAGAGATTAAGTCACAATTTGCATACACAGGCCGCACTAGTATACAAGCCGCATGCTGTTACCAACACTATAAGCCTGTCACTGATTATCCTGACCCACAGACTGGACAACTGGCTTCAGTCTCACTGAGGGAGGAGTTAATCATCAGCCCATTTTTTTGAACACACCCACATCTGCCAAACAGCATGGACCTCACTTCTCCTCACAGGTCCCTCTGTTAGGTTGAGGAAATTTACACACGGGATTCCCCACTTCCCATGAGTCTTAGGGGCTTATGGGGAGGCTAACCCCCAGGTCGCCACACTATGTTGTAGATTGAGGATCTATATGTGCTGAAACCGCGTGCGTGTTTAAGAAGGAGCAGGGAGCGGCAGCGGAAAGAGGGGAGAACGGGAGTGCAGCTCTCCTCTCCTTCCACCTTTGTCACGGCAGCAATATGGTAGTAACAGGGCTGGTTAATAAAACATACCAGTAAAAGAGAGCAGCAAGCGCACGCCTCAGCGGGCCTCTGCGCAGCGCATGCCCCAGAAGTTTCCTTCCACAATAGTGACACACTGTTACTCCGCGGACGCCTCTGCGCTCCGCCCTTCTCCGACTCCCCTCACGAGGGGGCGCCAGGGAGGAACGCTTCGTGCGCCTGACGTCCTGTCCCTGCGCGCAGGGCGCGGCTGCCTGTGGACGGAGCGAACCGTGTCTCTGAGCAGAGCAACCAAACTTAATAGGTTTTGTGTTTGAGGGGCGGGGAGGATGCTTTGTTACAGGAGGGAGGCTTCAGACTGTCATCTTTCCTGCAGCTCTATGTGAACGAGCAGCCGAATTCAGGAGAACCATGTCTCCATCTCACATAGCGGCTTTGGGGCGGTGTGAGCTTTCCAAAGCAAAATGTCGCTCAGTCCTTAGAACGTGTTCAAACAATCACATGGATTTGTGTTTCTAGTCGGGTCCTGACAAACTAAAGGCTGATGTTATTCCCACATATTTACGTGCAGCCAAGCTGCAGATTGCAGCATTTCCTGCATCGATTTATGTTCATTAAAGGCTAAATGTTGTTGTTAAAGCATATTAGCCTTCACCTAACCGTTCTTCCGGCTTTGCTCTGCAACAAAAAAGCACGGACCACACAGATTAAAAATAAAAAGCTGAGCGAACAGGCGCTTCATAATAACCATACCAACAAGAAAAGCATGTTTAAAAGATCATCTCGTATATTCCGGAGCTGCTAAATAGATGGGCTAGTGTCACTCTGACTCAGAGGTAAATTCCCTCCTGAGCTTGCGCTGACCTCTCCGTCAAGCAGCAGACCGGCTTTTCTTAACCTATAGGTGATCTTGGATTTTTTCACGCTGCTTTTAACCATTGCTTTTATCTTGAAAGCTGCGTCATATTGTAGTGGCGATCACGTGCACGTTGGGTCTAATGGCACCAAAGGATTGTGGGATGCGGCTGGGCATGGGTGTTTCTTTTTGTTGCACCATGACTAAAGTGTCTAAGAGCTGAAGTGAGGTCCATGATGTTTGGCTGCTTGTGGGTGTGTCTAAAACAAAAAGGCTTGTTGCTAGGAGTTGGATCATGTATTCAGCCTCCGTTCTAAGAGTGCTCCTGCCAGCTGTCATAGAAAAACATAAATTAACCGCATCATTGAGTGAGCCGCAGGGCTGTAAGGGTATAACAAAAGTAGCGATTTATATCCGGAAATTACGGAATGTATTTATTTTCAGGAACTGGAATTGTAGGACCCAATTCTTGGTAGACTTGTCTTAATGGCGGAATCTTAAACATTCAATAAATAAACCCAAACACGACAACAAACCATAGAGTAACAAAAAGGTGACAAAGCAGATGACCTGGCCAAGAAGGACTGAAACCAGACACTTTGGGTGTGTTCAGAGTAGAACCATCTGTTGGTCCAGACCAAGTTTGATCTGGATTGAGTCCTGAACTTTACTTTTGGTCTGTATTCAAACTGCTTTCCGCTGGACATTTCTGTTTTGAACGAAAGCTTGTGAACAAAACCATGTGAGTGAAGATCTGTTCAGTTATTAACCAGGAGTTACAGGGGTGGGTCAAAACAACGAAACAAAGAATTATGGAAGTCTTCTGCTTTGCAATTCTCGTTGATTGAAAAACAAATTTTTTTCTTCTTAAATTATGTCTCTCACAGTGTACATGGAGCTAAGATGAAAATTTCCGATGGACCCCTGATTTCTTATTGTGAAAACTTACAAAATCACATATGTATTTGCCTTACTGTATGTGTCAGAAAATAAAGAGCGTATGTGTTTTTTTACAAACATCCCATTTAAATGGATTCTTTTAACCATATTTTGTCTTCGAATAGAAACAGCCGAAAACATTGCTCATGCCTCCAAAATTCTACGGGCAGAAATGACCACTTTCGTTGTTCAAGGCAAAACTTTACAGGAAGTCAGAAAGGAGCTACAGTAAGTCAGTCACAAAAATAGTGATTGCACAGACTATTGATGATGTCGTTATTTTATTGCTTTTTCATCATGTAACCACTGCCAGATAATTTGCTTTCACAAAACTTGTTTCTACATTGACACAGTCAGGTTGTGAATCTTTTTTTTCAGTTCCTTACTGTACATCACCTTAAAAGGCTTTTTTTCACAATGATTATATCCAAGATATTATTTATGAGGATGTTATCTGGACACCGACTTAGTTATATTATATTAAGTCTGAATATGTTAGATATTTCATAAAACACATACTGTAATACATTCCCCTACTTTGGTTTCAGAGAAGCCAGAAGGACGATGTGTCCCAAATTTGACACAGAGTCTATAAAAATCTCTCGTGGAGGCTTCTCCTGGCTTACTAAGTCACACCATTTGCCAGATGACGAAGTGGAGGCGAAATATGGCTTGGTCATCAGTGGATCCAGCTTGGTACAAGCCCTTTTTAAACTTAGTACTACTTTGAAGCTATTACATGATGATTACATGAAATTGACAACAATAATTGTCAGGCTCATTGCCTGCTGTTTTTTAAAAAAAAGAAAAATATATTTTAACAACTATGTGGTCTTCAGGCATTTGCATTGGAGGAGGAGTTGGAGCTGGAGCTCCTGAGAACAGCCTGCATATGCCACGCAGTAATTTGCTGCAGGGTCACTCCTCTCCAAAAAGGCCAAGTGGTGAAATTGATAAAAAAAATATAAGCCGGCAGTCACACTGGCTGTTGGAGATGGAGCCAACGATGTGAGCATGATAAAAAGTAAGTTTAATTAAATCACTGATGTACAAACTAATAGTTGCACTGCTCTAGGTATAACCTACTCTGAAATGTTTTGCATATTTTTCTTTTTTGTCTGTCTTCTAGCTGCTCACATTGGTGTGGGCATAAGTGGCCAGGAGGGGATGCAGGCAGTCCTCTCCAGCGACTACTCTATTGGCCAGTTCAGAGACCTCCAACGCCTCCTGCTGGTGCACGGGCGATGGTCCTACCATCGGATGTGCAAGTTCCTTAGATATTTTCTTCTGAAGAACTTTACATTCACGTTTGTGCACCTGTGCTGTGCACACTTTTGCGGCTTAACTGCACAGGTACGGGGCAATAATCAAAAAGAATACTGCAAAAAATACCATAGGACATGTGCAAATATTTTATCATATTTAGCCAAAACTCACATTTCAAAGCTTTATATTTTTATGTATTTTTGTCTTTTTTAAGTTAGTCACAGGAGATTCAGATTGACTATTTGCTCAATTTTTCTCTAAAAATACAATACCTTCTGACTAACAGAGGCCAAGCCATTGGAGATTTTGAGGAAGACATTTGAAGTACATCTAAAAACTTTGGAAAGCAGTATGTTGTGGTACTTAGTATTACTGTTGCTAGAAAGATCAAGATTAGGCAGATCTGGTTTATCAGACCTGGCATTCACATCACTTTTTGTATTATGTCACTGTAGTAGTAAATTCTGCTTAAATAGGGCTCTGTGACTGCATGTGTAGAGTTAGCTTAAATAGAAGCTCAGATATCAAGAGGTTAAATATCTAAATGGACTGAGTTGATGCTGGCATATTCCACAGCTGAGATTAATGCGAGTTTCGTTGTTTTTTCAGTCCATCACAAAACAAATGTAAGGGTTTCAATTAAACTTCTGTAAAACTTTTTCTTTTAGGTTATGATGTCACACATGTGGTCATTGTTCCTTTGATAACATTCACATTTGAAGTAAGACTATGACAGAATGTGTGAATGTATATGGTAGTGTCTATGTATGAGTTTGATATTGTGTTTGAGTTTGATAGTGTGTGTGTGTGTGTGTGTGTGTGTGTGTGTGTGTGTGTGTGTGTGTGTGTGTGTGTGTGTGTGTGTGTGTGTGTGTGTGTGTGTGTGTGTGTGTGTGTGTGTGTTGGATAGTATTTGTGTAAGAGTATAATAGTAATTGTAGTAGACTTTAATAGTATATCTGTACAATAGAGTTTGTGTGACAAATGTCTCATATGGTCTCTCATAGGTTTAAGATTTTTCCCCACACACTTTAACTTTGCTATAATTATCAAGATTGATCTAACCAACATTGTTTTTTTAGCCTGTGTATGATGACTGGTTCCGCACATGCTACAACCTACTCTATACATCCCTTCCCGTACTTGCCCTGGGCCTCTTTGATCAGGTGTGCAAAAAGAGGAAAACTCCAAAATATCCACAGTGAAAAACTTTTCTTGACCAAAATCTGTTTCTTTTTTTAAATCCTCATTTTGTCATTTTTCCTTCTTCCTCTCCATTTGTGCAGGACGTTGAAGAGCACCAGAGCTTACATAGTCCAAAGCTCTACACCCAAGGCCAGCTGAACCATCATTCAAATTGGATTTCATTTTTGTTTTGTGTGATGCAAAGCATGTACTATTCCATCATTGTGTTCTTCATCCCATATGGGGCCTTGTACGACACAGTCAGACAGGATGGCAGAGAGATTGCAGACTATCAGTCTTTTGCTCTCTTTGTGCAGACCTGTCTGATCATTGTGATGAATGCACAGGTAAGAAATTCAGACACAACATCCACAAAGTAAAAGAAACAAACTGTGGTTATACTTATACAAGAATTGAAACCACCTATGATCATTTGACCTAGTTTTGAGATATATATATATGACACAATATGACATATTTACAGTTGATTCACACTTTTGTTATGTATGTAACTCCACATGTGTTAATTCGCAGTTTTGATGACTTCAGTGTGACTACAATACTCATAGTAAAAAAAATAAAGAAAACCCTCTGAATGAGAAGGTGTGTCCAAACTTTTGGTTTGGTCCGTATATATAAAACGCCCCTCTCACCCTCCGCGGGTGGTTTCTCACTCAAGCTTGGGTCCTCTACCGGAGGCCTGGGAGCTTGAGGGTCCTGCGCAGTATCTTAGCTGTTCCCAGCACTGCGCTTTTCTGGACTGAGAGGTTTGAGGTCTTTCCAGGTATCTGTTGTACCCACTCCTCCAGCTTGGGGATTACTGCCCCGAGTGCTCCAATTACCACCGGGACCACTGTCACCTTCACTTTCGGCTTTCTCCAGTTTTGCTCTGAGTCCCTGGTATTTCTCCAGTTTCTCATGTTCCTTCTTCCTGTTGTTCCCATCGCTTGGCACTGCCACATCCACCACAACGGCTTTCCTCTGTTCTTTGTCCACCACTACAATGGTCTGGATCTGGAAGTCTCACAGGATCTTTGCCCTCTCATTCTCTACTACCTTCAGAGGTGTTTCCCATTTTGACCTTAGGGTTTCCAGTCCATAGTCTGCACACATGTTCCTGTATATTATTCCAGCCACTTGATTGTGGCGCTCCATGTATGCTTTCCCTGCCAGCATCTTACACCCTGCAGTTATGTGCTGGATTGTTTCTGGCGCCTCTTGGCACAGCTTACACCTTGGGTCTTGTCTGGTGTGGTAGATCTGAGCCTCTATTGCTCTGGTGCTCAGGGCTTGTTCCTGGGCTGCCAGGATGAGCGCTTTGGTGCTGTCCAGTAGGCCAGCCCTTTCAAGCCATTGATAGGACTTCTTGATATCAGCCACTTCAGTTATGGTCCGGTGGTCCATCCCATGCAGGGGTTTCTCCTCCCATGAGGATCTGTCCTCTGTATCCTCTGCTCTCCATTGTCTGAGACATACACTGAGCACACTGTCAGTTGGGGCCTTGAGCTTGATGTACTCATGCATCTTAGATGTTTCATCCTGGATAGTGGCTTTTTATGCTCACTAGTCCTCGGCCTCCTTCCTTGGGATGGAACCCTCAATGCATGGTGATCCGTGGTCTGCATCTCTTCCTTTGGCCATCTTATTATTCCTGCAGGGTGTCTGATAACTGGCAGTGCGTAGCTGTTTATTGCCCGGGTCTTATTTTTGCCATTGAGCTGGCTTCTCAGGACTTGCCGTACTCGTTGAAAGTAATTAGCTTTAGCAGCTTTCCTTGTTGCCTGCTCCAGGTTGCCATTTGCCTGCGGAATCCCAAGGGTACTTGTAACTGTCCTCAATGTCTGCTATTGTTCCTTCTGGGAGTGAGACCCCTCCTGTGTGGACTACCTTGCCTCTCTTTGTCACCATCCGGCTGCATTTCTCGAGCCCGAATGACATCCCAATGTCAGTACTGTAGATCCTGGTGGTGTGGATCAGGGAGTCAATGTCACGCTCGCTCTTAGCATATAGCTTGATGTCATCCATGTAGAGGAGGTGACTGATGTTGGCCCCATTTCTGAGTCTGTATCCATAGCCAGTCTCACTGATTATTTGGCTGAGGGGGTTCAGACCTATGCAGAACAGCAGTGGGGACAGAGCATCACCTTGGTATACAGTGATCCCTTGCTATAACGCGGTTTACTTCTCATGGTTTCGCTACTTCACGGATTTGCATCGTGCATTGTGTTCTGCATTCTGATTGGCTAAAAAGTCACTCCGCTTCTTCTCTACCTGTGCGTCAATAACATTGCAGTTTACTATGTGCACGTATGTAAAACAGCTCGCCAAATTTACATCATGTTCGTGCAAATTCTCTTGATGTTGGCATGTCGGTGTATAAGGATATTTTTGCAAAGCAGAAAAGAGAGCGACAACAACTGAACTGCCCATCACTGTGTTCTTATCCCGAACAAACACAGCTGCATCGCGGGCTTCAAAAGAAGAAAACACTGCAGAGCGGAGTCAGGATGCAGCGGCTCAGTCTGAAGAGAAGTGAAATACACCTGAGTCACTATTTGTCCGAATGTACTTTGTATTTTTTTTTCATAATCATTTAAAATTTTCTCCCGTTTAATCCTATTACTCGGGTCGCGGTGGGCGGGGATAATCTCCGCAATTTGAAGCCTTCTATTCACATTGATTAAAATTATTATTTGACAGTACAGTACAGAACTTATTTGTTGAAAAAAAGACGTTTCTAAAGTACTTTTATTTGTGAAACAAATGCTTGAGCCTGTAAAATGGTTTGTTCTTTCTATTCAATTTATAATAGAGTATTTAATTGTATAATAATAGTAAAAAAATAATAAAGGTTTCTACTTCACAGATTTTGCCTATCACGGGTTCTTTTTGAAACGTAACCTCCGCGAAAAAGAAGGGTTTACTGTATCCCACATTTGATGGACACTTGTGTAATTGGCTTCCCATTGGCTTCAAGGGTGTGGTTTTCCACAGCTTCATTGAGTTTCCTATGACTCCTGTTGATGTTGTACAGCTCCAAGCATTCAGTAAGCCATGTGTGTGGCATTGAGTCATAGGCCTTCTTGTGATCAATCCAGGCTTAGCACAGGTTGGTGTGTCATGACTTGCAGTCTTGACCGACTGTTCTGTCAACCAGGAGTTGGTGTTTGGCTCCTCTGGAGTCTCTACCAATGCCCTTCTGTGTGTTACTCATGAATTTATCCATGTGCCTATTTATCTTGGTTGCAATGATGCCTTACATGAGCTTCCATGTTGTGGAGAGACAGGTTATTGGCCGGTAGTTGGATAGGACTGCACCCTTTGAGGGATCCTTCTGGATCAGGATCGTTTTCCCTACCGTTAGCCATTCGGGGTGAGTCCCATCTCTTAGCAGCTGGTTCATTTGTGCTGCTAGGCGCTCGTGGAGTGCGGTAAGCTTCTTTAACCAGTAGGCATGTATCATGTCAGGGCCCGGTGCTGTCCAGTTTTTCCTACCTGAGACTCTTTCTTGGATGTCTGCCACTGTGATGGTTACTGGATTCTGTTCAGGGAGGTTGCTATGTTCTTTTCTCAGAGAGACCAGCCACTGGGCATTGCTGTTATGTGTTGTCTCTTTCTCCCATATACTTTTCCAGTATTGTTCAGTTTCTAGCCTTGGTGGGTCTGCTCGGCTGTTTTGACCCTGCCACTGAGCATACGCTTTCGCAGGTTGAGTTGCGAACAGCCTGTTTATCCATCTGGCTTCATTGTCTCTTGTGTACCTCTTTAGGCAGCTGCTCAAGGCTAGGAGCCTTTGTTTGGCAGTTTCCAGTGCTTCAGGTATGGACATGCCATCTGGCTGTATCTCTTAGGTACTTGCTTTTTCATTGTACCTCTTTAGCCTCTGTCAGCTTACTCACATCCTTCCAAGTTGCCTTGATTTTGGCCTCTAACCGTTGCTTCCATGGTGGGTATTGTTTTTCTCCGATGGCTACTCTTATAGCCAAGCATCTGAAGGATCATTGCTGCTGAAGTGTAAACCAGTTCATTGGTTTCTGTGATGGTTGTGGTAGGAATTGACCTCAATGCTTCATTCACAGTTTCCAGTAGACTTTAAGGTGGTACATCACTTAACCGTTGTAGCTGGTGTCGGGGTTGCCTAGTGTTCATTCTAGACGTAATCTTGTCTTTCAGGTCAGTTGCTGCCTTGCTCAGTGTAACTGTGGTTATTGGGGCTGTGTACCCAATCTCAGGGTGGGAGTGTGGTATAGCCTCCTCTCTGACCTGCTGTTCTAGCTCTCCCGTGGTATTGCCATTGTATTGTAGCGCTTCAATCTCAAGTTGTGATAGGAGTTGCCGCTTGTGGATGTTCGAGCATTGGGCTACCAGTTGTTTGGCAGTTAGCCGTGATTCTGGGTTTCCAAGCATCCATTCATTCCACATTTTCTGGGTGGGATTACTTGAGTAGTAGAATTCTAACAGAACCTTGTTCTCACATCTAGTCCGTTTCCATATATATATATATTAAAGAAGCGTCTATTTAATTCAGCTTTTAATTAGATTTCCTATGTGAATCTAGAATTTGTATTCTTATGTTTTATGATATTTTATCACATATTTATTTATTTAATGTTTTTTAGTCAAGTTATCTTAATGTCTTAACTAATTCTTATTTATATTTCAGGTATTTTAGAATTTTTTATGCACTTTTTATGCAATAACTTATTCTCACTTACATATTTTAGCTGTTTTTATATTTTAAGTTTTCTATTAATTTTTATACATTTTAGACTTTTTATGATTGTTTTCTCACCCTTTGCTGGGGTGTTTGTGTTTATGCTGACACCCCCGCCAACAGGAGGACAGGGCGGACGGCGCCTTCTGGGTTCTCTCTTCCTTAGCTTTTTTTTACTTAAGTAATTTCTCTTTTACTTGTTTGTTTTTGTGTATTTTACGATGAGGGGCTTATTTCATTATTTTTTTGAATGAGTGGGGACTGGTGTTTTTGCATTCTTCTTTGTTTTTATGTACAGCACCTTGAGCTGTTTTCTTTAGATGAACCTCTTTACTATTATTTAAAAAAATGTTTTTGTAGCCATTAAGCCATTCATTCATAAAATGTAGCTTTAAATGTTTACAATGATTGAATCCTTGCTGTATATTTTTTCCTATATATAACTGTTTTAATTTATTTTACTTTAGAAAAAAGCACATAAAGGTTTCTTTCAAAATAAATTACATTCTGTCTCAAGTAACTGACCAACCTTTTTTTTTTCTTTTTTAAATCATTGTCCATTTTCTTTATAGCCACAATGGAGGGACAGTAGAGCCTTACGTGGCTCCTAAGCGTCAGGTTGCAGTATACTGGTATAAACTATTCATATTTGTGTTTTTCAGATGTGTCTGGAAACCAGGAACTGGACATGGCTAAACCACATTTTTTTGTGGGGCAGCTCTGTTGCCTATTTTGCAACATTCATCTTGAGCAGCATTAGATTATTTTCCAGCTTTTCCTGCACTAGTTCCTGGTGAGTTTGGCTACAAACATTTGCATAGTTAGATAAATGAGTAAGCTAATTACAACAATTTCAGGTAGAAAAGCTACACCAGGTGGAGACCTATGTAAAGCATTATGATAAAACTCTTGGAATAAATCCTTGCAGCTTGTTTGCAGTTTGTGAAGGTTGCCTGGATTTTCAGGCCTGCTCTCATAGTTTGGCTTGTTTTGGATTTACTTGTTTTTATTTTATCTACATGTTTATTTATCTTGTTTATTAGATAAATCTTTGATCTTTATTATTATAAATTTCCCATTAAAAATATGCTTGTTACCACTTGTAATTTAGATTTTTGGGACAGTATAAAGTTTATTAAGTCATTTGTGAACTATGATAAAAAATATATGGAATAAAAGAAGCTGGGGTATTTTTAAAAAGATTAAATCAAGCAGAGCAAGCAAAATGCCAGAACCCACAAGGTTTCGACAAAATCATCACACACATCATCTATCTTTAAATGATTTCCATAGTGTGTTTTATGTTTCTTTCTATGTATTTATAAGCACTTAAGAAGAGAAATATGATATATTTTAGATTACATTATACTAATAATGAGTATATACAGCCGCTCTTTTCGACTATCTTTATTTTCTAGAACAACCAAAAACTGCCTCAGTCAATTTTTACATCTGGCTGGCATTTTTCTCTCTCTCTGCTGTGCATACTTTGATCATCTTTTTCGTGTTATATTACTTTAATGACAACAACAGTAATGAAGAGGCAAGAAAAGCCATCATTTAGCCATGATTGCTTTTCTATAATGTCTTAACTCATGGCCTTTCCTCTTTCTTTAGGGCCCAAACTAAGATGAACAGGGACGGAGAGCCACTAGTTGTGCCATGTTGCCCGGTCACCAGTGCCAGGCAGTCCAGCTCGTAACAGTGGGGTTTTTCAGAGCTGGATCAAAATGTTATACGCTGGCCTAGATCCTGTATTCTCACCAGTAGGGATAGATCCCTAGCTCTGGCCAGGTGTCTAGACTTAGAGAGGACCCGCTGCTCCACGCTACCTATTAAACATTTGCCTGGATTCCTAAGCACTATAGGAATTAGGACACATCGCCATTATTACAGGTATAAAGCCAAACGGAACAGAGACCTGAATTGCTCTCTATGCAGATGACCTCCTGGTCATCTTTCAGACCCAGCAACCTCAATTCCGATTCTACTACAATACATGAATTCTTTTGGGAAGATCTCTGGATATAACATAAATTGGGAGACACAGATATGATATGATCCATCAAAGCAGAGTTCATAATCATGTATAAAAGCGGTCAACAAAAATGCTGGGCCCTGTGCACCCTACATCAAACCAACGAATAAACCTTACGGTGACAGGTGTACTAAATGACGTCTTAACTAATCACGTGACCAAAAAAAGGGAATTATAAACAAACATGATCATGGCGACTACAATCAGCTAGAACTGGATGCTGTTCAAAAACCACTGGACCTGGACAGCTCAAACCTGGATTAAATTATGAATTAGATACTAAAGAATACATAAACCCAGTTTCTGATGTGTACAAATGTGTAATTGGATGATTTGAGTTGATTACATGTTTCACACCAAGATCACTTGGAACCTTCGCTTCTGCGAAGTATAACTCTATTTACAATTACAATAGTAATATAAGATAATAATAAGTGTAATAAATAAGTGTAATAATAGCTTTCCATTTTGAAGAACAAGAAAATGTTTTTTTTCCATTGCTCTCTTAGGTTGTCAATCCCCCCGCCCTGGTCAGCACACGCCTGTTTTCTAGAAGAGGTGGTTTGTCCCGGACATAGTGGATGCCAATCTAGCAGCGTTGGTAGACATAATATCATACCGAAGGTAAGTCAATCCCCCCGCCCTGGTCAGCACACGCCTGTTTTCCAGAAGAGGTGGTTTGTCCCGGACATAGTGGATGCCAATCTACCAGCGTTGGTAGACATAATATCATACCGAAGGTAAGTGACTTAACCTCTGTTCAGTGAGCTGAAGGCTGGCCATAGTGATGGGATGTTGATGCCTCAGCTGTATTTATCTGGACAAAAATAATCAGAATGAAGAACTGTTAAGAATAAAAATGCATCATGTAAACAACATTCATTTTAAATTCATTTCAAATCATTCATCTCTATGTTAAAAATCTGATGGAGTGGGCACACGGGTTAACAGAATATACGTAACTAGACACAGATGACTCCTTAGGCGCTTAAATCATGTAAAATCGACTTTTTAAATGTAATACCATGTTCATTCCTCTAAAAAAAAAACAGCCCCAAAGCAGTATTTTGATCCATTCAGGCATTTCTGAGTATTCAGTATTTAGTGTGCAGAAGGTTGTCATATATATGCATGTAGGCTATAGAATAGCATGATATATATACCCTTTAAATCTGTTGTCCCCTCTGTCTCTCTTTAGAACTATTTTGATTTGGGGGGGCCTGAGAACTGGAGCCGGATTCATCATCCATGAGGATGGGGAGATTCTCACCTGTGCCCACATCCTGAAGGGGAACTCCAGAGTGGAGGTGGGCGGCAACAGCGTTTATTTACTAAAACTTCCAATTTCAATGGGAGAACAGGAAGAGAAAATCACAGAAGGAGTGTCCTCACTGTTTCTGAGTCCAGCTTCAGAGTGGGCAACGTTTCCCTGCCACCATTGTTAAGATGGACGTGGAGGCTGACATGGCCCTCTTAAAAAATTAATTTGTTGGTGAGAATGTGCTTCCTCTTTGTCCATTTCTAATTATCCTCCTCCCACTGCCTCCTCCTCTTCTTCCTCATTCTCCAGTTTTCTTTCTTGTCCTCTTCCTCTCCCTTTTTTCTCTTTCCTTCTTTTCAATCCACTGCCCTTTATTTAGAATGAGTCAGTTCACAGCTATCGATGTCTTAAGGCACTACCCAAAGCACAAGAAAAATTAAAGCTGCAAGTGGCGTTGTATGGCCATAGACCCTTGGCCCATGTGCATCCAACTCTGCTGCACCACCCCTCCCTCACTGCCCACTTTTGATAAAAGAAAGTCAAGCGGCGTTGGCTAATTATCGCTATCTATACTGGTTGGCTGGTACTAACATTACGATCAGCATCATCAACTGACTCAGGAAAACACATTACCTAAAATGCTAATTATGCTAACTCTGGCCCAATGTAGCTAAAGTGCTAGCATAGCGATCAAGCATCATCAACTGACTCAGAAAGGCACATTACCTAAATACAATTATACTGGCAACTAAAGTCTTGACATAGCGATCAGCATAATCAACTGACTCAGAAAAACACATTACCTAAAATGCTAAATATGCTAACTTTACTAGCTATGCTAATGCGGCTAAAAGTGCTAGCATAGCGATCAGCATCATCAACTGACTCAGAAAAACACTATCCTCCTTTGGTGAGCTGTGTATGTCATTAGTTAGTAATAAAACCCCACTTTTTTCAAAAGTTGATTTTATCTCCATAGCAACCATTTTATGTTTTGGTCCCCTCGGGAGGACGAACAGATTGACGTCAGTTTCGGACAAATCGATAAAAGTAAACTTTTTGTGGTCCTTAACAACAAGGGTTTTATGCTAACCACGCCCACATTCCTTATATGTCCATATCCAGTGTTTTTCAATATATTCAGTTTCAGGCATTAATGCATGCATTCAAATTTCACAGTAGACCATTGACAAACATAGGAGTTATAACAGTGCGCCACTTTGTCTTTTGTCGTTCTTTTGATTTATAGGTTTAGTTGCAGAGTTAGGCCTGGTTTTGTTAAATTGAGTTTATTTATTTGGCACGACCCAAACGTCACTTCCTCCCCCACAGGTAATGGTTTGCAGCAGCCTAAATCTTTAAATATTATATACCATATTTATATACATCATTTCTGACTTCTTGTCTTATTTCATGGTTGCACTGTTGCCCCCCCCCCCTCCCCCCCAGGGACGTAACATGACATTGTTGTGTCAAATTCTTTAGTTTTTACACTTTGGACAGCAGATGTCACTGTTGTTTTTTCACTCAAGCTGTTGAGATTAGAAGAAAAGTGACATTATTTTGCTCTCTTCTATGTTCCATCTTAAGCTCTTTTAAGAAAACTTTGCTGAACACACTCAGATTATTTTATTAGAAATAATTTTATCAGCCATCAGACAGATGTTTTGCAGTGCAGATAAGGCTATAAGAGCACTTACTGGTTAACTGCTTTTGGTGGTCATTCTTCCTGCATTACATCACCACGCAAACCTTTCATTATTTCCTTTGCCCTCTACTTAAATGTGAACAGACAGAGCAGCTATGAACAGCAGTGCTAAAGCTGTTTGGAGTTACGACAAGCAGATTTGTTGCTGCTCTGTGTCCAACACACCCACGCACATCTATGCTCACACGCTCACTTCACATGGATTTGCCTTTTTTGCAGTTACTGTAAAGCAGATTAAGAGTTTAGGGGGTTTTCCTCACAAATGAAAAGTACAGAGTAAGGAATAATAATGATCCGCCTTCGTTTCCTGACCGTGTGACGTCGGGGGGGAGAGATTCCCCCTCGCTATCTGATCTGGAGCTTGAGTTTGCACCACCCCTTCATTTCCCCACAGTCAACAGGAAGACCGAAGGCCACAGTGAGTGGCTGCACTCTCCAGGAGAGGAAGGGCTCAGAGATCCTACTGTACAGTCAAGAACTAAAGGAAACAGAAAAGGCAAAGGAATGAGCAAGAATCAGAACGAAGTGAAGAAAATCCAGTCCATTTACCTGCAAAACCTGGAGAAACTAAATCAAGGGAAACGGCCAGACAAGAAGAGCTGGAAACCTAATGAAGGAGACTTAACTGTGTCAACAGCTATGGAAAAACTCAGACAGCCTCCAACTGCTGCGCAAGTTGCCAAAAGCTCAGCAAACAGAATCAGCAGAGATCTGACCTGCTCCATCTGTCTGGACCTTTTCAAGCAGCCCGTCTCTTTGCCCTGCGATCACACCTTCTGCAGAGGATGCATTGAGGGATACTGGGAAGGACCAAGGAGTCCCAGTCAGGGAGGATCAGGCTCCTGTCCTCAGTGCAGGAAGATGTACCCGGGGCAGAGCTACAGACCCAATCGCATTGTTGCCAACATAGTGGAGAGTTACTGTCACGGTCTGGAGGAGAGCGGCACTGGAGCCTGTTTGGCAGATGTCGGGGTGGCAGAGAGGGCTCCTGCACCGGTGCGCCCACGCTGCAGCAGGCACAGGGAGGAGCTGAAGCTGTACTGTGAGGAAGACCAGGAGCTGGTGTGTCTGGTGTGTGGTCTATCCCAGGAGCACCGAAATCACAGCATGATGTGTGTCCAGGATGCTGACAAAAAGTACAGAGTGAGTTCAGGTTCAGCCTCACACCTATCTGCATTTTTGTTTCAGCTGGAAGTCAAACCATTTTGCAATACTCAACTGTCAACAATGAATTTGCAAACATTGATTCTGTTTTTGTTTTTTGTCATAAAAGTCTAGCACTGCTGTTTCTGTCCTAGCAGGCGTCTCTGAACAGCTCCATGGATTCCTTGAAAGCAGAACTCAACACAGCTTTGCAGTGTGACAGAGAAGCTGAAGAGGAGGTCAAAAAGCTCAAAGTAAGATGAAAAACCAAAATGACACGCAACCGCAACTGCACACGCTCATTTACATCACTTATTTTCGTTTAAAATATGGCTGCCTTGAGTGTCTCCCCCCTCCGACCCATCACAGGATCACACAGCGGATCTGAAGCAGCGCATCGAAGCCCAGTTCAGTGACCTTCACCAGTTTCTGTACCAAGAGGAGAAGCTGCTGCAGGTGAAGCTGAAGACCGAGGAGCGAAGGGAGCTGATCCGTCTGGACGAGCACAAAGCCCTGCTGTGCGTGGAGATCTCCCGTCTGCAAAGGGCCGTCCACGAGATTGAGGACAAACTGAAAGAGCAAGACCCATTCACCCTGCTCCGAGTGAGTCTGATCTACACAACGTTCATGCTGTCCAACTCCTGTGGAGGAGAAATAAGCTATTGGAGGATGATTGTTGTGTTTTGTTATACAAAACGGTTTGATCACTCTGAAAATATTTGAAGTTTTTCGTCGTAGCTTCATGTCAAACAGTTCTGCATCCTCTTCTACATTTAAGCCTTGATCAGGTCAATCAAGTAAAGCCAAAAAATCCAGCCAAACCTACTAAAGAATGACTCTCCGAACAAAAGACTCTTCCTCTCAGTGAGCTCAGACAGGATGCAGGCCCAACAATCTCAGCCACTCATCTGGAGAATAAGGATTTAGATCAGGCATACAGCCATATTCTCTTTGGCTGCAAGTGTGGGACTTTCCCCCAGCCGCAGTGAAATCCCACAGGGTGGGATAGAGTGAGCTCAAACACTGATGTAATGTGGAAAATGATTTTTTTTCTCTTGAAGATAAAAGAAAAAACCTAATTACTGTCCTCCGTGTGTCCTTTTTCCTGTTTATGTCTATTTAGGGGATCAAAGCTGTGCTCCAGAGGTGAGCGTGAGAAACTCCTTACTGCGGTATCGTGAAAGTTTGTTTTCTCACTGACCGGTGTTGTTTTTTCTCTCCTGGAGACCTTCCCTGAAGTTTGAGAAGCCTGTATTCATACCACCCAGTCTGTGTGAGGGTCGCTTTGCAGGGCCTCTGCAATACAGAGTGTGGAAATCCATGAAGGGAAGCATTTATCCAGGTATGGGCCCACAAGCTTGAATCCAGATTCATTTACATGCACAGAGAGAAAAAGTGATGCTGTAATTATGAACATTTGACTGTTTTTTTTAGCTCCAGCTGCCATCACGTTTAACTCCAGCACAGCCAACCCCTGGCTCAGTCTGACCTCGTCCCTCACCTGTGTTCGCTACCAGACCTTCAACCACGCCGTGCAGGACAACCCCAACCGCTTCAATGCCGCCCTGTCGCTGCTGGGAAGCCAGAGCTTCACTCACGGCCGTCACTACTGGGAGATTGAAGTTTACAGCAGCACTGTCTGGACGGTCGGGGTGGCCCGGGAGTCAGTGCCCCGGAAGGGGGTCATCAAAGCTCTCCCGGCCAACGGCTTTTGGACGCTCTCCCTGTCTTATGGGGTTCAGTACATGGCAGGTACGTCCCCACCAACCGTCCTGTCCTTGGAAGAGCCGCTAGCCCGGATCGGAGTGTACCTGGACTACAAGAGAGGCCTGGTGTCTTTCTACAACGCAGAGAGCATGACACACCTGTACACCTTCAGGGAGACGTTCACAGAGACTCTGTACCCCTACTTCAACCTGGGCTTCCTGGACAAAGTGCACGAAAATGAGCCTCTGAAAGTTTTCCTGCCAAAGATCTAAAGACAGACAGTGATGAAGGAGTGTGTGTCCAAAGCCTTGCAGCACTCATCTCAATATGACGACCTTAAAGAATAGAATCTGTGACGTGTTTGTTTGCTGGTTCAAAGTCTGATTTCAGTGGTTAAGGAAAGATGTTTAATGAAGAAAACATGTTTGTTCCGGTGTTCACATTTTATCCAATGCTCTTTTTGACTTTTCTGCTGTATTCAGTTCCCTCCCAAAACAGCACTCTGCCAGTGACCGGTCAGCTGGAAAAAACTGTGGAATGTGGGGCAGCCGCTCATTGTTGGTCTGAGCAGAGCAAAAACAGCTGCTTGGCAGATGCAGAGTAAATGTGCAATCAATGTTGTGGATGAGGAAATATTTTCCACTGAGTGATGTAAATAACTGTTTGACATACATATAACGCATGATCACCACTAGCCAAAGAAAATAGAGAATCGGATTGTTTTTTTTTTCTGTGAAAGGAACTGTGACGTTTTGATCTTTTTACTTCCTATGATAGATGACATGATGGTTTTTTTTGTTTTCTCCTCATGTGGATAAAAAGCCCAATGCATTTTGAATGGAAGATTCATGTTTGCACAATACTGTTTTAGCCTTGTTTGTTGTTTTTATGTCAAAAAAATATAAAAGTTAATAAACTGTTTTCTCCTCTTGTATCCCAACAGTGAAGAGTTTCCAAAGCATGTCAGTCCAGGCCACCATTTTTTTGCATAATTGGTGAAACACAAGAAAACAAATACACTCAATGCATCAAAAAAGGAAGAAATTAGGTGCCCATGAGTATTTTCAAACTGATTTTTAAAGAAAATTCCCAGAAATAGTTAGTCTGCTACATTTACCTGAACAAAGCTTGACCCAAACAATAAAAATCTACATAAAAAGGACTTTCAGAGCACTTTCAGCAATTCCCTAACAACTTAACACACCAGCATGCTTTTTGAGTTGTTTCTGGTATTTGGAATTTCACACACACACACAAAAAATAGCTAGGGTATAAAAATGAAAGACCAATAGGTTTGTCTAAAAGAAAAACTACAAAAGTTTAGCCATCTTTTGTTTTTTCTTTTTAATATATATGTTGGTGATGTGACTGACAGGGAAAAAAAAGAATGGTGTCATTTTTTAAAGCTCAATTGTCAAGTGGTACTGTATTACACATTTAACCATGGCGTCCATATCCATGGACCTCACATTTTGGGTTATATTACCACAGTAGTTAATACCGCTTAACTGTGCCCTGTGGGTGTATTGGCCTGGGTATTAAGAGGTTAAGCACTTAGCACATTAAGATTCACACTAATACTCTGGTTTTCTTCTGAACGAAATTGCATTTCAAATGTCTAAAACTGCCATGCAAGCATCTAGCTCAGTGGGTGGAGCTTAGTGACTTCTATTATTGTCCAGACCGCCTAAAAGTTTTGAAAGTTAATGTAGTTTAAAAATAAAAACTGAAGATGAAGATATTTGCACAAATTTTCATCCAATGGGAAGTCCTTAAACTATAAAAGTATTGTGATTAATCCTTTGCCTTTTGTGTATTTGTGCATAAGACGGTTGATTACATGAATGTACCAGTAAATGTTTTTTGTGCTTATTTTATATATCTTTTTCAGGAAAAGACTCAATAATTGGAGACATGGTTATTAGATTTATCTTTGGTTAGTTTTAAACAGTCATTGGCCTTAATATATTAGGTATTTTAAATACTCGCTTAAAGCAAACAGATTGTACAATTGCAGGGAAATAATGAGTTATAAGCCTTTTATGATTCCACAAACAAAAGAAAAAAGTTGTGAAAAGCTCAATTTTGATTCTAATCACTGCACATTTGCATCACAGACCGCATCAAATGTATTTTTTTTTAGATAGACCCCACTATCAAAGAGTAAAAAGTAAGACCGGGGATTTAGCGAATAGAAGCCACAGCAAACTATATATCAAATTATATATTTTATATCATGACAGTGAATTTATTCATTAACCTCATTAGTTAAGAGAACACTAGAAATGTTCCTCTTTGAACTAAACATTTACAAAGTGAAGAGAAATACAGATGTGATTTTTCTGCAACCTCTCCCTCAGTCTAACGAATGTGAAGAATGTAGGTCGGTATTTGTGGTAGCAACCCATGCATATACTCTGTGCCTGGAAAAGGGTGTGTTCCCCCAAATTCTAGGCTTTGAGTCTCCATTTTGGATCAGAGCGTCACTTGCTTGCATGTAAAGTATCCTGGAACTTTGTGCTGGTGTATCGTGCGTGAAAGCCTTTCCTACTGATGCTGTCGTCAGAGTGAAACTTTAAGACAATGGCATCTCCAGCTGAGTAAACGTCTTCTGGAGCCTGAGGAAGGAGACACAGTCAGAAAAGGGCTTCCAGTGTTTTTCTGTAAGGCACATTTGCAGTCGATGTCTTTCCACTCCTACCCCTGATCCACAATATCTTCCCAGCCGTGGACACTTGACATCTGTGCCGTCGTACAGCTCGACGTAATCGTACCCACAGTCCGCCTCTTCCTCGATCTCGAACACTTGGAAGATCATTTCCACTCCGTAGCCCTTCTCAGCAGTGATCACCCAGAGGCAGTCAGAGCCTCCGGGGTAATTGTTATCTCCAAACTGTGCATGAGAGTACAGATCTTTTGTCTCGACTCCAGCCTTTAAATTTCCTCCACATTCTGGGAATTCACAACCACAAAATTAGAGGGTCAAAAACAGAAGGTCATAAAAGAGGAAAAACATCACACACTATACACACGACAGCAAACTTCTTTCTTTGAGGGTTTGCTACAATTTGCCTTCAACCCTTTCTCTGTGTCTTCTTCTATAAATGAATTACGGTAACTCTGTTTTTAGTCATGCCATGGGCCATCATGTTTGTAGAAGCGTCTCAGCAGCCCCTTTCCATGCTTGGTGCTCGCACGTTTTCACTCTCAAATCAACTATCCTCCCTCCATCCTTACATATTCTTTTTCCACAACTCTTGACTTTCAGTCTCCCATTGGAGCAAGCTAACCTGCTTTTTTTAAAGAAAGGAGGATCCTGTGGAGACTTTGCTCACCTGCCCCATATGATGCTTCAAATCCCCTCTTTTGAACGGAGTTGTCAGATAAAAAGCGCAGGAACATTTTGTTGCTGCTGGATACAACTGCAGCAGGTTTTTTTGTGCCACAGAAGCGGCCAAGGGTTGGAGTGCGATCATCTTTTCCATCAAAGATCTCCAGATGGTCATAAGCACACTCCAGATGAGTCTCCATGTCAACCTCATTAAAAACCTGCAATTCATTTTGAAAAGTTAAAGAAATATAGGCTGTATCTGGACTCCTGATCAAAATCTTAAGGCCAGTTGAGAAATTTGCTTGTAAAGTTTTGAGCCGACTAATTAAAACAACTTAACTGAAATAGTCTGTTCATCAGCTGATCAAAGGTTTGGCACAAAAAACTCAAAACAGAAATGAAAGGGTCCAAAGAAAACTCTTAGTAATGAGAAGCTCCACCATTCTCAAAAATTAATTTTGGCATGCTTGATGTGAGTGTTTCTAAAAGGCTTCTGGGAAGTGGTGAAGATGGCTTCATTAAGGGCATCCACTGTCTAGAATTGATGTCTAATTTTGTAAACTTCCCTTACCATCCATCCCCAAATGATCTCAATGGGCTTTAGAACAGGAGAACATGCAGGCTGGTCCAAAGGGGGGAAATTATTCTCTTGGGGTTGTGAACTGCAGCATTGTCCTGTTGACAAACGCAGTTACCAACACACAGACGAGAGCCCTCAGGAATGAGGAATGGCCCCCTGCAACGGCTCGAACCTGAAGCACCATTGTTTCGTTGAAGGAAAAAGCCCCCTAGTCCACGATAGCTTCTCTGCTGTGCAGCATAGAAAACATTTCAGGTGGAATGTCTGTCATGCCAGTAATGTTGGACGTCATCATGACCATCAAGGCTACCGGTAAACTTTTTCTCAGAGAAGAGAACTCTCTCCCCTTTTAATATTCCATTTTTGATGTTCCCTTGTAAAGTCCAGTTTTGTGACGTTGGTGGAGATGTGGCCTTTGAAGATGCTTTCTGAAGTCCTTGTCTTGCAGACACCATCTGATCGTTACTGAGCAACAGTCAGCACCAGTGATGGTCTTAATTTGGGTCAAGGAGTGTCCTGTATCTATCTTTTGGATCCTCCGGCTGAGTGCTGGTGCAAGTTTTTTTGGTTTGGCACTTGACTTTTTTGTTTCGGAACCCTCAGCATCTCTTAAAAAATTTCAAAACTACCATTTTACTGCGTCCAACCTCAGCAGCGACGGTACATTGTTAGAGGCCATATTCAACAATCCTGACATGTTCAAAAAAAATGGAGCTTTTCGCTTTTGCCATCAAGTTACAGGTCGATTACTTAATTAAAAATACAACTGAATGCAAATTTTGGTGAAAATTCTGGCCTTTTAAGACTGTGGTCTTAAACTCTTGATCAATTGATGAACAATACTTTTAATTTAACCGTTTGTTTTTTTTCCAGAAAATTGGCAACTAAAAAATATTTGTTCTGTTGCTCCTCCATCTTCTTTTTGCATTTAGAAGCTCTATTTAGAACTTTAAGGTCCAGCTGTAATTTTTTGACTGGTCTTAAGGTTTTTATCTGGAGTGTGTTAATTTTTTTAAGTTCTACAGCTTTAGCTCGAAACGTACAATTTTGATTCGATGTCCCGGGGTAGTGGACAGTGACCACGTACAGGCCTTCTTACTGGGATATCTGTCAGGCCAGTTCGGGCTGCTGATTGTGCCAGACACGCTGCTTACAACGTGATCACATCCCGCTGGAAAAAAACAGCAGAGAAGGAAACTGTCATGACATCATTCTTCCGCCTTTAGCACAAGTGTTTCCGTGTTTTATTGTTTAAGGAAAATGAAAGTGAAACCTAAAGCCTTCGGTTGGTTTTCAAGTCTTTGAGAGGTACCTTCCTTGCAGTCCTGTTTGTTATCATGAAGCATGAAGCCGCTGCGACACTGACATGTGTAGCTTCCAAAGGTGTTTACACATTCATGCTGGCAGCCTCCGTTGGCTTTGGAGCATTCGTCAATATCTGAGGAGCACAGAGGCTTAGGTCAGACTGGCGTGTGGAAAAATTTGCCAGACACATACATTGTTCAAGATTCAACTGCGTGCTACAATGAAAAAAAAAAAACTTATTGCACAGCAAATTCACTTAGAACAGATTTTTAGCATTTAACACCTTAGGTTTAGCATTTGTGAAGGCCTAAAAAACTAACAAGGCCTAAAGTTGAACATTTTACCAAATATCTAAGCCTCAGGTTGGCTTGATCAGTTTAGGTTGAACAATGTTGTCTTTTTTATCAGTTGGATGTTCCATGTTGGATGTTATTTAAAGCTTAAAATCCAAAATAAAATGTGATTTGTCTAGAAGTCATTTGAAAGGTGACATTTTCTGATGCCAACCAGCCTGTTGTTCTGGTTTATCTAATTATCTGGTCTATCTAATTTTATTCCTTCTTGTGTTTCCCTTTTACTGTGAACCACTAATCGAGTTGTAAAGTACTATATAAATAAACATTATTTTATATATTTTTATTTTTAAATAAACATTCATTCATTCATTCATTCATTCATTCATTCATTCATTCATTCATTCATTCATTCATTCATTCATTCATTCACTCAGGAAGTATTGTTAAGTCTGTTGTCAAATCTGATTGTTAATCTTTATCTGTCAATACATATCAAAAAGTAGAAAAGAAAAGTTGTTTACAAAGGTGAAAAAAGTTACTGTATATGTTTTTCAAAGAAAATGTTAATCGATACCAAAAAAGATGTTATTTAGGAAAAAAAATCCCTTAGAACTCTTTTTAGAGGTGTGAGAGTATTTTCTCTTCTGCATTAGTCTCAGTCCTCACACTTACCAGAAAAAAAGTGTGCCTTAAAGCCCTTTTTGGACACAGTGTTGTCTGACTTGAACTCAATCCTCAGGTTGTTGTGCAGGGAAGTGATGGCGTCGGGCCTCTCTGCACCACAGAACCTCCCATGAAGTTGTGAGTCAGAACTCATCCCGCTTCGCACTTCCACAAAGTCGTACTTGCAAACCTGAAGTGAGACACGAGGATTCACCACTGAAACAGACGAGCAAATAAACAAATGTGCAATGCTGAAAAACCTACGTCATTGCCTTCAGTTTCAAAACCATCAAAGAGAAGAGTGATGCGATACTGAGTGGGGGCCACCAGTTGCCAGACACAGTTCTTGTTGGGTGGATAGTCTCCAGGCCAATCGGGGGTGTTGAGGGAGCCGTTCAGACTCGTGATGAAGCCACCGCAGGCAGCTGCTGGAGGTAGAACAAAAAGAAAAAACTGGGGCAAAAAATTATATCATGTTGACTAACACCAAATTGGAGCTTTTTAATCATCCACATGTGACTATTTTTTGCTTTTCCTTCCATGTGAAATTGCCATTATGGATACATTGAAAAAAAAAAGATTAATCCTAGCCAAACATTAACAAAGCAAACATTTTGGAAATGATCCAAAAGCAACAACTCCAGAAAATGCATCCTCAAGCAATACTTTCGTATGATTACATTTGAATCAGTCTGCTGAACTCGAGAAGATCACTGTAACACCCCCCCACCCCCACCCCCATGGACAACTTGCTTAATCTCAAGTGCAATATTATAGGACTGTGCAATACTGTAATATACTCTCCACTGTTCAATTTTGTAATATATTCTCCACTGTGCAATACTCAATAGGAATCATACAATATCATATTGATATTTACTCATTCGTGTCTTCTCACTGAAAACGGCTGGCCCTGGACCAGAGACCCTAATTTCGTTTTATCACTGTGTTAAAATGAAAATACAGATTCCTGATTCCTGATTAGGGGGTGCCAACAGGAGAGCACTCTGCTGCCCCCTTGTGGCACATGACATATTACATTGATGGACCAAAGTGATGCTAAGATAAAACTCACTCTGACAGCTTCGTCTGTCCGCCGCCAGCTCGTATCCAGGGTCACAGGCGCATCTATAGCTGCCCAGAGTGTTCAGACAGCGCTGCTCGCAGTGGCCTCTGTCAGGCCTGGAGCACTCATCCATCTCTGCAAGAAAAATGTACATTTTTTTATTTTTTTAATTCAGACCCTTTTCACAGGTGGCAGGTCACTACACACACAGCTTTCTGACCTTTAAAAAAGCTGGCAGCAAACCCAGCTTTATTGACTGATCCATCAGACACAAACTTGAGCCAGAGCTTGTTGGAGCTGCTCTTCAGGTCTCCCGGCTTGTCATAGCCGCAAAATCGTCCCAGCAGCGGGTCGCTCCCTGAACCGCCATCCCTCACCTCCACATAGTCGTAGGCACAGCTGTCGTGTTTTTCAATCTGAAGTCCCAGAATGGTTGTTGACAAAGAAGACAGTGGTTTTATGGCAGTGAACAGTAACTGTTTAAATACTTAGTGTCTTGACAGAATAAAATATAAATTTATACCTCAAAGGACTGAAAGGAGAGGCCGACATTAAAACTTTCTGGAACAGTAATCCTCCACACGCACATTTTATTGGACTGGTAGTCATCTGGATAGTTGGGAGACTGAATCTGGCCATGATCCCGTTCCACCTCTCCCCCACACACGGCTGCACAGGAGAGTTAACTCACATTTTTTTCATGATGGAAGACATTAAAATTAGGCATGACTGAGTATTTCTTTATTAAAATCATTGTGAACCAGGAGCAGATGAAAAAATACATCTGGAAAAAGCTTGTAGGTTATATGGATAGAAAGAAGCAGCAACCGGAAAAGCTAAAAGATTCCGATTTTGCGCAGGACAAACTCCTTATTGCATTACTCACGTAAAAAAATCTTTAACAGGTTGAGAAAATATCTAATGTTGAACACACTATGTCAAAACAGATGATTCAAATCCACAGTCGTTGTACATACCTTCATAAACAGCTGAGAAGCCTTTTCCCACCCAACTGCTGCTGCTTCTGAACTCCACCCACAGACGACTGTCAGTGGACACGATTGTATCTGGCAGTGCGTCTCCACAAAAACGACCTGCGAAAACCCAGACGGAGAGAGAGAAGTGTTTTTCTATCAGCCGGTTCATCAACGCTCTGGCTGTAACACAGGTACAAAACAAACCTCTCAGTGGAGCTTTCCTCCAGAACCCGTCTCGGACCTCCACATAATCGTACCAGCACAGATGACTCCTGAAGAGGTCCATGGAGGTGAAGTTTAGAACAATCTATACAAGAAAAACAAAAAAAGATTAAAGATGAATGAAAAGGATGATCATAATTTGAAATCTATCAAAATAGTTCCCATAAATTCACATTATTTTATAGAAATGGCTACAATTAACCCTTGTGCTATCCTAGATGACCCCACCCTTACATTGACGTGTTCTCCCTACCATGACAAAGGTGGAAAGATTTCATGTAATCCATGGACACCAGTGAAGATCACAAATCATTGAAGAAAAAAGGTTCAACGCACTGTCTAGTGGGTCTAGATGACCCAACTCCCAATGTTAAAGTGCCTAGGATAGCACAAGTGTTAAACACATTTTTACTGGCAGCCTTAGTGTTGTGTGTGTGTTAAAGAGATTTTTTTATTGAATGGGCTCGGAGTTCATAGGTGTGGACTTCCATTTTCAACATTTTCACGCACAGATGACCAACCCTGATTAGGAAGTTTACTCCGGCTAAATCAGTTAGAGCCATTTGAGAAATAGGTCGGAACAGAGAAAAGTGATAAATCCCCGGGGTCCACCAACCCACCAACCTAAACAAAAGAGTACTTAACATATCAAAAGATCTTGAAACCAGTCTTTAAATAAGTTGATTATTTGAGAGAATTTTACCATTTTAACACGTGAGTCAACTGGAAACAGTTCTTCTCTAATGTTATTGAAGAACTGAACATTTGGTGTGCCTGGGTGGGCCTTTGACTGACAGCATTCTAAATAGATGCAGTTAACAATAGACCTTAACCACAAACTGTTACGTGGGGAATATGGGAAGCCCCCAGGTGCAGAGGTGGAGGAGGCAGAGGATTCCAGGGGAACAGGATCTTTAATACTCAAAAACTAAACAAAATTACAAACCACCGCTTTAGGCAGGCTAGAAACTCTAAACTCAAACTACTCAAAAGGGGACCCATCAAACCTACACAGAGACAGGTGGATCAGCATAATAACACGCTATGGAGTGACAGGACTTAAATACATACAGGACTGACGACACACAGGTGAAAACAATGAGGACAGAGTGGACCAAAAGTAAAACTCGAAAACACAGGAAAACCTACAAAATAAAACAGGAAGTGAACTCCAAACATGAAGAAACAAAAGACAACTAGAAAACAAAAGTAAAGAAACTAAACCCGTGACACAAACACCACAGAAAAACGTGGAAAATGGTAAAAAGTAAAACTTGCACATCACCTGTGTGCTTAAATAAAACTATCCTAGCCCTGGGCTGGCATACCGAGGTAGAAACCAGGGGTGTACACAGGATTTTAGACAGACAGGGGCTCAAAGTTAGAAAAAGGCAGCAAAAACTATATTTTTTCCCTTTAAACAACATGAAAATTAAGCAAAATTTTAAAAGAAACTACTAATAGACAACAACTCATCTATGATACCTGTGTAGGTGAAAATACAATTGTTGTTTTTTTTATGTAAACAACCTATTCTTTACATAAGTTCATTCATTTTATCATAGACTTGGAAGACAACAAAGCAATAAAACACTAGAGGCTATTTATATTGGCACGTTGTGCTGCAGGGAAAATTAATATGAACCATTAATATAAAACACAGTTTCCTACAACTTTCATCCCCAGAATGATGACATTACAAATAATATTTAATGTTATCATACTGTTGCTGTGATGATTCTGCGGGTCAGTTCAGTTTTTGGTAATATTTTTGGTCATGTTCTGTCCTATCAGTCACTCCAGGTTCATGTTAATCATCCACAGCTTTTTTCATCTAAATTGTCGTAAGGGAGTACAAGTGTTTTCAGTTCTTCACTGTCAGGTGATCTGCTTTTAGTTTATCCACAGTTTTTGTCCTGTTTAGGTTTATTTACTGAATAATTAAAGCCCAGTTTCCTAAATGTTAGCTTCTACTGTACACCTCCAGTTAATGACAGTTGTATCCAATGAGAATCCTGGTTTATGCTGAGATTAACAGCCAGCTAAACTATATTATCCTCTGAGAAAAGGCTTTTGTTTGGTAGGATTTTAATACAGAAGATGGTGAAACTGAATGATATAGAAGGTAAATCTAATCAGAAAATATTTAGTTGAAAACATAAATGTAGTGTCAGGAAGCTATGAACTAGCCATAAATACTGTTCATTCAATTTGAAAATGTCCCCAATGTTTTATTTTGTACTTAGTAAATAACTTCATGTCCCTGAACGATCTGTCTGTGTTGAATTGATGCGCCGTTCAGACATCCGGAGGCGTTTTAGCCGCATTTTTTTCTTTTGTCTCAAACAGATGTACAATGTACAAATGTACAAAAAAACAATACAAAACTAAATAAACAAAAAAAGAAGGCTCTTTTTAATATGAGGCAAAAGGGCAGGTGCTCAAACACCACCAGGACCCTATGAGTGGACATGCCTCGTAGAAATACTTGACTTCCGGAATGAAGCTCCTCTAAAAAACTTAAACCAGTTTATGCAGGTTACAAAGTAACCACGAGGAGCATGTCACATTATATCCTAGATTAAACAATAGTAAAGAAACTGACATTTTAGTTTTTTTACCATAAAACACAATAGATTTATTCCATGTTCATGAAATTGTACTTAAGATGAATTTTTCAGATTTCAATATTATAGTTGATGACAATGTTGATGACAAATGGGAGTGTAAACCTTTAATTGACAGTCAAATCCCCACCTTAATGCAGCTTCATTGGGGTTTTTACTGGCCCCCCATATGGAAAACCAATGGATCACATCATTCATCGTTCATTCATCCAAACTTATTCTGCATAAAGAAATCCGCCCTCCTGAATCGAGGCCTCAACAATCTGATCTCAACTGTAGATTTGTCACTTCAAATTTTTATGTTTGATTACATAACGACAAAAAAATTAACTCTTATTTTTAATATTTGCACATCTTCATGCTTTCGATAAACTTTAAAGACTCAGTTAGACTTTTTTTCATTTCTGCTTTGGTTCTACACATCATGCTTGATTTATAAAAAGTAAAATTAACAGTAACTACTTTTATTGATGCTCTGCTATGATCTTTCTGATGTTTCTTGTCACCTTTTCTCCAGGAGTGACAGAGATCCTCCAAACACAGTGAGAGTATGCTGAATAACCAATGGGGAAACCAGGAGAAGAGAAGTTTCCAGTGCTCTCCTGCAGGCTCTCCCCACATCCTGTTATGTAGAAAAACACTAACTGACACAAACACTTAAATGCAATAATTAGGCACCATGATTTGCCTTTTTTTTACTTGATTCAAGCTGTAATATAGAGAACTACTGGCTGACATCGGTGCATCTTACTTGCACATTTATAGAGTTTGCAGGCTTGTGAAATGTCCCCTTTGCTGAGCTTGGTCCTCTGTCCAATAGCTGGCCTGACTCCGTTGACATCATAACGGGGTAAGATTGTGTCCAAGAAGATTCCCCTGTATCAGAGAAACCACAGACGTGAGCTGTTCATTCACGGTTCATAAGTTGTAAAACACCTTAAAAAAAGTTCATTTTAACAGTTACTAATTTTTTGAACATTGTTCACTGCTCCTTCTGTTTCACACCTCTATGCTTTGATTGCAATAATCTCTGGCTTGTTTGGAGCTCCCACTTTTGCACAGTTCCCATGGTGATGAACCCACGAATGACAGGCATGTGCAAACAGAGCGCTCTGAATGGGGGCCTTCCGCCGGTGCCAGCCGGCTCACTGGAGCCCTCGTCTGAATGCCAGATAAAAGGGCCACTCCAGCCCAAACTGCTCAACAAAGCCTGAACTGCTAGGCCTTTATTTAGCTTGGCTCGTTTCCATGACCCAGACCCGCAAAGTGGCCATGGGGCAAAAAACCAAAGTGAAAAGTAAAAGAGGGGGGCAACAACATGGTTGAAAACAACATTTTTAAAGGAGACTGGTGTGAAATAGTCTCCATAGCAATAAAAGACCAAATATCAGGTCAAATGGTGCTGACATGGAGGAAATTCAATGGTCTAATCATAGCCATCATAAATTAAATCTTTAAAGCAAACTTTATTTTAAGAAAAAAAATTAAAATCCTGATGCTTTCAATGTAAGAGGGAGTGGGCAGTTTTATTACCATCAACCAATAAATGCCTGGACATGCATTTTATTGTAAACAAGAAACAGCTGAGACAGAAAGAAGAGCTCTCTTAAAGAACACCAAGCTCAGCAACAAGACAGGCAATCCTTTCATAGTCCAGGAATCCTAAAATCAAGTTTAGGGAGGTTAAAGAGAGATGAAAAAAAGAGGAATCATATGCCAACCTGGAAAACGTGTTTCTAGCATAATGCATGATGCTGTCAAAGTCGTACACCTCTCCCAGTGAGTCCACCTCATCTGGCTCCATCTTCAGGAAGTTATACTCCTGCCCTTTTGGTACACAGACATCCGTGGAGAAACATCTGGAGCATCAATGAGCAAATGTGGGCATTGACAAAAGCCCGTGTGCAGGAGCTGTACCTGCTTGGATGTTGTCTCTGACGATGCTTACATGCTCGTCACGGTCTGGCCGAGTGTGCTCGTGCCAGAAGCCGATCACATGGCCGAGTTCATGGACCACAATGCCAAACTTATCGCAGTTCTTCCCGATGGAGATGGCCTGAGGACCTCCACCTCTCCTCCCTACATAGGAGCAACACCTGCAGGACGAAACACCCCACACATTACATCTTTGTCGGATCCAGACAAAAACCTGCTTTTAATTTGAAGACAACCCTAAGTTTTTTTAATGACTTCTCTTCAGAACACAAAGAACAATTTTCTCCTTTTCAAAGATATTCAGTGATTTTGTAGTTTTAACTTTTATATCTTAAAAGAGGTCACAAAAACAAAAAGAGAAAAAAGGCGGTTCTTACTAGAATGAAAGGTAGAAAAAGTAAAAATCCTGGTTTTAGTCTTAGATTTTCTCAGACTAAAACCAGGATTTTTACTTTTTCTACCTTTCATTCTGAAATTTCTTTTTAATTCATCAAATCTTTTTCTTTTTTCCCCCACTCATAATTTTCATTTTTCCTTAGAATTCCAATCTAAATTCAGTAAGCAAATAGATCAAGTTTCCTTTGAGCTTGTTTTATTGCGTTTGAAACTCACCCACATGGTCTGTAGGTGAAAACAATGTAGCTCTCCTCAGTTGTCCTCTCTATAAATGTCACACATGTGTGTTTCTCCCAATGTCGCATTGCTTGGCGGAAAATAGCTCGTTGGCTGCCTGGGAAGAAATCCTGAATTACACTTTGTATCTTTTGAGCTGCATCTCTGCAAAAAACACTTTCAGCAGAACTGACCACTGAAATTGCCGCTGATCATATAAGGGATGATGCCATTAGGCCAAACTCGCTCAGGCCTGGAAGTAGCTGCTCTACGGCGCCGGCTTTTACTGTGTTGAGATCTTCGACTGTCTTCACTTGTTGTGGCTGCGAAGACATTCAAGGTTAATCGGATACATTTCAAGAACTTACTCTGAAATCCCAGACCAAAAGATATTATGTAACCCTTGTGCTATCCTAGGCACTTTAACATTGGGAGTTGGTCATCTAGACCCACTAGACAGTGCTCTGAACCTTTTTTCTTCAATGATTTGTGATCTCATTGGTGTCCATGGATTACATGAAATCTTTCCACCTTTATCCACCTTTGTCATGGTAGGAATAACACGTCAATGCAAGGGTGGGGTCATCTAAGATAGCACAAGGGTTAAGACCGTTAGACACCTGAGTTTGTGTCAGCGTGTTGTGCTTTATGGCTGCTGATGGCGTCTTGGATTGTCCTCACATCTTCTTCATCCAAAGCGATGTCTCCCAGAAAGGCAGCTGTGCAGCCAGTTGAAAACACACAAAGGATTGTATGACAGAAATAGAACATAAAATGAAACAAATCTACAAAAATCCAACTTCAAACATAACATCAGGGGGGGGGGGATACTATGAGCTACATTTTGTGTCAAAAACATGAGAATCTTTCTATGTTGCGCATTGGACGATAAAACTAAATGTGTAACAAGAATTCCAATCAGCACAAAGACTGAGATTTGCTCATCTCTAATTTTTGATAAAAAGAAAATGTATTTTAGTGTCTTGATCATCCAGTGACTATCATTTTGCTAAAAAGGTATTTCACCTGCAGCCTAAAGAACATGTCAACAGATTGTTTTCAGATTTGGAGACATAAATGCAACATTTCCCTCCAAAAGCATAAAAACAAGGTTGGTGTCTTAGTTTTACAACAATTAAAATATCTGATGATATTCTAACTTGTAAAATCTTGTTGGACTGCATATTTTTACATATTTAGAATCAAGTGTAACTTCAACAATATGACAAAAAAGTGTAATAAATTACAGCATCTGACCAACTTTTAAGAATACAGACATTTGGTCATAAAAACATTGTACCAACAGGATAAATTGAACAGATTTTTTACAACATAAACCTTAAGAAAATTATTGTAAATATTAGTAGCCCTTCCACATGAACATAAAACCTACACAGACACAATTTGCCTCCAGTTTAATCATGCATCTCTATCAGCCGGAAGTTACTCTTTTTGAGCACATTTTTCATCCCGGGGATGAAGCGACCTCTGAAAGTACAAATGAGAGGACGAGGTGGGCCTTGTGTCAGCCTTTGAAGAAAACTCACTCATGCAAAGAGTGACTGTAAATGACTGTCACCCCTGCGGTGTGCACTCCATGCCCTGCAGCCATAGGGATTTCGCTGGAGTCTGCACTGGCACGGCCTCTCTGACCTCCAGTCTCCAGGCAACTGCCTTGAAGTGGAGGAGCTGATTTCCACTGTTCCAGAAGTCACAAGTGGAAAAGAAAACCAACCTGCTGATTAATGAAGGGAATTGTTTTTATGTAGGGTTAGGTCAAAAATAAGAGAATGAACCTTTTAGTTCACCTGTTTAGAGTGTTTGGTGGAGTGCCACAATTAGATATAGTTGGATGGGGTATGTTTAAAAAAGAAAGAAACATTTTATTTATATATCATGACTCTTTCTGGTTTGAACTCATATTTTACCTTAAATCTAGCCTCTTGTAGCCTCAAAATGCAATATGTCGGTGCAAAAAACACAACGTCCCACAATTATATTTGAAAGTACTTTGTAAAATTTGCAATATCTAAGCAAAAAATCTAATTCTTTTTTTAAAAAATTGAAAAGAACCATAAAAACGAATAAATAAATGAATTTGTAAATGTATTAATAAATAAAAATCAAACAGATCAAAATAATTTTACAAAAAAAACATTTAAAAATTGACTTAAGCTAAAGCTGAAAAGAGAAAATAGCAATTCCCAAAAATGGTTATTACTGATAAAATACGATTATATTAGTTTAAAAAAAACACTTTTTTTGCCACTGAACTGTTTTTTTATTTTTTATTCATTAGCTTATATTTTCTGACCCCAGGATTCCCATTACGCATTGATGAACATTCAAGAAAAAAAAACTTTTCAAACTTATAAGGAAGATAATTAATCTAGATTCCACCCATTTTGAAAAATTCTGCAGTCAAATAAAAAGTTCTCAAATTAAACACAAAATAAAATGAAAATAACAATTATGAAAAAAGGATTAGGTCACAAAAATAATATATCTTTAACATGTTATAAATCCTTGTTAGCTATTAATTTAAACAAATGTAATTTTGCCATTTAAGCCCTAAATTAAAAAAATATATATCTCTGATTTTCAGCCAAAAAAGCACAACCAGCATTTTGAACTACATTTAAAGGGTTTATCTTAAATCTTTTTTAAATATCTTTTTTAAAAATTTCTAAATAGGTCATTCACCCGTGGATTCAGAGATGTAACCGTACCAGCTTTGCAGGGATCCTTGTAATCGACAGCATCCTCGGTTGGAGTCACAGGAGAGCCCTGAAGCTCCCAGTCAGCCTCCAGAGAAACGCCAAGTCCGCACAGCAGGAACAAGAGTGCGGGAGCAGCGTCCATTATTTCTGATCAAATAACTGGAGGGGGAGCGGTGAGCGTTACTAATTGTTGGAAAGGGCAGCAGAGAGGACAAAAAGGGGGCTCCTTGACAGCAGCGGTGTGATTTTTACAAACACGACGTCTCCATGCTGCGGTGGAGTGACACGCGGCGCAGAGCGCACCGCAAAACGCACGTGAGAGGCTGGAGGTGGCAATCTCTGCCACTATGAGAACGAAGGGAAACGCATTTTCCAAAGACAGGAACAGAACAGGTTTTAATCATATAGTGCAATACCCCCCCCCCCCCATTTATTTGCAGTGCTTCTAAGGGAACGTTGAATTGAACTAAAGCAATAACTTCAGTCTTAAGGGGAACAGGATGGCAACAATTTTAAAAAGGGATGCATACTCGATTCCTGTCTTAATTTGTGGTTGACGATTCCATTCATAGTCGATGTTGGTACATTTTCAACAATCCAATTCACTGCCCTAAAATAGATCCAGAATATATTCAGCCAAAAATTCAACCAGTGTGACTCAGAAATAATTACCTGGTACTAAAAAGTGCAAGTGGAGTTTTCCAGATTCCTTGATTTCTTGCAAGTTAAGTTACTCGAGTATAAAATAAATATGTGAACAAATGTATGAGGTTCCATTTGTGCCAAAAATATCAAAATGTGTTTTTGCGTCCACTGTTATTTCTTTGGTCCATTGTCTATGTCTACTGATGGTGTTTTAGCTCATACATATCAGCCCGCTGTTGTTTTTCCACATCAAAATTTTACAAACGGAACAATAATAGAACATTCTATCACACATATGGTCTTTCTTCTCCGCATTTGGCCCATCATTCCCCCATTTCAAAAAATGTGATTTTAAGACTTGCTTGAAAAGGCCTCTAAAGGGGGAAAGATGTGAAAAAAGACTAAATTTTGACGTTTGTTACATTTGATGAAAATGTCATTGATATAGATTTTTGTTTCTGTTGTGCTGATGTAGGAAAGATGATGCAAAAATGTTTCCAATAAAAAATTGTATATGGAAAGTGCATGTATTTAATAAAATAGGCATAATAAAAATTCAAAGCAACTAATGACAGTCTAAGAATCTTTATGCCTATTCTACACAATTCGTATGACTCAGTCTCTAAAGTGAATTTTAATAATAAGATATATATTTGCTTGTGGTAAAAAAATTATCTTGTAAAAAGATGGTTTTATTTAATCAATGATATTGTCATTGTCACTCCCCCTGCACATTATCCCACAGATATTGTGCTGCTAGTAACACTGGCTGCACATTTTCTGTATATTCCCAGATTGCTTCAAGTAGCGTCCAAACTGTAACAGAAGGTGTCACTGTCCCCCAGTAGATCCTTCAAACCGAAAAAAAAAGGGGAAAGGAGGAAGAGAAATGAACAGAAACGACAACCAGGAGGAGAAATTCTGTTTGTCCAAGAAACAGGAAAGGAAGCTACAACTTTGCACCAAAGCAACAAAAAAAAAAGGATAAATAATGAAAAGTTGTTTGGTATTGAAAGAATGAAGTGATCAACAAATGTGAGAACAGCAAACAAGTAGTTTAGATGTAAAAAAGAAAAAGAGTAAATCATTTAACAAGTGATGAGGGAGTCAAAGAATATCAAATTAAATCAAACTTTATTTAAAAAGAAAAGCGCTTCTCATACCTTTCACAACTCGAACCCAACCCACCCTTCACACTCTGATTTTAAAATGGGTGTAAGTGTTTCCGGCCCCTGGTCCTTGTCAGAACTCCTGCCGCAGAGTTCTGTAATAGTTGTAAATTTGAAAGAGACTTTTTGGGTAAACCAGAAAGCAGAGCATTAGAATCATCTAAAAATATAGCTAGCATCAGCACCTCTGTGCTGGCAAGAGAGAGGAATGGGCGGACTCTGGCAATGTTTTTGAGATGATAAAATCCTGCCTATACAACATTTTTAATGTGTGGAATAAAATTTAGCTCAGAGTCAAAAAGTATGCTCAAGTTTCTCACACATTGAGAAGGTTTAAAATTCTGTAGATTTGGTAAAATCATCTCTTCGTTGTCTTCAGAACCAATGAGTCGAATTTCAGTTTTGTCCTGGTTGAGCTGCAGGAAGTTTCCTGAATATGAACTTAAGAGAAACAAATAAAAAAAATGTTGATCAGTAGCATTTAAAGTTGCAGATACGTTTTCTTAGTTAGAAAACTAACCAGACACAACCTGGTTGTCGCTTGCTGATCAATTTCCGAAATGATATTTATTACAAGGATGATTAGTTAATAGTGATTGATTCCTGCCTAATTATTAGGGGTTGAAAAAAGGACCCCTTGGCACTTAATTATTATTTACAAGAAGCTAATCAGTTCGTAATAATAATTCCGTACAGAAATTTTTGTTGTTTTATTGGGCAGAAAAAGAGAGTACCCAGCAGATAATTATTACTTATTGGTCATCTTGCTGACTGTTTCTTTTAGGGAATTATTAATCAGTTATCTGGGGATTCTGCACATTTTCTTTACTAATGAGAACCAGTGCTTTTGTGTGATTATTACAAAATGCCATACACACAAAAAAAGACCCAGAGAAAATAATGGCAACATAGAATTTTAAAATATTAAAAAAGTCCAAATTATTTCAATAAATAATACACAAAAAGGGTTTAAAAAACACCAACAACAAAAGAATGTAGTGCATTGTTACTGAATAGACTGAAGTTGATGTTAAAGCTTATCACTATATAATATTATCTTTCAAAATAAAACTACTTTGGAAAACGTAAACAAGTTATTGGTCAGAATTTGGAAATAAAGGTGTCTTTTATTTGACATGTTTGTTTTGTTTTTTTGGCTGTTTGAACAATACACGATTAATGCAAGAAAGTTTTACAAGCAGCGACTTCACTCTTTTCCTGTTACCTACGTCACACTTAGAGTGTAAAGCTAAATGAAGCTGCTGAAAATCACTGCAGGTTTGAGATGGATCAGAAGCTTGGAGATAGACCTGTAACACCTTCACTCTGGATGTGTTAGGTCACCTGCTGGGAATTCTAAGCCAGTGTTTTTCAACCAGTGTGCCATTGCACACTAGTGTGCCGTGTGAGATGGTCAGGTGTGCCGTGGGAAATTGCCCTTATTAACTGATGTAAAAACAATTACCATGCCCAGGATTTCAGCTCTGTGGTCATCCAAACAAACTCTGATAAAAGACTGAGTAGTTAGGAATATGAAAGATCATAAAATACTTTTTTCTTTGTGTTTATTTGATTCTATTAAAGACATTTTGATAAGAATGGCGGCACCGCGATTTAGCTGCAGCTAAAGCTGTTTTCGGAAAAGTCCCACCCCTTTAACTGTCTCAACCAATCATTCCTGAAGGCTTAATCATACGTCATCAGTCTGACCAATCACAAGTGGTTAAAGTCTTCACTTCCTTGTTCCGATTTAGCTCGTAAAGTCTCTCAGTTCCAACAAAAATACCAGCTAAAGCTCGTCTTTAGCGGTGTAGCTTTCCGCGGGATCCGGTATCAGACAAGTGAACAAAACAATGAAGCTAAAAGATGCTAGTCTGCCTGCCACTACATCTCCCATGATCCATTGAGTTAAAGTGACAGCATCTCAGCGCACAATGAGTCTGTCCTCTTAAACATCTTGAAACCACAACAAACACACATCAAACAGTTTTTAAATCTTTTAACTGAATTTTTATTACAACTTTTAGAAAAAACAGCTGCAGCTTCCATCTTTTTCTGCCACAATTATCACAAAAATGCATGTGAGATTGCGGAGGGGCTTTAGATCAATACAGATTTGAGTTTCTCCTTTTTTCTTTTTCTGTCATACTTGTGAATGCATGTTTGCATGTGCGGCTGGCCTTCAAGTCCATCACTTCACTGGCTCCCAGTTGAATCTAGAATCAAGTTCAAATTCCTCCTGCTAACCTATAAGGCCTTACATGGCATTGCCCCATCCTATATTAAAGATCTCACAGTGCCTTACCACCCAAACAGAACACTTCACTCCCAAAAGGCTGGACTGCTTGTGGTTCCCAGAATTTCTAAAAGCACAGTTGGAGGTAGAGACTTTAGCCACCAAGCCCCTGTCTTATGGAATAAACTCCCACCTCATTTATCCCAACTCATCTGGATATAGCCCATCTGCTGGACTATTTAAATATGTAGTTGTAGACTTAGATAAGCCAATTCTTTTCTAATTCTCTAAGAGTTCTGGTAATCGCTTGTCCGTCCTGGGAGAGGATCCCTCCTTCATGTGGACACCCTGAGGTTTCGTCTTTTTTTCCGGAATTGTTTTTTTAAGGAGTATTCCCTATCTAAGGGCAGGAATGCCCAGTTTAGCTTAGTTTATTTAGTTGAGTTTAGCCTTCACCTATCGAACGCTATGACTTCATGTTCTATAAGATTTATTGTTTACTATATCGTTACTGGTATTGAAACCGTCAAATGACACAGCTGGGTTAGTGTAGTCAGACATCAGTCCTGAATTTGACAGATTTTTGTCTTTGGGATTGAAAACTCCGGACAATTAACTTTAAAATCAGAAGGAAAAATCGTTGATGCTGAAGGAGTAGAGCCTCACTTTGAATATTTAGTGTTTGTGACAAGCAATACCAGACATACCATTACTTCAAATGGTCCAGTATTGATGTATCACTATACACTTCTGACTGTTTTAAACACATTGAAACATTTTTTTTGTAATCTAGAAAATGTCATGATAGTCATGAATTATAAAGCAAACTCTAATACTAAGGGAGCTATATGGGCTTACTCTGTTCAGTTTAGTTCAGCTCTTTCAAACCATCAATGCGTAAAAAAAGCAGCTGTGCATTTGAGAAATTGTCACTGAGCCAGCAGCCAAAAAGAGCTGTAGATCACTTTTTTTTCAATGACACAAATGCCTCCAGCTGTTCTGAATAAAAAACAGCTTTAAGTGTAGATGTATTTCCATGGAAAATGTTTCCTCTTTACAGTTAACATGAATCATTAATCTGTTATACTCCTCCTCTTCTGGTTAACATCTCCTGGTAAAAGTATGTTTTTATGAGTAAAGTGGTGAAACAATTCTCTGGCATTTCTTTTCTTGGGTCAGGCATTATGTGGTTGGAATTCAATATAACAATAAAAAATTGGGTCTTTCTTACATTTAGCACAACATGGTTTTTGACATAAAAATGCTGGTATAAAGTAAAAATGCAATTATTCACTTCACTCACGATTTGGTAACATTATAGTTTTGTTTTTTTCCCCATCCAGCAGATGAGCAAAATAAGATATGAAGGCCTCTTGTGCTGGGCAGATTTTATTGTTACAAAAGAATCTTCTGACACACAAGGTGTATTTTTGTATAAACCCCTTTTGTATTTGAGGCAAAACTTTAGATTAATTATGTTTGTATACATCTCTTGTTGGACTGGACGGAAAGCGAGAAGAGAGAAGGAGAGTCATATGGTTTGGTTTTAATCCGAGAATTGTGGCATCCAGTGAGTAGTGGCTTGCACTGCACGTCTTTGCCACTAAACGGCACTGGTGGGTAAGGTGTGGATTCACCTACAAAGGGATTGACAGAAGAAAACAAACAATTCAAAAAGACTGGATGCTTCATTCTTCCTGTAGAGCATATGAACACACCAAAGTGGAGAAAAACCAGCATCCCGATTAACTGTTTTGTATTTTGAGCAAACTCATGGTGCTGAACTGCTGAGAGGAGAGGGAGAGTCTAATGTCTCAGTTCCAGCAGCCTCCCTCCACCTCTGCCAGCAAACATCTGCAGCCGAGGAGATGGGACTCTAATCCAGAGGGGAGTTCTTCATGACTTGGAGATCAGACCTCATGGGCCGCCACGTCAAAACAATCTGAAAGAGTCATCCTGAATCAAACTCCAGCTGGAGAACTTTTGGATTCACAATCTCCTACAGGCTGAGAGCTGCCTCAAACCTGGTGTGATGTCCCAGTGCCGGTGCAGGCAGGTCCTGCTCCGTGCAGAAGTGAGCGTGCTGGTGGTGGTTCTGGTGGCTGGCAGCGCTGCACAGCTCTCTGAGAGAGGGGAGTCTGGATCTTCCTGCTATGGAGGATTCGACCTCTACTTTGTGTTGGACAAGTGAGTGCTTGCTATTTTCCCTGATCATAGAGGTTTGATGGAGCATGAGTCATCTGAGCTTGTTTTGATGTGACACTCATGCGATACTGATACTGCATGCAATTTCTAAAAAAAGCAAAAAAAGAAGCATGTTTTGATTTTAAGAAATTAAAAGCATGAAGAACTCTTGATTTCAGAACTCAATGCAAAAACTGCACACGAATAAAGGCTTTTTTTAAAAAAAGTTACAAGTACAAATATTGCTCTGCAAAAGGTAAATAAAGTGTTATTTTTATTAAGGCAATTGACAGTTCCATCTTGTCAGAATCAGATCTCTAATAAATAAATCACAAATCTGAATCGTTTCTAAAAGTAGACTCCAGAAGATATTTAAAATATTTTAATCATTTGTCAACCAAATTTGATCTCTGCCAAAAACTCTGTTAAATTTATTAACCTTTTGGATTCATAAAAGTAAAACTGCTAACTAATTGAGCTCTGGTTACTCTAACTGCGACATTTTTAAACAAACAAACAAAAGGGATGACTTTCACAACCTTAGATTCCTTTCCAGAGTAAACATGAGGGTCTTATTTCACTGCTCCTCAAAGGGTCGTGATGGTTTCAGAGAAAGATCACACTCTTCTTCCTGCTTTCTTCCTAATCTAAATCGACAACTGAAATGTTCACTTTGTGACGCTTCAATCTGCACGACGTTCATCTATTTGTCCAGACAATTATGCGCGCTGCAGGGATTTGTGTTGTCAAACTGCGGCTACGCTTGGCCAACAGGAGCAGCCCACATCAATTCGCAGGCTGAGCTCTGCCTGCACAATGGGCTGCAGAACCCTTTCTCCATTAGAACCAGATGTTCCAGTGACACAGAGCTGCTGGCCGCGTGGCTCTAAACTGGATAAATGAAGGCATGGAAGGGGAGGAGAAGAGAGGCGCTGCAATAAGAGGAGGTTCTGCTTGTTAACCGCAATATTTTTTGGAGGGGGGACTAATTGTTCTCCACTTAAATATTTGTGCATTACCGAAGGTGCTGGCTCAGCCTGTACCTGCTCTAAAGGCTGGAGCAGGAGGATCACATCACTTTAGTTTGACCTCTTATAAAAAACAAAGAAACTTAACATATTTTTTAAAAGTTATCATTACCAGCAGCTACTTAGGGAATCATCTTAAAGAAACAGGAAAGGTTATCCTTTTTTATAATTTTAATTAATAAATTCTTAAGAAAATATTCTGGCTAAGCAACAATTATCCATATCACCCAATGAGCTGTGATTCAACCCTTCCTCTTCAACAGATGAGGTGATCATTAACTTCTTGAGTAGATTTTCTCATTTTCTTCTCAGATCTGGCAGTGTGCAGCACTACTGGAATGAAATATTTTACTTTGTGGATCATCTGGCCCACAAGTTCATCAGGTATGTCCACACATAAAAAGTGCAATTTGTTGAGAAACGGACAGATTGTAAACAACAATCAGTTTATAATCTTTTTTTCCTTTCAGCCCTCAGCTGCAGATGTCTTTCATAGTTTTTTCAACGGAAGGGAGGATCCTCATGCCTCTTACAGAGGACAGGTGGCGCACTCACACTTACAGCTTTGTGATTTAGCAGCTATTTTTTCTTCTTTTTTTCACTGTTGTGCCTCTAAATGAGCAGAGATCAGATTCGAGACGGCCTGGAGGAGCTGCGGATGGTGCAGCCAGGTGGGGACACTTTCATGGACCAAGGATTTCAAAAAGTGAGCCACCTGTCACATTTTTGAGTTGCCCCCTAGCACACATGGAAGCTAAGCATATAGTATGAAGTATTTTTAAATTTATAACCACTGACACTTCAAAACCTCTCCCACAGGCCAGTCAACAAATCTACTACAGGAGTGGAGACGGTGAGCAGAGCAACCTCCCCTTTGACCTTTTTACCCCCTTTATCATGGAGGCTCATATATTCAGGCAGATGGTAGAATCCTCACTTTACGCAAAACACAACTGCAGCCGCTCTTTAGTTTATAAAGGTCAAAGTAAATCATTTTTTCATACTTTTAAAAATGACAGATAGACAAGTATTTCCAAATGTAGACAACGGTTTTTCATGTGCGTTAGGTTACCGGACAGCCAGTGTGATCATCGCCCTGACAGACGGGGAGCTGAGAGAAAACCAGTTTGACCTGGCGCAGAGAGAGGTGGGTTTGAACTGAAATGCACTTCCCGAGCTTCTCATTTTGCTTAAAAAAATTTCATTTTATAAGCATCATCACTCATAATTTAGGAGCTTGTAGTTTTTCTGATACCCAAATCACATCCAGGCCAGCAGAGCACGCCAACTGGGTGCCACTGTGTACTGTGTGGGAGTCAAAGACTTCAACGAAACACAGGTAACGGTGTTGCTCGACAGACAAGCGACCAATTCATCAAACTGTTTAAGTTCACAATTTATTGCATTATTTTTGGCAGCTTTCTACCATCGCTGACAGTAAAGACCACGTCTTCCCTGTGAATGATGGATTTCAAGCACTGCAAGGGGTCATTGACTCGGTAGTAAAATATGACAGAGTAAAGCAGTGATCTGATAGAAAACACTTCTCTTCTTGATATTTTTTGTTTGTTTTGTTTTTGGTTTAGATCTTGAAAAGATCGTGCATTGAGATCCTGGCAGTGGAGCCTTCCAGTATCTGTGAAGGAGGTAATAGAGATGCATAGAACAACATATAGTTAAAACTACTTTGCCTTCATAATGTCCTCCTGATGTCTTTCTGTTTAGTCTTTGGGATCAAAATTTGACCTCACTTTGTTTTTCTTTTGACCCCAACGAACCACAGAAGTAAAAAAATGGAAAATAGTTATACAAATTTAAAGATATTTTCATTATTGTACCACAATATCAAACTAACAGTATAATTTTAGAACCATGAATCAAAATAAATAAGAAAAAAGAAAACTGGCTTCTATTACCTTAGTTCAAGATGAGAGACGTTGAGATCATTTTAGTTGGCAAACAAGTTTTTGCAACTGTCCTTAGGCTGGCCTGTCATCCAGGCCCAGTTTACTTAGAAAGCCTTCATCTGAGTCAGATTTCTCAAAAACATAGCTGTAGACTCTTAAATCACTCTAAATAAAAGAATCGTAACCAAAAAGCTCAACTCATGGATGCTTAAAATCACATTTTGACATCAACCCCAGTTTATTTAAAACTTGAACACAAGATGTAGAAAAGATAGATAATTATTTAATTCTGTTTCAGAAAACTTCCAGGTGGTTGTCAAGGGAAACGGTTTTCTTCACACCAGAGATGTACAGAAGGTTCTCTGCAGCTTCCGCATCAATGACTCTCTTACTCTCAGTAAGTGTATTTTACTATTATTTTTTCCACAACCCCTCAAATATAAATATCTGTCTTCAGATTTCTGGATTTCTTCTTTTTTTCATTCAGAACTGTATAAATTTGAAAATGTGGTGTTTTAGTTCACTTCAAATGAGAATTTAAAAAAAAAAAAAAACTTTTAACTATCTGTCCACTTTCTTAATTTGCTACATATCTTTTGGGGTCAAGGGGGTTGCCGGAACCTGTCCCAGCTGCTGTTGGGTGAGGGCGGCGTACACCCCAGACAGGTCACCAGTGCACAAACTGACCCCTAGGGACAATTTTAGAGATACCAGTAAACCTATAAGGCATATTTTTTGGACTGGGTGGAAACCTGAGTTCCTGGAGATAACCTACGCATGCACAGGGAGAGTAAGGTCCACACAGAGGGGATCCAAGCAGAGATTCTTGCTGTGAGGCGAGAGCGCTAACCACTTTGCAGCCCCTATTTGTGACCAAAAATATTGGGAATCATCAAATAAATTTAGATCAATGAGTAGTTAAAGACGATCTGTAATTCATTCTATAATTTACCAATCTAACATCAAACATATTTAATATTTTCCCAAATAAAAATCGATATGCCATTAATAATTAGCTGTATTTCTTGTGTAGCTCTATGCAGACAGTTACGCCATTTTGCTCCATAAATGTTGGTTTTTGTGAACGTAAATGGGTGGAACTGTGTAAACCACAGTGATTTTCAACCTCACCCACCCTAAAAACAAAAATCCCAGCAGCTTCATCTTTCTCTCTTTTCAATCAGCTGGTATAACGCTTAAAACTCCTAAGATGTCCAAAGTGGAATGTGGATTTCATTGGGGGACGAGTACTGTCTTTTTGTATGCTAGACACTCACTCAGCCAGGGCAAATAAACCACAAGTCTCCCTCATTTGCTTCATTTTCCATGCAGAGACGAAATCCAGGAATTCAATTTGAGAGAAAAAAAACAAGAATTGAAGTTTCTTATGTTTCAAGTTCAGAGAAAAGACACAAAAATATTTTTTACTTTGCATCTGAAACCTATTTTGTGATTTACCTCACTTGATGAAATTCAAATTCTTACATTAACTTTGTTTCCACAGCGAAGAGGCCTCTAGTAGTTGAAGACACTTATCTTCTTTGTCCAGCTCCTGTTCTGGAAAAATATGGAATGTAAGTGAATATATTAGACCCAAAAGACTACCAAAAAAGAAGGAAATTTATGTGAAACCAAAGAAAATTGCCTAAAAAAAACACTGCGTGTGGATCTGGCCTCAGTGTGATAATTTAGGAGGCGTTTTCCACTTCTGTTTCCAACTTCAGTTGTTTTATTATCTGCGTTTATTTACTGCCTTGCAGGTCGGCGGCTCTTCACGTCAGCATGAACAATGGGCTCAGCTTCGTATCAAGCTCTGTCACGATCACTGCCGTCACGTGTGTGAGTAAAGAGAGCAATGAGCAGCTTCCACAGCAAATCAAAACAGGGATCCTAAATTTCGAAAATAATAAAACATGTTTATAGATCTAAAAAAAAATAAAGGAATATAAAAGTTGATCTGGTTTAGTAGGAAGTAATATCTACTTTAGTCCAACTTCTTGCAGTCTAATGGGATGTTTGTGGCCATCGCGCTGCTCCTCCTGCTCCTCCTGCTGTCCTTTGCTCTGCTCTGGTGGTTCTGGCCTCTCTGCTGCACTGTGGTGAGACACTCAAAGCTAAAATAATACAAACACACAAAACAGAATTTGCTGCCTGATCCAGCTATTAAGCAAAGTCAAGCTTTGAAATGGGTGTTTTTTTACTTTTTGCAGGTCATTCATGAGCCACCCCCTCCTGTAATGGAGGACATTTCTGTATGTGTATTATATTCCGTTCAGTAAAATGTAAAAAAGAGTAAAGTTATTTACAAGTTAACATGTTTTTCAGGATGATGAGGATGGCTATCCTCGGAAAAGGTGGCCCACAGTTGATGCGTCGTACTATGGAGGGCGTGGAGTCGGTGGTATCAAGAGAATGGAGGTAAACCCAGGAAGAAACTGCAACAAAAATGTTACCAAGTTTGGTATTTGGCGTTAATGTGAGAATTATTCATTGGCTACATTGCATTATAAATAAAGCAGAAATAACAAGGATCCAAATTTCATGAAACCTGGGGGAGAATGTGGGAGGGGAATACTATTAATGACGTTTTTATTCAGTTCAAAGAATCCCGGTCAACGAAGAAAGTAAAATATTTTTTTACACAAACATAAAAATGCCACAAAAAAACCCAACAACAGCCAACAATGATACATTTTTATGGCATTAATATACTGCAGCAAATGAGGAGTTCTTCAACTCCAACCCCTAACTTTTATTTAGAATAATATTTAAATATTACTCTAAAGTCCCATTTCCTATTTTTTTTTTTATCTATTGTGAAAGCAAAAAACCAGGTGGAAAGAAGCAAAAAGATGGAGTAATCCTTTCCCCCCTTCTTGTCATCCCTCTGTTTACATGCTCTCCTGCTATCTTACAGTCCCTCACAACCCTCAATGTTACACTAGAGGTGCAACAAAAATGATGAGCAATATTGGAGCTATCCAGGCGTAGAGTTTTGATCCAGACTCCAGCTCAGATGAAGTAAGAACAAAGACCTACATGGATTTGGTCATCAAGTGGATGCATCAGAATGGAGCGGAGGATGTGAATTGCCGATTATAGCTTCAACTGACTCTACTCCTAATTAACAAATATTTCAACAAAGAAATACTCAGAAATAAAATTTTATTCTTAATTTTCTATATATACATACTCCGTCATGAGAAAAATACCACAAGAACATGTTAAAAACACACTTTTCATCGGAGTGGGTCTTTAAATGTGGGTAAAAAGTGCCTCACTTCCAGTATTTAAATGGACATAAGTACATCTTTAGACTAAAATCAAGATTAAACTTCTGACGGAAGTCCTAAATGAACCCAAAAGTTGGATCACTTCCCCATCCAATAAATGTAACCCATATGCGCTTTCCTCAGCTTCAGAGTCCTATTTAAAAAAGGTGGCGGGCGTTACTCAAAGCCTTTTGATTTTAGGGAATATAGATGTGGAAGAAATCATGAAAAAGTTCAGCAGCTTTCTTTAAGAGACAAGTGTGCAAGTCCACGCAGGAAAACACAGAGTCATTCTGTCGTTGTTTGACCTGCTCTGACAGAGCTGAGACGTGGCCATCTGGACAGGAAACTGCAAGCAAGGCAGAAATATTCGGTAGAATCAAAGATTGGATTTTACGGGTCTGAGGTTTTGTGATTTATCTGTTGTTGCTGCATAGCTGTGCACATGTCTGAGATGGAAAAACTAATAGTTGATCTTTATCTCTAAGAAAGTGGAGAAATGCTTACTGTTGGAATAACAGATTACTTTTCATGTAAAATGCAGTAGAAGAAAAGGCAAACTCACGACCAGTTCTGATACCTGAAACCATCTGTTTTATGGGAACAACAGAGATCGCTCTAAGATATTTGTGGAACCACAGACAGCAGATGTGTGTTTCATCTGGAAGTGTAGTTTAGTCCAGACTATGGAGGGAAGTCTTTGAACCCACATTAAAACAACCCCAAACACTTCCATAGAAAGTCTGCACTGATTTAGTCATGAGCTTTTCTTTTTCTTCAACCAAACTAAATCATTTGTGATTCCCTTACATACCTCACAGTTTGCTTAACTAAGCATTTAATTTCTAAGGTGGTGTGGTGTTCACTTTTCCTTTTTTTTATATAGTTTTGTGTCAGTTCAAAAGTAAAATCTTGGAGGTGAAGGGAAATTGGGGCTCCAAAGCTGTTAAACATGAATTGAAAAATAGAATCTAAGGCCAATGAAACATACTTTTTTTGTCTTTGAATTGCTATTATTTGGGATTGATCAAAAGACTTTAGAAATGTAACCTCTGAATAGGAAAGTCTCTGGAGTAATAAAATTGGCATTATGTTTAAGAAATGGAACACAGAATGTGAAGTTTTTGAAAAGGATGCTGCTGATAAAAAGCTTAAATTCTCTCTGAATTGGAATTTTTACACAGTTGGTGCAATAATAAAGTTGGTAAAATCCCTATTAGAGCTTTCCTGATGCTGAATATATTGATTTGAATTTATTTATTGAATAGGGACAGATTAAAAAAAGAAATAGACACACTACAAAACAGCAGTCCAATGCCCAAGTAATAATGCTTTTAGCAGAAACGTATTTGCACAATTAGTACCTGTGGGCTTTTTTTTTACGAGAATGAGAATAAAATACTACAAATAATTAGTTAATCTTAAAAATGACATAAAACAATTTAAAAAGACAAAAAAAACGAATCAAATTGATAAAAAACTCACAACAGATCAAAATGTTAGACATGTGAACAGTGCTGCTGCTGGTACGACCAAGACTTAATTTATTTTTTTTAAATAATCAAACCAGTTTATAGTCTTCACACAGAGGAAATTTCATTTCAGAGTCTCAAGTCTCTACAGAAAGTGCAGTTTGAGTAAAAGATGTTTTGCAAAAAGGAACCATACAGTTTCCACTCAAAACTGCTCTGGTGGATCTGCTGCAGCTCTCTGATCTAGTTGTTTAAGGTGCAGGTTCACTAAGACGTTGAACTAGAATCTTTTAAAAACGTAGGGTGTGTTCAAACTGGACACATTTGGTCTGCTTAAAGTGAATCAGAGTTTGTTTCCCCCGATAATCCGGAACGAATTTTCAGTTTGAAAACACCCAAGCGGACCCATGTCCAGAACCAGGAACTTCTCTCTGAAACCATCTTTCGTGGTGGTCTCGGTTCGTTTGCAATCAGGCTGAGCTTCGCTTTGCTTTGAGTTTCCTCAGTCTGAATAGGCTCCGTGTTTGGAATAGAACAGCTTGACCAAAACGTCCACTGTAGCTGGACGGTATGGAATGTATACACAGTCGCGGAGCAACAATGAGACACAGCAACTCACGGAAATTTGGTTAGATGAAGAGTGTAGAATCATTAAAAAAAAGTTGAATTAATTAATTTGACACACATTGCTTCTAACACTGTTTTTCTGACAATCTATATGTCATAAACACTTCTCCTCAGTAATCGCCTTGCAGCATGCCACACCGAACCAAAGTAAAAATGATCATACCTGATGTGGATACAGACGTTCATAATTGGTCAGCGAAATACAAAGTGTATGCCAACAAGGATTATTCTTTCCATTGTTGCTTTGCCCCACCTTTGTAACTCCCGGCTAGTGACTGACAAGATTTTTAGTCAAATGGTTTTGTTTACAACCTTGGGTTAAATCAGAAACGTCCGGTCGAAAGACAGCCTGAATACAGACCAAACTTAAGATTCAGGATTCAATCTGGACCAAACTGAGCGGACTTGGTCCGAACCAGATGATTTTTCCTTTCTGAATACACCCTAAAATTGATCAAATTAGTATATGTCAACATGTTGTTTTCAATAAAATGTGGCAGTGGGGGGAATAAATTGGTTTTTGATCTAGGATTTCCCTCTTTTGATTCTAGACTTTCCACCGGTTTCAGTGGGATTGTGTCAGAATGCAATCAGACAGTTAGTCCATAAAATAAGTGGGAAAAGATCAGAGTGTAAAAATATCCAAGCAGTCAAGCATTGTCTTATTAATCTAAAATGGTTAAACTTCGAGAATAATCTTTGCAAGTAGTTCCATAAAATGTTCACTTGTTTGTTTATATATATTACTAGCATGAGCAGTGTGTCACTGGAATTTAGTATGGTGTAAGCGCTTATTTCATCAAAAAGTAAAAGCTGTAAAATGTGTGACAAAATTTTGATCACATCACCAACACAACTGAAATCCACAAGATAAAAAACGTATTTGTGGATGTTTCACAGCTTGATTTATTAATTTTTTTAATTCCACCTCTAACATAAACATTATTAATGACTCTATGCAACCTGGACAATAAATACTCAGTTTTTTTACTTTTGTAAACATGCAAAATAAAAAAAGTTGTCGTTTTAAAAAGAAAAGATGCAAAAAAAATCATTTGTTGTTTTCTTTTACAGAGAAATTTGCAGAACATTTCGCATTAACAATTCTAATAGGGCACAATAAAATGCGAAGAGTTTTACATAAAGACACATATTCATCCGTTCCCGGCTGCAGAATAGTTCCAACATAATTAACTGAACACGTTAGTCTTGGAAAATGTTTGCTCAATGTTTTTCTATGTAAATAATAGTCATATATCTGATCTGAATTTTTTTTGTTGGGGAAAATTATTCCATGAACCAAAGTCATTTTAGCTGAAATTCTGTTCAGGTCCGTTGGGGAGATAAAGGTTCAACAGAGGAAGGAGCTAAGCTGGAAAAAGCTAAAAATGCTCGAGTCGTGATGCCTGCCCAGGAGTTTGACCCACCCCTCCCACGGCAGCACTACCACACCCACAAATCATTTCGCCCACAGAAGTGGTACTCCCCTATCAAGGTGCTCCACTCATGATCTCTCCACTTCTCTTATTCAATTTGTCAGATGTTTCCTTCAACAATCAAAGTTCCTGTTCCCTTTTAAAATGACTTGCGGATTTACGGTAAGCATAAACTGTATTTGAAGGCATTTATGTCTCATTTCCTAGATGATGTTTGATGTTACACTTATTTTAAGTCTTATTTTTATAAAAAATGCAACAACTTCCAGCTCTAGCTTTCCTTGGAATAACAGGTCACCAGGAAACAGTCAATAAGACTTGCTTTCTCACAGATTAGTCAGATGGATGGACGTTAAAGGGAACCATACGTAGACTCGGCTGACCTCTGAGTGTGCCATCTGTGGAGCGGCTGTTTGTATTTGTGACCAAATAAACTCTGTTTTTTCGCCGTCTTTTTTTTAATTTTTATAATCTTCAAAGCTTCCTGCACATCTGGAGCATGACTTCTGCTGATAAAGAGAAGGCACACTTAAAGAATATTACTTTTTCCTCTTAGGATGGCTAATTTGTTGTGATGGTGTTTCCGCAGGGAAAGCTGGATGCTCTGTGTGTTTTCCTGAGAAAAGGATACGACAGGGTGTCAGTCATGCGACCTCAACCTGGAGAGAAGGTCAGCCAAACATTGACTTATGAAGATATGAAACAATCTGTTGAACATGAGTAAGGATCAACCACAAAATGGGGATGTGGAATATGGAGGGATAAAAGACCCCTTAAGACCCATTTCAATCGTCTTTTGATCTATTTGCAAAGTGTTCTCCGTGGTCTTTTAATTAGGATTTTGCCGTTTAGCCAAAATCAAAAAACTGTCATTTTCTAGGACAGAATTTCTGCAAAGCGGCAGAATTTTGCCTCTGAATTGTGGTTAAGATTGTTGCCGTGGAACAACCTCGACGCCGCTTCTTGTCACCCATAGCTTAGAGCTATCTGTTTACATGCTCTCCCGCCAGCCTACAGCCCCTCACACCCCAACCTAACATCGATGGTGCAACAAAAACGGCGAGTAATATCGGAGATGTCCAGCTGTTTAGTTTTGAGCCAGATTCCAGCTCAGACAAGGAAAACGAAGACGTGCATGCATCTCTTTGTCTGCAAGCGGATGCATCAGAATGGAGTGGAGCAGGGAGCAACAATCTGAATACAGAAATACTCTGAAATGCAATTTTAGGCTTAATTTTCTTTATATAGGTCATCCATCATCGGAAAAATACCACAAGAACACACTTAAAATACCCAAATTCTCATTTTCATTGGAGTGAATGATGCTTTGTGCCTGACTTTGGAATTTCAATAAGATTTTAAGCTTTTGATTTGATTGAGTAATACAAATAAGAGAAAAGCTCATTCATTAGCATTAACTTTAGCTTTTTTGAGGCTTATACATCTTTAAAAGTCAAATCTGTTCTGAATAATAAAATGTCTTAAAGGAAAATGGCTTTTTCCTGCAAAAGTCATCATTACTGGATGCCGCCTCCTTCAATTTCCAGGATCAGTGCGGCATTGCTGGCAGGAACGCTGTTTTCTTCCATGACATTTAGTAAAAGAGGAATTTCCTCTTTCCACATACTGGGAGCAGTGCCCCCTCCAAACTTGCCAGTTGCTGTGCGACGAGAGATTTTTTTTGTGTGCTGCTGGTTTTAGTTAAAATGTATTTATCTGTTCCTGTCATTACAGGGCAGGTGCATCAATTTTACCCGGAGTCAGTCCTACCCGGAGCCCCGGTACCCCACCTACAACCATCCCTCCACACCTGTCTACACTTTGCCTCACACGTACCCCCGCCGTGACTCAGAGGACAGCCAGATTCTCCATCTTCCCCCCTCGCCGCTGTCGACCTTGCCTCCTCTGCCCTCCACTCCTCCCCCGTCCTCCTCCAGCAGCTCCTCCGCGGACACGCCTCCACCACCAAACAGAGCCCTGCCTTTAGCCAACCCTGCTCCCCCTTCTCCCACCGGGTCACTCCCACCTCCACCTACACGACCTCCTCCACGCCCCAACCACGAGACCCACTCATGATTAAAAGAGGTCTTTTACCAATGGAACCTAAGAAAAAGAGTGACAACGACTTTGTTCATATGATACGCCTTAACCTCTGACTCGAATTACAGTTTTTGTTTGGATATTAAAGCAAAGTGACGGTGGGCTACAAACTTTCATTTGAACTTTTATGTGAAAGTCGGCAACAGAAAAGAACAGACAACTTGCACGACAAACCTTTAGAATAGTGCTACACTGTTTTCAGATCCTTTTTTAATGCAAACCTTGATTTTTAATGAAAATATTGAGCGAGCTTTATTACTTGATACTTCAAAACTCATACTCACCTTTAAGCTGAGCTCGAGCTGAATATTCACCTGCACACACACAAAAAAGAATTTTCTGCATTTCACTGCAGACATTTGTCACAAGAATTGCTTCAAACACAGACAGCTATTCACTAAATGTTGTTGGTGAAAAAAGGAAAAGTGTTGTGTTTGTGTTTATTGCTTATTCCCTGCAGCTAACTTTTTTCAGGTTTACCTTAAACTTCATGCCCTATAGCAAAAGAAGTCATGAAATGCAAACAAACAGCGGCCCATATCTAAGGTTTTAAAGTTTGTTTCCAAAAACTGACAGCAAGAATATCAGCATAAAACATTCTAACTAACATTTTTAACTCTGTCATTTTATCCCTCATTACCCACCACCATCCTGCAGATAGACTGCATTTCTGCAAAACTCACAAAAATACCAAAAATCTGATTTGGACCTCCTCCGTTTTCTCACAACACAAGTTACATGACGTTTTATCACATTCAGTTTGGGAATAGAGTTAAATCTTTTAAAGAGCAATAGTTTTATTTTCTTACACTGACTAAAGGCATCTCTCTGGCATTCTTTTCTTGAACTCTTCTCAATTCTGCATAAACCTTTGAAGCACCAGTCTATAAAGATAATCCATAGCATCACCCTTTGGGCCCTGTAGAGCAAAAATGCACAACCATTGGTATTGTTTGCTATTTTGCAAACAAAGTGTGTTGCTTCAGATCCAGGGCAGACCTGGCTTTAGTCAAAACATGGCAGGCTGATTACCGGCAAGGCTTTTTAGATACAATACTATAATTCTGTCCCAGCACTCTATCTTTAAAACACAGGAGGGTAATGTTTCCTAGCACCACACTCCTTAAACAAAGCTAATGTTATAAACTCCATATTTGGATGTAATAAAGAAAACTATCCATCTTAAACTCCCATTTATTCCTGTGCGCGACCACTGGGGTTGCTAGAGCCTATCCCAGCCAGTTCAAGGCAATAGCAGGGTACACCCTGCAAGGCCACTCACTGATGTTCACAAGTTCTTGTCACCGATTAATCTGCAAAACTTGATCTTGGACTGTAGAAGTTAGCTGGGGTGCCCATAGAAAACTCATGGATACCCATGGAGAACCATCAAAGGACTCCTGCAGGGATACGATTATGGTATCAACCACAACACCATGCAGCTTTTATTGTAAAATTTAATGGAAATGTGCTTTTATTAAATATTCACAGGAATATTCTGGTATAATTGAGTGAAACACAAATAAGACAGATTTTGACTGTTGATGGAAGAAACATAAGCCCCATCTCAGGAAAATGTTGGATATATTTAAATTTGTATCATATTATAACCAAAGCAGCTAATTTCCATCTAGAAAAACGTAAGAGGACCTTACTATTATGTAACAAGCCACAGAGTAGACTGTCTGCTGAGTGGTATTCCACCTAAAGCTCTTGAAAATGAAGTCTAATATAAATTTTCCATGTGTTTCTGCTTAAGCGTTGTCCTCATTTAGAAGTGCTTTGACAGACCTATGCAGTCAGAATTGCAGTTCTGGGACACTGGTGAGCTAATGGAGGCGTGGCTGAGAATACTTCCAGGAGTAAAGGCAGGCCATCCAATTAAAGGCCCACCACTGCAGAATAAGAGAATGATCCAGCTTTGGTGCCATGAAGATTTGGAGGAGGCATTTACACTGCAGTCTAAATCTCTCACTTTGCCCAACAGAACCCTTTTTAAGTCCAAAAAGTTTTCCTTTCTTTCCGAAAACTCCAGTTTCACTTGATTCTCCTTACGAGTTTCAACATTTTATGATCAAATTCCCTCCCTTCCCTCTTTATAAAATTAGTTGTGCAATAATGCATTAACAGAGTATTGTGCAAGAAGTCAAAATGACCTCACTGCTCTGAAATGTGTTTACCTTGAAAGTGCTGAAATACGCGTCACACTGGTTGCTTGCCTGGTCGGTATCGTGGTTAACCTTGGCTGCACACAATGCCAGTCAGTAACTTCAGACAGCAAATCTGATCCACAGCTCTGAGAGCTGATGAGCAACACTATGACCCGCATGCAGCTTTGGTCCCATATGAGCTTTCAGATGAATCTGCTTTTCTTTAACTTGGCAATGAACTCCACTCATCCTGGCTTGCATTTACACATTTTCCATACACTTCCTTCATGAAGATCCAATTAAAACAAGTGGCTCAACTTGGACTTTCTAGACGTTTTAGCTGGAGATTGCATTTCATTACGGGATTTTCAAAGGCTTAAAGTGTCCCGTTAACTTTTCATGATTGAATGAGCTTTACTGCCTCAAAATAAATCTCTATTTTATCCCAGCTTTTATTTATTGACGCTGTTGTTAAATAAAGGTTGCAAATCCTAAGAGGCAGTTAAATTTCAGCAGGTCTTTGCCATAAACACCTGGTTCTCCTAATGTGAAACAATTGAAATCTGACAGATCTGCCCCAAAATGAGACAAAAACACAATGAAAGGTTTTTTAATCTTTAATACATGCATACAAAAATATGCAGAATATTATCAGCAAAGGTAGAACAGTTTACAAAAAGCTCTGTGATGCAAAATAAAAATTCTGATAATCTAAACGCATGAAAACACTGAACAGGCATGTAGAATATCATCTATCCCTCAAGTCTTTGTCACAACTTCATGAACACTTATATTTAGTTTAAAGCTCAAAAATGATTTATTACATTCAAAAAATACTTTTATAAAAGCCATCCAATCTCTTAGGCTTAAAACTGCAGTATTTTTATTATTAAAATCTATAACAACTTCTTTACTCATGAAAAATCACTACATAGATCCATAATAATTTTGTTAAGAAGCAGAAAAAGCATGTTTTGAAATGAATGCAGAACTGTAGAACTCGTTTTCTTCAGTGCAATGCTTTCTGGCCTATATGTGCATTTAGGGCATCTTCACATTGGACCTTTGGGTCAAGACCAGGGTTAACCTTCCAGATAAAGTTGGAAGGAGTGAAGCGTGGGTCTCTGTTCCCTGAACTTGAACCAGGATGCGGTTTAGCCACTCTGGGAGCATTTGCATGCACCAGTGAGATCGGACTCCATGTTCTTAGTTTCCCAAGTTCAGAAATTGTCAGGAAATATATATTTTTTTGTGCAGATGTGATCTTGGAGAACTGTATTTTGGGAAACGAGGTTCTCTTACTCTGATTATAGAACCTTGGTTGCTTACATGGCATTGATGGAATCCAGTTTCTCAGACAAGCTGATTTAACCGGGTCACTGAAACGTAAACACACCCACAGCCTCAACCTAAAGAGGCTCAAACTACACAAAAACTGAAATGAACTCATTAATAAATGAGGTGTATAACTCTCTGATGAATGATTATTTGAGATCCTAGGAAAAATAACCTAAAACGAGTTTCTAGCAACAGCTGCTTAAATACTAAACTCACTATTTTTTTCAGCTTACAGCAACAATTCAAACTTTACAGTCATGATAATAAAGTGTCCTCAGAGCCGTTTTTGGTGACTGATCACACAATAAAAGGCACAGTTTAGAATTTCAGCGTAAACGAGCGGAAAAGGGTTTTTAAAAAGTTCAACACACAAATGGCAAATCAGTAACAGTTAGCATGGCTCACATCTGACAGACGAAAACAAAGACATGCTGTTGATACATCAAAAAGAGTTGGATGTTGTTTTTAAGTTGACTCTTTGAGAAGTACTGATAAGTTCAATGTTTTAAAGTCTGGGAGCAGAGACTGAGGTAGAAACTGACTTTCTACTGACTACATAGCTGCTGAAACCTTAAAATCAGACCTAAAACTTCACTTTTAATGTCAAAATAATACTATATCTGGAATTCCACTAATACTGACAGTAAAATATACTTTGGATTCTTCTGTAACTGCATTGAAAACTCTTCTTTTTCCCCTCAAAAAGAAATGAAACGATCAAGGTTTTCCCTGAGAGCATCTTGGCTGAAAAGGTGCAGCAGTGAAGGGGTCAGTCAGAGGTTTCCCTCCTATAGTCCAGGAATACAGAGGCCCCACAGCCACTGAGCTGACTGCAGCCCTCTGACCCACCCTGGAGACGACTCGCTGCACCGCCACTGGCTGCTGGAACAGAGGCGCCTCTACGCGTGGCGGTTCTGCGCTAAAACTGAAAGGACGTGTAACGGGAGCAGGTGAAACCCTGAGCGGGTGACACTGGTTGGTGTTGTGGGTCTGCTGTGGGACAGAATTCAATATGTGTGTGTTGAGGTCATTTTTTCTTGTTTCTGGTCTTTTTCCAAATGGTGTCTGAAGAAAAACATCGGGCGCCTCTGTAGATTTATGAGCTCCAGAAAAGGAGGAGCTGCGGAACGCCATCATGCTTCCTTTTTCTGGGGCTTTAAAAGGAGCCAGCTGGAAGACATCGGGGGTCACCAGGCTGAGCTGAGGCTGGAACTGGGGTTCTTGCGTGACAGGTATAAAATGGAAGCTCGGGCAAGATGCTTGTTTGGGGTGATGATGAATGCTCCGTGCATCTGACAGCAGCATGTGTTGACTGCTGGCACAAGAGGCGGCCCTCTGCTGAATCATCTGTCTCTGTTTTTCCTTAGTGGGGAACACAGAGGCTGCAGGCTGAGAGGCTCGCAGTTCATGACTGCTGAGCTCCCTCTGCAGGTCTGTGTGGAAAAGACGGGAAACGGGTCAGACAGGTGCACATTCCTTTCACTTGCGCTATAGAATAAAGGCGTCTTAGACCAAAAGAGATGTTGAATTTGACAAATGAATTAAATAAAAAAACTAACATAAAAAAATTTGTTTTTTTAACACATCCATGTGTAAATTGTGGTTTCTTACGCATATCCTGGACATTTTAAAACATTTTTCAATACGAAAATTGGGTTAAAACAGCCACAGCTGGTGATGTTGACCAACAGGGTAGATATCTAGTATTTTGGAGGCCAGATGAAAGAGCGCAAGACATAGATTGTGTGCAGCTTCAAGCTGTTTTATTTTATGGATGGAAAGAGGAACAAAGATGGGGGGATCCTGAAGGAGGAGTTTGCCTAAAAAATGTTCTGGAGGTGAGGAGAATGTCAGATGGGGTGATGAGTCTGAGATGGAAGGTGTGATGCTGAATGTTGTCCCCAGGTAGAATGTGAGATGGAGGACAAATTTCTGACAGGAAAGGGATCAGGTGTTAGAGGAATGAAAGAGTCTGGTGAGAGCAGCCATGTTGTGGGTTTAGAGACAGTGGTTATGTCCAAATTCCCTCCCTAGTACCTAACCTCTTAAAGACTACATAGTGCTAGACTATCCAGTGCCTGGGATTTAAATGCAATTCTGACTATTGCTACTTTTTAACTTTTTCAACCAGATATGACGTCTTTTTTACGTTTTGCAGATATAAAATCTAAAAAATATGAATTTACATACATTTTTTCAAATCACAAACCTTTCAAATTCAATGCATTGTGGTCTATATTCGCCAATCTAGTGAGCATTAATGTATGCTAGGTTTTTGCAGAGATTTCAGGGAAATTTCCAGGGCACCAGTTTGTGGAATTGTAGATTTGGACATCCCTAAAGTCCCTGAGAAAGAGACATAAGGCAAAGCTTTAGATGTTGAGGTTTCCTTTAGGAGTGACAAGGATGGACAGAATCAGGAATGAATCCATGTTTTGGAGATAAAGACTAAGTAAAGAGGATTAGGATGAGAGGTAAAGTGATGGTGAGGTTGGAGCTACCAGGAAAGAGGAAGACCATAGAAGAGGTTCGTGGATGTAGTGTGGGGCGTTGGTGTGAGTGAGGAAGATGCAGAAGATATTTTAATACCATCATGAGCCGTGAATGATCTGGGGTACAGTAAATTTAATAAAGTAACTAAAGACACAAACACACACAAAGTTTGAGATGTAAAGACAAACAAGTAAAAATGTTGTTTTCTTTCTTACCTGATGAGACGTTTGGCCCTACCCAAGCAGACTTATGTTGGAGATTTACTCATTTGATTTTCTTTTTTTCATATATAACTCCTTTTTTTTTACCTGTCTAACTATTGTCTTTTAAGCTTTTCTTGAAGGACATGTGTTAACTCATCACAACTGCTTCCAAGAATTGTATATAGTCCCAATAAAAAAGATTTAACCAAAGAGGACTGGCTAGAAAAAACACAAAAAGGATGAGGAGGACCACAGAAGAACAGTGTACAAATCCTTACAACTAAAGCTACAGACACACATTAAAGAACCTGGGATTACCGCACTCTTGAAGGCACTAAGCACATTTAGCCCATGGTGTTCGCACTATCCAGTGCCTGGTATTTAAATGCAATTCTGACTATTGCTCACTCCTTTTTAACTTTTTAAACCAGATATGACGTCTTTTTTACGTTTTGCAGATATAAAATCAAAAAAATATGAATTTACATACATTTTTTCAAATCACAAACCTTTCAAATTCAATGCATTGTGGTCTATATTCGCCAATCTAGTGAGCATCAATGTATGCTAGGTTTTTGCAGAGATTTCAGGGAAATTTCCAGGGCACCAGTTTGTGGAATTGTAGATTTGGACATCCCTAAATTCCCTGAGAAAGAGACATAAGGCAAAGCTTTAGATGTTGAGGTTTCCTTTAGGAGTGACGAGGATGGATAGAATCAGGAATGAATCCATGTTTTGGAGATAAAGACTAAGTAAAGAGGATTAGGATGAGAGGAAAAGTGATGGTGAGGTTGGAGCTACCAGGAAAGAGGAAGACCATAGAAGAGGTTCGTGGATGTAGTGTGGGGCGTTGGTGTGAGTGAGGAAATTTAAAGTAAAAGAACCTGGGATTACCGCACTCTTGAAGGCACTAAGCACATTTAGCCCATGGTGTTCGCACTATCCAGTGCCTGGTATTTAAATGCAATTCCAGTGCCTGGTATTTAAATGCAATTCTGACTATTGCTCACTCCTCCATCTCTTGAAGGCACTAAGCACATTTAGCCCATGGTGTTCGCACTGGACAAGTAGAGAGGGACTTGTTCCTGTTTACTAGCGCATGTCCGCTACCTACAGTTGGAAGGTGCAAAACGTCGAAGAGATGGAAATGTCTCAAATATTGCTCCAGGCTTTTTTTTGCACAGCTTTATTCTGATATATGAAAGAGTTTGGTGTCCTATAATTCCAGCCTGGCAGAAACCACAATTATTCATTTCTCCTCAATGATCAATTTTCAACCAGGTGGTACTTTTGTGAATGTACTGTAAAGGGACGCCATCCATTCGTCAGTACCAAATCCAAGTCCCTGATTGGTCAAAGCTCGACTTGCAACTTGCATTCATCTTGCAAAGCATGTTCAATGGCTGTGCGTTTGGCATTTAGAACCTTGTGTAGCTGTGTGAAGGCGCATGTTATAAACCAGGAAGTAGTAAACCCACGTTTACATAGACTTTTTTATTGGAAGTGGCCGCTTGAATGTGCGTTGCAGACGGCGATGTAGGCGACATAGGGTCCTCAGGCTGCAACATCAGGTGATGTTTGTGGATGAGTGGCATCACAGTGGATCTTCAGGATCTTATCATGCCATCTCTCTGCGTTTAAACTGCATTTTAAGACATGAAGTTGTGTTTGGTGTCCATAACATGTCTGGCTATACCATAACTCTACCAACGCCACTGTTCAATTACACAATCCCATCTGTAGTTGAGTCCCACAGATGAACTGTGGTTTGTGATCAGAATACCTCTCCAAGAGCCAGATGAAGTTGAATAAAAGGTCTTTGCTGCAACGACGACGGAACCCTGATGATAACCACGCAGATGAACTTCCCTCATATGGTTTTATGACAGTTTGTGTAGGAAATCTTTGCATTTGTGAACTGTGCACTGGACGGTTGGAGCAGCTGTCTGCATGGCTTTTAAGAAGGAAAGATGCTGGATATAGAGGGCTTGGCCCATGTGGCTGCACAGGGCCCAAGTGGATGTACCACAACATTTTCAGAACCCCCTTTGAAGATGGCTCATGGTAGAGGAATGTACACATTATATCACATTCAACAGCGGGACGTTCCTGGGGTCCGCAAGCTAAACGCACATCGCCTCAAACCTGGACACATCTGTGGTTTGTAGTAGCCTTTTACTGTGGCCAGCATAAGCCGAACCTGAACAATAACCACAAGGTCTCATCAGTATCTTGTAATATTTCATCCAAATATTTCTTACTAACGGACATTTAGACATATGTGAGAATAAAAGTATGTTTTTTGTGCACATAGTGTGAGTAGTTTTGAGTTCAGCTCAAGACTGGTGGGAGTAAGAACAAGTGTTGTGTTTATATTTTTGTGAAGTGTGCGTCTCTTTAACACATCACCTCTTATTTGCTTCAACATGTTCTAAAATGTTTTTACATCAACCATATGTGGACTGCAAACAGTCGAGTTTTCCATCCTGACTCTTTTGTAGCAGTGCTGCAGATGCAGCTCAGCATCATTTCTGTTAAAAGATGACTGCAGCATCTGCTGCGCCCTCGAGAATGACGGACAGCAGTCCAGATGACCATGTGCTCTAATCTCATCACAGCTTGACAGATCCAGGCTTTCGGACCAGAAGCTCTTCTCACCAGTCAAAAGATGCAGTCTTATTTTCAAGGCAGATTTTTGATTCTGTTTTTTGGACCACATTAAAGTTCTCCACTTCATCTTTTGTCTTCATTTACCCTCAGCTAACAGAAGGTGGCAGCATTTCTATTTTAAAAAAGGCAAAGTTTTTTCGAACGTCAAAATAAAAGATTTTTTTCAACGATTCGGGATTCATTTGCTTTGTAGTATATTTTCACATTGAAACATGTTTTATATAATGTATAGTTCAAACTTTGATTATCTTTAGTTGAGTTTTGCAAATGTTTGATTCATAAAAAACACAGAAAACAACTGGAAATGTGTTTTTCTGGTCATTTTTGAAAAAGACACCCCAGTCTTCTAGATAACTGCAGTCAGACCTGTCTGGACGTTTTCCCAGCAACCAAATCAACACCAAAACACATAAACATTCACATTTGTACTTTATTTGCCATCCCTTTATTACTCTTAAGTCATCTCACAAAAATAGAAGGAGCACACAATATCACATTTCTGACGCAGGGTTGGGCCATAAGGACAGAGGGCGTCTGAAAACACTCGTTAAGATTAGATGACTGACAGTTTTCTCTTTTGACAGAAAACAAAAAGCTAAATGAGGGGCTACCAGTATTTCACATCAGCTCTGGCTCGGCTTTACTGACTACAACTGCGGTTACGGGGAGAAAGCTCTGGCGTTGCATAGGTTCAAACAGTGACTGTGAGTGATTGTGGGGGGGGTCGGAGGAAGGATCAGAAGCAAATGAAGCTCGATAATCTGCGAGCGAACATGCAGTTGTAGAATAAAATGGCTTATTTTGCTAAATGCTAAAAAAAAAAAGGCAGTAAAGTTTGAAATTAAGACAGCAAATCTCAAATTATGGAATTGATTCAAAAAAATTGGTGCAGTCCACTTCCTTGATCCTATACTCTTAACATGATTTATTTAATTAACTTCTACACTTAGACACAATACTGTTCACTTTCAATGTTTTTAGCATCAAAATGATGAATCCTGATGAGTTTTGTTGATCAAAAAGAACACTTTTTGTGTTGCTGAAACTGTTTTTGAAGAAATAAAAGATAAAAGATTGCACCAACAGTATGATAAAAACATGCACGAGATGCAGGTTTACCTCTGTTTGACCCTACAGAAACATCTAACTGCGTAGCGCTGACTGGAGTCGATCCCTTTCCTGACCCTCAGCAGCTAACGCCCCCCACGCATGAAAGTCTGCGACAATAAAACGCATGATATCTAAAGGATGGAGAGCCAGCGAGCAGAAAGTCTGTGTCAACCTCTCAGAGACCAACCTGAGAGAATTTAGGAAGAAGGGAGGAGAGGTCTGTGCTTTTAGAGGAGATCTTTACAGACAACTCTATTTCACGTCGTCGCATTTTGCGGCCAAACGACAAACACGAATATGCTACTGGAAAACACAACCCCACAATTCAAACTCGAAGCACGCTCACGGGCACGCACACTCTGAACATCGTTTTACCGGCACACGTAAACGCAACATTCAACAACACTGCCATGCTTTTCGATATGAATCCTGTGAGCACAAAAACATGACCAAAAGGAGAGCTTCAAAAGCACAATTTCAAAGGAATTCCTAAGCCTAACTCCTCTCTTAAAGAAGACTTTTCTGAATATAAATATAATCCGTCATCAGTCCATGTAAACAAAAGTAACACAGGCTCATCTTTTCCCCACAGACATAGAATAAGGGATTTGGCCTAATCCTTTGCAACAGTTAAAGACTAGGACATTACTTTTTTTTTTCATTCTCTGACATTTCAATGGAACTCAGAAAAAAAGAAATTCCACAAGGAGGAATGAAATATTCATATATTCTCCAATATTCTAGAATGATTATGGTGTTTAGAATCATAGATAGATTTTATTATAGACTAATATTTATTTCTTACATTCATTTTCTCACACTCTATCTATATTAACATGTATTAACAAGGAAAACAATGCCATAAATATCTTTATATACATATATATGACACGATTCACAAAAAAGCAATATGGCGTCCACAAGTAAAGCTTTATGACGATATAATTTTTATGGTCTGGATAAGAATCTGCAGGAGTCAAAAGTCTATTTACATCAATTAGGAGTAAAGAAATGAAAGGAATGTTTTGTAGAGGAGAGCGTGCACAATGTGGTATGACTGTTAATGCGTGCAAATGTGTAAAAGTGATTGGCAAGAGGATTTTTCTAGAAATTATGAGCTAAATATTACTGCTATTGTTTGCTAGTGTTTCCTATTGCAGCTTAATCCTCAGACTGGGACCCCGGCTTCATGCATTTGGGCACGGAAACAAGCTGCTGTTCGCGTTTTATTTTAACAAACCTGTTAGCTGTAGGTAAAGGTGATGAAAATAAATGAATAACAGCTCAGAGGAGCTACATGTGCGGAGGAGCTCAAGTGCTGCATCTCTGGAGTTTTCTAAAATACGCCTGTTCTGATCACACTATGGCACTAAAGCGTCGCTCTTTCGTAGCTTTTCTGTTTCAGAACTGTTGACAGAGCTTGATGTTTTTTTTCCAATCAAATCAATTGCAGCTTGAGCGGTAGAAGGATGCCCCATTGTACAGCTAGGAGATAGGTAGCAAAATGCATCTGTGCAAATCAACAAAATCAGAGTTCTGCTCTTAATCTCAACCGATTGAATGTTTTTTTTTCCTCTATAAAAATGTGCAAGATAAATCCAGGGAGAGGGTAAAAAGCCAGACGGTGACAAGTTCACTTGTGCACAAGAACTACGACCACTTACAACTATGCCTATTTTACATTACTATAATGATTTTCTAATGTTTACTATAAGACATGATACAGATTGGTTGGAATGAACTACGGAGATCATTTCCTGAAGAAAGATTCAATTCTTAAATGGTTGTCTGTCAAATCCTTGCTAATGAGCAACACGTGATGAAGGGCTACAACAAAGAGAGAGAACGTGAGCATGAAGATGGGAAATGAGAGGCGGGGAGAAGGCAGATAAACGCCGCCGATGATGTGGAGAGCAGGGATGGAGAAGCGCTGAAAGGTGAAGGGCGTTCTACGGTTGGAATCGTAATGGAGATGACAGCAGGGGGGGGGGGGGGGTCGACTAGCAATGATGACAGGGTTGATTGTTGCTATGCTATGCCAGACTATTATCCAGTGTTACAGCCTCTATATGGGGACCGGGGAGGTTGGGGGGTGGGGAGGCCTACAAGTCGATGAGCTGGTCCACCAGCAGCAGGGAGCGGGCCAAGCTGGGCAGACTGGATTCAGAGCCACCACTGTTACTGCGCGAGTGGCCTCCTGAAACTGGCCAGAGAGACAAGGGGGAAGGCAGGGGGGGGAGGCAGGTACAGGCAAAAGAAGGGGGGAGGAAAAGCACAGGAGTGGGAGTCAGAACAGGCAATCAAAGCAGTCGAAGAGGAAGAGAGACGGCCACCCAGAAAGAGAGAATTGGACCATTTAGTGCAACAACCGTTCACAAATCCTCATCACTTATAAATGTTGCTTTGGTGCTTGTAGAATCACTGACTGTCATAGCTGCTCTCCAGAAAACCTAGAGGACTCACCTTGAGAATTCTTACGGCCTGTGACGGGAATAGGATCAAACTCATCCTCTGTTGGGGCTTCTGCGCTGGTCGGCTGAGATTCAAAGTCCAAGATCAGAAGAGATGAGTCTGCAAAAATATAGGATTGATTCTTATTTATTTATTTATTTTTTACCAAAGAAAAGAATATGCAACAGAGAGGCTGTGTAACAATGTGGTTTAAAAAACAAAAATATTAATTCATATCAAATTAGACTTCAAAAATGCAGGAACAACCAATCAAATCCTTCAATCGATTTTCCTTGTATTTTTTCCAAACAAAAATCCAATATTTTGTTCTTTTTTAAGTTAAAACATTCCTGCTTTTATTTAATAAAAGTTTCCATCTTTATTCACTCAAAGACTAAGTTTAACAGTTTTTCCTGAACCATTTGTATGTTGTATAAACATTTTAAAAAGTTAATCAGTAGTTAACTGAATCATGAAATGAATCGGAGAATCAAACTTTTTTTAAATCGACATCGAAATGCAGGCCAAACAACCTCAGAGAATTTATCCCAGAATTTTCAATTATTAGTACGAAAAAAAGGATTTGGGTTACTTGTTTGTAAAAAAAATTGTTTTGAAATATTAATAAAATACAAATCTTATTAAAACAGAAATCTGTCAGTTAATTTGATGGTTTGGAGGCAGCTGGTTCAGAGTCTCGCTGCCGTGTCGAGTTTACCAAAATAAAAACCCACACTTTTTTTTAAACAAATGACAAATGACCATTTTCAGTTTGAGACACACAACTCAAACATGAAAATGATTTCCATCATAAAACCCTGTGGATGACATTTAGATGAAACAAAGACTACCTATATACAGCGGTGGTTAAAGGTTTACATCCACCATTTTGAGTTTCCAGTTTTTCTACAACTCTGATTATTTTATGATTGAGTGATTGGAACAGATACTTCTATGTAACAAAATATATTTATGATGTTTGGTTCTTTCAAAACTTTATTGTATGTCAACTAAAAATGTGACCAAATCTATGGATTCAGAAAATATATGCGCATGAATGAATTAGCAATTCTGGTGACTTAGAAATTTCTGTAAATGAAATGAGCTTCATTGAAAGGAATAACTTCTTGTGAGTGACTACAGCTGGTGACTTCTCTGAGGCCCTTTAAATAGGGCTCACTGGACAAAACCCCACAAAAGCTACAAAGGGAAAATCAAAGGGGCTCTACACAGATCTAAAAGTGGGAATCATTGACTAGAACAAGCCAGGAAAGTCACTTGGAGCCATGTCAAAGCAGCTGCAAGTCCCAAGAGCAACAATGCAGACAAGTGATTGTAAGTATAAGTGCATGCCACTGTTTTGTCATTAACACAATCAGGAAGAAAATGCAAAATATCACCTGCTCAAACAGGTGAGAGAGAAAATTGGTCAGAAAGGTTAAGAGTCAACCAAGAAGCATCAAAAAAGCAGACCTGCCAAGCCCTGCTCCAAAAGTAGCACCTTAAGGCTCGCCTAAAGTTTGCTGCTGATCACACGGCTGAAGATGACCTTCTGGAGGAAAGTTCTGTGGTTGGATGAAACAAAAATGGAGTCCTTTGGCCACAATGCCCAGCAAAATGCTTGGAGGAGAAAAGGTGAGGTCTTTATCCCCAAGAACACCATGCCTACTGTCAAGCATGGTGGTGGTAGTATTATGCTGTGGGCCTGTTTTGCTGCCAATGGAACTTGTGCTTTACAGAGAGTAAATGGGACACTGAAGGAGGAGGATTACCTTCAAATTCTTCAAGATAACCTAAAATAATCAGTCCGAAGGTTGGGTCTTGGGTGAATTTGACATTCTATTCTTCACAAGTGTATGTCAACTTTTGACCACCACTGTAAGTCACCATTTAAAAAAGCACACATAAATCCTTAAATGTTATTACATTTACTAGTCTTTAATGTAAAAATTGAGTAAGTTTACCTTAAAGAGCGTTAAAAATGCCACTTTCTGTTTGCAAAAGTACCTTTCTGCATATTTAGGAGAAATCTGCAGGTCTGAATAAAATGAAAACATTTGGGCCATTGCTGATTTCTAACCCAGAATTCCCTGCAACAGACTAGGAGCTGATTTCAATCAATTGATTTAAAATGGCAAGATGTGTTAGACTTTCATTAAAAGAAGGTCTTATCAAAACCTACAATCTCCTCATTTCAAAAGAAAGAAAAACACAAACACATTAAATAAACACCAATAAATGTTTAAAAACCAATGTTTTGGCTATAAAAAGCAGATTTTATGAAGAAGGTTATAAAGGTGATAAAATGAAGATGATAAAAAACGTTGTTAGAAAGAACAGATGGTAGCCAAACAAGCCCATAAATCAAGGAAATAGGTGATGTCCAATGTCTGCCTTAGAGGAATAAATATTTAATCAAAAATGTATATATTTATTTTATTAAAACTGTTGCTAAAAGCAGGAAATAAAACAGAAATTTAAAAGGTTATGTCATTGCCATGAGAGCATGTTTAATCATTTCATAAAAAATCCTTTATTTCTTTCCAAAAATGCAGCTTTATCAGAGTTTGATGTTGATGTCTTTTTGTAACATTTTAAATTCCGCTTTTGGAAACACACCTGCTTTTGATGCCGACTCAAGAGACAGCAAGCTGAAATCGTCCAGAGCAGAAGCTGCAGAGGTGGGAATGGAGGACAGAGTGGAAGGAGCGCTTCCTGCTGCAGCTGAGGCGGGCAGACCAGAGATCAGGGAGCAGCCAAGAAGAGAGTCATCAGCAGTCAGAGGGTCTGTGACGGGACAACAAAAGATGAGTTTCATCATATCTTTTATTTCAAGAGCTGCAACAGCAACACCGCTAAAAATACAATAATAAAGAATATTATATAACTTTATCAAAAATATAGCGCATACTTTCCCTATTACACTAGGAAATCAAAGAAAGATGTCACATTTCTTGTCATGCCCCTCATGGCCACAAGGGGGCAACAGCAGCAACCCTTCAACAGCAAAAACCAAAGAAACAAATGTTTAAACTTCCGAAGCCAGAAACAACCTCTGGAGGGTTATCAGTGCAGGCAGACATGTCACACACACCTGCCGTTAATGGAAAACTGCTGGTTTACTCACCTTGACAAAACAAAAAGCCTGCTTTGCAAACCATTGATGTTTTTTATTTGCACACATGAAGAGAAGCCCACATGTCGCCAGACACTGTTTTCTTTCCCAAACCCCAGATTAAAGACAGCAGCCCTCCACAGTATGCACAGGAATTTTCTACTGATTTCACCCGTTATTGTTGTCTCCGGGGACAGACAAGCACCTTTTGCAGAGTCTTCCACAGATCCTCCAAAGGGATCAGAGAGCGACAGCAGGTCAGGAAGCATGAGTGAAGATGTGTCAGGTGACTTTAGGCCTTCAATCAGCTTCTCTGAAGAACATAAGAGAACAGAAGATCAATCAACGTTGGCAAAACATTCATATTCATATTCACATAACCAATATTTAAAAAACATGCTTTATCGATTAATTGAATGTGATTATTAGGATTATTACTGGTGCAACAATATGTTTCCATTTGAAGTTTACACTGCCAGATATAAATAAAATGACCACAGTAATCTCCTGAACGGCAACAACTAAACAGCAGGAACTGGGTAAACTATTTACCTGGAGCATCTGACAGGTTGAGGGTGTGGAAAGCATCGGGGACGACCAACAAGGTGGCCTCTGAATCCGGAACAGGGGGACTCTCAACTATGGTGTTGTCAAAAAACAATGATGAACGAGATAAAGATGCAAACAGATTAGATTTTTTTTACATCTTCCAAGAGGAATTAAAACAGTTAAAGCATAAATCTTTTTACTGTGATGGAGAGATTTTGTTTGGTAAATAAAAACATTGATTTTGGTTCAATGATAGGAACTACCTTTTTTATTTAAAGGTGTGAACATTTCCAGCCTCTAAAGCTAAAAACTTCCTTAGTTTCATCAAAATATCTAAAGTTGGCTTCTAAATTACTAGATTTCAAAGTTTAACCTCATGCTATAAGACCCAAAAGGTGGATGGCAGTATTACCAGGAATGTTTTATTAAAGAGCTGCTTTATATCTTTTAATCAAGAAACTGACATACATCATCCTGGATAACATAAGAAGTTATTAGGGTTGGAAAATGCCAAATATTCCACCAAACTCAATTTGATTTAAATTCAACAACTCAATTTATACAGTTTGACCTTAAATGTTTTGATTGTTGTTTACCCGTTTCTTGAGGACTTTCCACAATTGGGGTCTGTAGACCTGGAATCAGATCTTCAGAAGATTTCCCCTCATTTGATGGCACGTCTTGCAAGACAAAAAAAGACACAACAAATCTCGTCATACTCTAGCGATCGTATATTGCGCAGAACCAGATACAGAGGGCAAAGGGCAACTTTTAAGTCTACTTTCAGGTAATGCAGAAAAAAAAAAACACATTTTAAAAATAATGTTTCTTTAATGAATAAATAAAGGTTCTTAAGCCAAACCGAAGAAGCAATACTGTAAATTGTTTGATGCTGACACCATGAAAAGAACATTTGTTCCACCAGTGAGACATAAAAGCAAACAAGGGAGGAACGGCATCTGGAACAATCGGTAGAAATAATTACTTCGATAATTCACTGTAAAATAACCCGGAGATTAGGATTACAGAAAGTACAGAATCTGCAGATTCTTAAAAAAAACATCTCAGACTACAGACACAGAAGACAAAACAGCTTTGTATATCAAAACAAAAACTAGCTCCTCTCCAGTTAGTTTAGTTTTTAAACTGGCCTCAATCCGGAAGAACTGTAAGATAAACATGATATTTCAAGGTTTCAGCACAGTAGAGGACAGAACCTGCTCTGTTTAGGAGCCTGGGCTCATTTTAAAGCCACAGAACAATGGTATCTATAGTGACTGAGCTGACCATAATGTCAACCCTGAACCTGAGCACTGTAACATGAGAGGCCGTCTGTTTGTAAGGTAAATGTTAATCTGAGCGGGTCAGTCAACAATGATCGGAATTTCCAGCAAGAAAAAGCAAAATCAAGCTTTTTAAAAAAGCTTGGACTATTCCAGATGAATATTTACTAAAGTCCCATAGTGGTTGGCATTAATAAGTATGTGTAAATTCAAAAAGGAACCACTAACTCTTCATCCTCAGGGTTGTAGGCACAGTGAAGCCCTTTTCTGTTTTCTTATTCATACAACGGCATGAAGCATGAAACTCAGCTTTACCAGAAGAATCTTTGATGTCCGTCTTGAGTTTTTCAGTAGAGAGGTTGGAAAAGTTGTCATCGTCAAATGGGTTCCATGCGGGCTGAGTCGGAGGGTCGGAGGCAGCGGTTGCTGCGGCGCTCTGCTCTTGCGCTACGTCACTCGACTGAAACGGCGTCACCGTGCTTTGCTGAGGTTTAAAGGTTCTAAAAGTTTTTGTTTTAAAAATTCAATTTATAGCATAGATGCACAAAAGCAACAAGTTAAAGTGCATTTTTAACATTTTGCCACAAAATGTAAAGTAAATTGCTGCTTACTGGATGAGAGCGGCGTCTCCGTTAGCTGATTGTAGCTGCTGTGAGGCGTCGCTGACTGGAACTGCTGCCACAGTGGTAGCAGGAGCTTCACCCTGGTGTTCTTCAGTCGTCTTTGGAGTAGTGGATGAAATCTGACAAGAAGTTGGAAGTCAAAAGAAAAATAAGCTCAGGTGATGTCGCTCAGAAAACAAAATAGAAAAAACTCCCCCCAAAATAAATGTAAAAATAGAACAAATATATAAAAGGCTTTATTCTCGAGATCTTACACACACAAAAAAAACAATCGGATCAAAAAGAAAGTAAAAAGTATGCATGTTGACAGACGTTCTTACTGTTTCAGCTGATTTTTGGCTGATCTCACTGGGGGCGGACTGAGCCTGAGCAGCTGATGGCTGAATAATCTGCTGCTGCTGCTGAGTTGCTGCTGACTGATCAGACTCGGGTTTGCTGGGGGAAGGCTGCGAATCCAGTGGCTGGGCTTGCTTGCGGCGAGCCGGACGCTGAGGCGGAGCCGGACTGGACGGAGGCTGTGCTGCCTGCTGGGAAGTGGAGCTGACCACTGAGACGGGTGCAGTCTGCTGCTGGGCTGCAGGCTGCGTCTGTAGTGGGGCATCGGCTTTGGCCGTTACTGATGGTGCTGTTGCTGCAGCCGGCTGTGTGGCGTAAAGCAAAGAAACGTGAGTCGTTGGAGAAAGGGGGGAAAAAATCTAAATCTAAGAGAGCTGCACAAATACATTTTTTTTATAGCTGCAATGATTTTTTAAAGATTTTTAATTTCAAAAGAATCCAAGTATTTTTTAATCCAGATAAACAGCATTACAGAATTTCTGCACCTGCTTCTGCAAAGCTGCAGCCTGACTTGCATTGTTTTGTGCCTGGGCGGTCGGTTGAGCTGATGTCTGCGCCTTCTGAGACTGGAGGGCTGCAGCTGGCTGGGAGAGGTCCAGGCTGACTCCTGCAGGAGTTCAACAGCAAACACCGTCTTCAGCTGCACAAGTTTATCTTTAGACTAGCAGATTTCTAACTTTCTCTTTTAGTGCAAGTACAATAAATGGGCGTGTATTTATCAGAGAGACATAACCTGATAACAGCCCATACAGAGTGGCATATAGAAGGCATGACAGCTGCTTTGACCTGAAGCAATGCTGCATCGTGAGGAAGAGCTGGAGAAATCACTGGGCCTAAGGGAAGACTGCTTTCATTTGCACCTCTCACCCCTGCCTACTTGATGCGTTCCAACTGAGAATTGTTGAACTGAATGTGTGAACAAAAGTTGGAAGGCATCGAAATGTTTCTTTTTTTTTTTTTCCTGTGACAGACAGGAGAATAATGAGTGAGCTCTGCATACCAGAAGCCGCACCACCGGGGATGTTAGCGCGCTTGCGAGGGGTGAGAGCAGCGGGCTGGATGGGTAGAATGCCAGCAGCGGGCTGGGCGTGCACCGCTTTGGGCCTTTGGCGAGGGGTGATGGAGGTTTCGGTGGTGGGAATCGGATCTGTCAATCTGCCAAAAAACAACAACAAAGAAGCCCATTTGTTATTTATAGCATTGCAAATAATAAATAAAATAAAAAAAACACACAAAAATTACAGCAACTAATTACTTCCAAAAAAGTTTTTTTGCTGAAACAGCCTTATAGAAATGTAGAATAAGCCTTTCTTGCTTGCCTGGGCTTCGCCTGGCTCTTCTTTGCCGCAGCAGCTTCACTCGCTTTGACTGGCTCCGGAAGTTTGGAAGGAATCTGAGAGTTCTACATAAAACAGGGAAAAAGGGTGACTCCCAAACATTCCCGGAAGAAAATCGATTCCTGATAAGAGAAAAGTCCCATCCGAACATTTCCTGGTGAGAGACACTAACCTTCACATTCTGAACCGGACATGTGCGCTGAGCCAGTCTGAAAGCAAAGTAGGACACCTGGTAGATATCTGGCCTTTGGTCTGGGTCTGGCTCCAGCATGTACCCTGTAACGTTTACCACAGAGGAGAAACGTAAGTCTCCTAGAAGCACAGATGAAGCCCGTCAACCGGAACTGAAGCGGACACTCGTGCAAATTTCAGAATACTTAGCAGATACTAACGAATGAGGCAGTGGAGATCATAAGAGTAACGGGAGTTATCTGGAATGGTGAAACTGCCATCACAGATGGCCACCTGGCTTTCACCAAAGGGGAGAGTGAAGAAACACAACTTGTACAGCAAACAGCCCAGAGCCTGGAGAGAATAACCACATGCAATTCCCATCAGAGAAGAAAAGAAGCTGAGGAACAGATTGAAGAAACACCTTCCCTTTAGAAACCTGCTTTGTTAAAGCAATAATAGTGTAAAGCAGCATTTGGAGGCTGTGGCTCCCATATTAGCAGCTTTGTACCGTGTATATTTTGACTGTTGTAATAATTGCGGCATAAATCTGCCGTGATTAGTCACCCAGATATCAGCCTTTGTGGTGATGATCTTGTTGTTGTAGAGATTCACCATTTCTGGGGCGCGATATGATAAAGTGGTGTACCTGGGAGAAGACAGAAGAGCAAATTAGTCCACTGAGAAATTCTATCCTAAATCCTGACCATGACAATTAGACAATTTATATTAAGCTCAATATTGAAGAAAAAAATGTCAACATTTTAGCTTTGCTTCACAGCTGTGAGAAAATACCTTAAATGAACAGAAAGGGCTTCAATATCAGCATCAGTATTGAAAATACACAGTCCTATAAGCAATATTCAATTACCGAAAGCATACTTTTTGTGCAATAGCTGTGCTAATGAGTGACCGTTGATTGGAAAAGGTACAAACTTTTTGATCTCTTCCTCCACAGCAGCCACTCCCTCCGTCTGTGGGTTCTGGAACTTGTTTGTGGCGCTGCCAAAGTCGCACAGCACATAATGACCCTTGTCGTGCAGGAGGATATTCTCCACCTATACATAAACAAGCGATTACTTACACAGGAGATGCCAACGTGTGCTTAAAGACTGTATTTTATTTTTAAAAATAGACAAATAGATAAATGCAGGTACGGTGTAGTTTATTTTTATTTCTATTATAATTTAACACACTTTTATTTTGAAAGTTCAAACTAGCAGGGATTTTCGTCCTTCTTTACACAAATGAACAATTAAAAACTGATTCTTGACTCATTAACATTCTAATCAGAATTCTCAAAGGTCAATTCTAAATGCTGGAGCAGCAGTTTGATCAAAAAGAGACTGCTCAGGATACCTTGAGATCTCTGTGGACGATGGGAACCTTGCGCTGGTGCAAGCGGGAAACGGCGTCACAGGTGTCGCAGAAGATCTGCAGCACCTCGGACTCTGTGAAGCCAGTCTGCAGTTTCTGATTCATCAAGTTCACCACCTGTCCTCCTGTCAACCGAGCATGCAGCAGCCCAAGTAAGAGAACCACCAGAGCCAATGGGTCTTCATTGCATTTGATGTGGTTAAAGCAACACAAACTCACAAGAATACAACTCAAACCACATAGTAGAACATAAATAAAATCTGATCTCAGCATGCAGTTGCCTCCTTCTGTTCCCACACTAACCCTTGCAGTAATCCATCAGGATGAGGACTTCCCATACATCCCTTGATCCCATGGCTGTGATGCTGGAGTCCAGATAACCTACAATATTCTTGTGACCAACAAGGTCTTTCTGCGGGAGCAAAAAGACACATAAAGTAAAAGTCAGAATAAACATGAAAGCCAGAATAAGTTTTTGCATACTGGAGCAGGGAGCTTCTATGTCACAGCCACAAGCTTTTTCAAACGACATTTTTTCCTCTGCTCTTGATTCACAATGATTTGAATAAAGAAATACTCAGAAATGCGATTTTAAGATTAATTTTCTTTATATATGTTTTCCATCATGAGAAAAACACTATTTACATAGGAGCGGGTCTTTAAAGAGGGGGAAAAAAGGAAAAACTAGGAGGTTAAAACAGCTAAATAGGCTAAAAAGAGTAAACATGCTGCTGAATGCTTCTTAAGTGATGCAATCGGCCTTGTTTGTGAAGATCATTGCTTCCTTCCTGTGGATTCCTTCACTCAAAAAACCCTCTGATGACTCTAACCTAAAAACAAGTAATGCAGATACTCCAAAACCACAAAGGACAACAAATCTTTTGCAGGCTGCTTTCCTCCCCGCCGTATTTTTTTTTACTTACCGTATACATAAAGGCTATTCATAATATAAGCTGTGCTGTAGATTAACCCGGCAGACAAAAACATGTCAGAACCAGCAAAAAGAAAGAAAAAAAAAGTTTGAATCTCAACCGCTTACCATGATTTGGATCTCACATTTGCAGACCTGCAGATCGTGTTCATTGTTGACATACATCCTCTTCAGAGCACAACGCACCCCTTGATTGGTTTTCACAAGGAACACAATTGCAAAACCACCTAAAAAAAAAAAAAAAGAAACATTAAAATAAAATCATGAAAGAAAAGTCAGTGACTTATAACACACTAGTCTTCAGAAACACCTGGCGACCTTCTTCCATCAACATATTGTTAGATTTACAAATGGCTGTACATGCGATGTTGGTAAACTGCACATTTCTTTAATGCATTCTAATACGAAGGAATTTAGCCTCTTTTCCACATCATTACTTTGACACTTGCAGTGTCGTTTCCTCATGGCGTTACATCAGTAAGGACGATCAGGCCCACATGGTGCTGCCTCACAGCCTTATCCATTAGTCATGTCATTGCTGCAGGGTTTAAATAGAGGCCTACATCCAGGCATAACCATCTGGTATAGCTTAGACCTCGGATTCACTCGGCTGAGTTCAGCTACGGCAGTGTCAGCGATTGCAGACACGCGCTCCTCGCTTCCCAAGTGGTGTAGCAGTTCTATGGTATTGTGGTTCTTTAAATCATAAGGCGGTATGCATTGAGTTTAAGTTACACATTTAAGTGCATGCAGATATCCAGATCATCTGTTATGGGGTCATTAAACTCACTTTGAAAATCTCTGACCAACCTGACACAATAAAAGCACAAAGACATGACTAAAAGGGTCAACTGTGGATTTTAGGGGTTATTTGGTTTGTGCTTAAATTAGCCTGCAAACCCAAACCAAGCAAATTTCTTGAGATCGGAAATCTTAAGGATGCAGTGAAGCTTGTTTTAGGGTGCGATTTATCATTTGATGACATAAGGCCATATGGCTGTGGGTCCAAATTGCTGTTTTGAACAAACAGGAAACACATAACAAAATAAAAGCCTGCATTTGGAAAATAAATAAATAAATAAATAAATAAATAAGAAAAAACACTTTGCATTTGGTCTGGGCCTCCACCTCTCACCTTCAGCAATGATCTCCTCAACAGTGACTTGGTGCCGCCCGACAGTAAACCCTCGTCCAATGAAATTCCCGCCAGCATGGCTGGATCCAGAGCTGCTGCCCCCTCCTCCAGAACCGGGCCCCGAGCTCACCAATTCGCGACGAGAATCAAAGAATTTCCTCATGTCGTCGAAGCCACAATAATAATAATAAATAAAAAAAAGAGGAGTATTTGCTTCGAGGCTCTCACAAGTGGACCGCTGTGTGGAGGCTTACAAGCCGGGATATGTTTGATGCTACTCAGACGACAGAACCTCTAAAGTCTATTCGGTGTTGCACGACTTATATGGATCTTGGTTTCTTAGGATGTTTAAAGAAAGACTTTAAATGTTCCATTTGCTTGCCAAGCAAGCCAGGTGGTGAGAACTAGTAGAGCGCTTGACCGTTATGTAAGTGAATATAAACCGCCCGGGAGGGTAAAGCTTCTCCCGAGAAAGTATTTCCTTTGCTAGCCATCCAGCTGTTCATGGTCGGTCGCTGATGAAAACACTGGCTCCATCTCCATCAGCAAGCTAGCTAAATGCTAGCTACTTACGTGCTATGACATTTCGCGTAAGGTTATCCAGGTTATCCTCCAAGAAGATGATGATGTCTCCAAGTGTTATCTTCCCGACGATTAACTGCTGCGATAGCGCTGTCGGAGAAGGTTTTCCCATCCTCAGGAAAATAATGCGACCGTTTGCCTCCTCATAGCTAGCTGACCGTCACCGTGTGGCTATTTTTTATTCCATAACTGATTTTAGTGGGCTAACGCTTTTTTGCGAGCTAAGCAGGCGTCGAGTCAACAGGAAACTGAAGCTCGCGGCTACGACTGCGACTGCAAATATGTCACCGAGGAATGTGGCATGAAGCAAAACATCACACTTAGATCTCAACCCAGCGGTGTAATCTCTGCAACCACAGCAAATTTTGGCTGCCAGCGATATCGCAACATCCTAGCTGTTGCTGTGGACGTGACGAGGGAATTGTGGGTATTGTAGTTTGGTACATGCGTGAAGTCAAGGTGGCTTACGTCACTAACTGGGTAAAATAGATTCGTAATGAATAAAAAAAATGTTTTAATAAAAAATAATTTAAATTTGCAAATACTAAATGAATAAAAAAATGCTCATGGAAAAAATCCCAAGTACTTTTGTAAATGGCTACCTCATATTTTTAACCCTCTGGTGCAAAGCAGTCACTAGAGTGGACACTACTAAAAAGTAACTCTTTCCTAAATGATTTGTTTTCTATGGTGGGACTGCATACCAGTCACTAAAGTGCTCTCTTCTGCCAAACTCTATTGAGTTCAATTCAGTTTTCAGTCGCTGTAACTGCAAGTAAATGTACTTAGAATCCAAGATGGATAATTTACAGCCCCTCCAAAGACTACAGCCACTCTAGTTTAAAACAAAAAAGACATGCAGTAACATCTGGGGAAGGATGATAATTATATATATATTTGGAATTTGATTTTTTTATGTACAATATATAGAAAATTATGGTTAACCATGTGTCCAATTAGGTGTGCATCACCAGTATTCTTTTTAACACATGTGTGATTGCTTCACTGTTTCATGTGACTGTTATGGTTATGAGTTGATGTAAAATTGTTATATCTATAGCTGTTTATAGCTTTTTATTGATATTTATTTAAACTATATATAATTGTACAGATCGGCTGTAGTTTGAGTTACCATCATAATTATTATATTATAATTCTTTTACTTCAAATCCAGCAAAGAATAAGGCATCTGACTGAATAGTCCAGGAAATTCCATCCAGCTCCTGCTGAGTGTAGTGACAACAGTGATGATGACTGGATAACAAAAGAAGAACAGGGACGTAGGAGCTGAGGATGATGGCAATACAAAGATGCATAAAGTAAAGATGATGAGGCGCATGTTGCATAAGATGGTCAGCATTGAGCTTTGAAAGATGGGCATATGTCATGTAACCAAACTCCTCCTCATCAAAGCTTCTGTAGTTAGTGCACCAATAAATACTGGCACTCTACAGTTAAGAAAAAGAGGAAGACCCAACAACCCGTGAAATGTAGAACAGTCATTACAGTAGCCTGTGAGGTCAGGTCTGACACCAGGTACCGTTGGCCTCATTAGTATTTTTTTATAAAATACTAGTATTTTATGTAAAAACAATTTTAATTTTTATTAACAATATATGTAAAATACTATTTTATGTATTTTATTAGTATTGTATGTAAAATACTAATTTATTACGCTGTATTAATATATTTAATGATACTAAAATCACTATTAGAAAAGTTGTTGCTATTATTACAACATCATCCTCCTGATTGTCAGTGCTGCTGGTTCGAAAAAAATCATTAATTATCAATTAGTATTCTGTGTCTGTCTCATAAAGTGACACATTTAAAGTAACTTTTTAGTCTTTTGTCAGAACATCCGCCTCTCTCTAGTCCACTTCACCTTCCTCATTCACATCAACCACCCTCATTTCCTTCTTCACTGCATTCATGAACCTCCTCTTTGGTCTCCCTCTTCCTAGTAGTTCCAACCTCAGCATCATGTTACCAACATAACCTTTGCCACTGAACATGTCCAAACTATCTCAATCCGCTTGTCTGCATTTATCTCCAAAACATCTAACATGACCTGTTCCTCTGATGGATTCCTTCCTGATCCTATCCATGTTTGTTGCTTGTTACAGAGAACATCAACATCTTCATCTCTGCTACCTCCAGCTCTGCCTTCTATCTTTTTTTCAGAGTCACTGTTGCTGGTGGCTGTTCTCACCACACTCTTCACCTTCCCTTTCATTCTTGAAACACTTCATCTGTCTCCTTTCAGTATTTCTTCTTCTCCTCTGTCTCACATTCTCCCTTGGGAGCATACGCCCTGACAAACGTCACACCTTCAACCTCACACTCATCACCCAGTCTGACACTCTCTTCACCTTCAGAACATTTTTAGCAAACTCCTTCTCTCAGGATCCCTCCTTCTCTGTTCTACTTTCCATCCATGCCAGTTCCCATTTTTCCCAGTTGTTTTTTTTTTCAAATTGGGTAGAATACAGTTTAAAGGGTGGGTCTTTTAACATCTCTGATTTTAAATGTTATTTTGACTATAGACACCCTACATGTTTTTTATATATTGTTTTGACAAGCGTCCAGAGTGTTCATAAAAAATAGCTCAAGCTTTTATTAAAACTGATCAATGGCACTGATCTTGGCAAAAGCAGTTTTGTTTCATCAAATCTACAAATCAATATTTCTGTAAGTCATAGGAATTACCTCGTGTCGTTGTATTTATGTGAACAACAGTTTTTCCTTTAGCATATTTTTTGTGTGTTAAAGTTTAACTTTTTATCAGTTTAAAAAATAATGAAGAAGTAAAAACCTTATAAATTCCCACCCCTGTCTAGAACATATTTATTACTACACCCAGTGTACCCACTTTGTAGTATAGTCCTATTTTATCTCCAACAAATACACATTCAGTTTCAGATACCCATATAAACACATATAAAAATATGCAAATTTATATTTATAATTATTTAGAGATGTTTATGAGTTTTTTGTGCTTTTTTATACGTACACATACTATATAGTTTTGCCATATACAATCATGGGTGTCAAACCTTTAAATATTTTAAGGTTTTTTTGCTGGCAAAATTGATGTGTATCAGTCGATGATGCATTTTTGTACAGCATATTTTTTCATTGATTGAATTACTATTAGTACTACTAATAGTAACATTCGTATAAGTAGAAATAATAGTTTATTCTATTGTACTAACATAAGTACTCAAAAAACTTAGGAACAGGAACCCCTTCCATAATTGCGCAAAAAATGCACGTCCCACTCAAAAACACACCATTTCAATAATGGAAGGTTTGGATGGGACGACTTTCCATGAACGCAGCACTGAGTACAGGTCACGTGCCCTGGAATACAAGCAAAGAGGGTCCGAAAATATTACAAACCGAGTGGGCGGGACACGAACACCGCTGCTGCAGCTAGCTTATAAACGCCCGTCTGTACTTTACCCTCATCTTTCTAGCAGGCTTTCGGCCGTAGAAACCTTCGCTTTGAAAAGGTAAGTTACCATTTAATTCAACCTGGTGTGTCCTGGAGTTTTTATCTGAAACTATAGAAGAGCAGCGGTTGGTTGACATGCTGCTAGAACTAACTTTAAACTTAGGGTGTGCCGCTTCTACTAGTTTTATTTCAAGTTAACAACTGTAACTGTAACGCTTGTTCTGCTTCCTGCCTGACTCGCTTTCTTGAAGCAATTTTCTTTACTGCCAGCTAACTTCTCTATTAACTATATTTTAAATGTTTCCCCCCTCTGTGTTCTTTCATCCACAATGCCTTAGCTTATTTTCAGCAGAAATTGTTCACTGGCTTAACTGGTTTACAATCCAGTCGTTAGCTTTCCTAGAATTATGTCTTGACAGCTAATGTCTCGGGTTTAAGGGACTTTTATGAGGTCAAGTATCAAAAAAGTAATTTTCTTTTCATAATGGAGGCATGTGGTGCTCACATTTGCACACATTTGACTACACAATGCTCCGGGCCTTGTGTTATTTGCCTAGAAGTAGGGACTGCACTGTTGTTGTTTATTCTGTGTCAACCAAAGTCAAGTTTGTATTTCAAGAAAAAAAAAATATATCGGGCTGATAAATGCGGAACCATTTGTTTGAAGGAATCACATGCCCCATTTCCACTAACAAAGCACACTTTGACACAGCATAGTGTCTCTGTTTTCATATTAGCTGACACTGACAGGAGTTTCATTTATTTTGGTTTAGCAGTTACTGACTAAAACCCAGTAACAGCTGCAAAGCTCTACTTGTTCAGAAAAAAATACACTTTATTAAATGTGACCTTTACACATTTACATGAATTCAATTATTACAATCTTTTTCTTTATAAAACAAAAATAATTTATTTAACTTTAGGCGACATCCCACAGAGGTTCTTTTCAAAATAAAATACGCCCTGTCTCATGTCAGACCCTCATGCTGCAACAGATTTACTTGAATGAATTTCGTCTTTTACCATTGATTACAAACATGATGTTGGTGTAGAATCTAATAAAAATGAATGCATATACTGTATATACCTTAAGACACAAGACACTGTTGTTAATTTCGTTTGTAATGGTGAACAGCTCTGACTGTAGATTCAACTTTTTACCAACATTTTGCTTAATTGAGGAGTGGAAAAGCACACAAGACTCCTCAATTTAAGTGAAATGTCAGCAGTGGTACAAAAAAGTTATTTTACTAATATGACATCACCTCAGTTTAAAAAAAAATCATCATAAAATACAAAAATAATATTCAGAAATTTGCTTTTTTTCTTTTTAAAGCCAAAAAGCCACATGTGGTTGCAGACCCCTGGTTTAGAGTCAGTAGTTACAAACAGTCTCTACACCAGATGAATTCTAAAACCTGTCAGTTTCTACTGCAGCTGAGACTTGATGTTTAGCCAAAGATCTGTGATGGCAAAACGTGTGTGTAAGTTGATCTCTGCATGCATGAAAACAGACAGGAGAGAGAGAGCCCACTACCTCTCCTCTCCTCTCAATGGAGTAATTACAGGTGTGTCAGACAAACACCAGCTTAATGGGATCCTGGAACACCCACGCTGAAGTGAGACACAAGAGAGCCGTAAACAAATCAGCCTTATGGATCGTTGATAATGAACGCTAAAACATATTGATCAAAGTTTAACAGAGCAACACTTAAACTTGACTACAGTCATCTGTCTGCAGGTGTTTTCCTTTCTGCTTTGTTAGAAACACGTCTGTTATTTGATCTCTTGTAGCTTCCAGGACCTCCAGTTTGGAACTCCACTCTATCCCTACAATGGCAGCCGTAAGTCCAGAGGACGCTTCCTCCTGAGCCTTTGAAGCTCAGTCAAGTGGATAAAATTTACATTTTATTTTTGCATTAACTTTATAGAGACATATCTGGAAATCCAAGTCGCGGATTTGTTTTTTATTCTTAATATAAAACTCAAATGTGTAACCAATGAAATGCCAGAAAGCACAATTTTTTTTTAAACGTCGCAATGAAAATTTCATGCATGTGTGCATTTAACAGCTATAACTTGTACTTTTTGAAGCATTCTTGGTGTACAAAATAGCTTAACTTTTGTGCAGATCGGAAACCGTGGAACAGTGACTGAGGCGTCCGGCTTCAACCCCGATGACGACGCCCAGAAGCTGAGGGAAGCCATGAAAGGAGCTGGTGAGGCGCTCAGCCCAGTTGGATCCATCATTAGCAAAGCGTCTCATGCACTTTACAGTAACATTTTAAACCTAGATGTTGCTTAGTCCAATCTAATTTAGAGTAAAGCAGTAATGCATACTTTGCTGATCATGCTGGTAGTAGCAGCAAACTAATCTCTTGTGGGCTTCTGAAACAATGCAGGGAGATATGTGCAGAGTTAGTAAAAGGGGTAATTATTCTGCAAATCTGTTGTAAGGAATGTTGATGTTGTTATGGTTTATTAGTCTAATGGTCTTCCCCTGACTCTGCTTAAGCCTCCTTTTGAAACAGATGGTTTCTATGCCAACGATCTGTGCTGTGTCAGGCTGATCTTTAGGGCTGCAGAAGCATTGTCTGCTTCAGTTTTACACTCATATGCTGCTTAAGCGCTCTAAAAAACAGCTGTGCAATTATTAGGTCTTTTATTGTGCCTCGTTTTTTATTTTTTATTTTTCCCTTTTAGGCACAGATGAAGCAGCCATCATCAAGGTCCTTGCACACCGCACCATCGCTCAAAGGCAGCGCATCAAATTGGCATACAAGCAAACTGTTGGCAAGGTGAGACTGGAGAAAGCCAAGCTTAGAGGCGTCAAAAATCAACTGTTTGTCTTTAGCAAAAAAGGAGAAGCACAAAGATGATGGATGGACTCCAGGAATGTGGAACCTAGCTGACAACCGGAGGTTTTTTCCCCTTTTTTTAAAACGACAGTTGATGCTGGCATAGTGTATTTAAAGTTAACTATTAATCAAAAACCTGAAATCACTTTGAAATAAATAACTAACAACACAGACGGTACTTCTATGAAAAGCGGAAGGCTCTTTCTACAGCAAACACACTCTGTGTTTACAGAGATTTGTTATCTACTGCCTGTTTCTTTGTGTCATCATCATAAAGGATCAATAAATGAACTAAAGCAGATGTTTGGAAGTTTTACGGTATTGACACAAAGAGATAGTAAGTATCTCACTGCAGGGTGTCCAGTAGAAGGTCAATAAAGAGAGCAGGGGCTTCATTGTGTGAGCTGGTTGTGAGCACAGCCTTGGCAGGCAGAGACGGTGAGTCATGTTGCGTTAGGTGACGCCCACATGCGGTCGTCCCATTCGGGAGTTCTGCTGAACAACCCCTCTGTTCACGCAACCGTTTCCAGAAACCACGCCCTCTGGGAGCTGCCGGAAAAAGTTGCGTACATTTTCCTGGTTTTGATTGACTGTAACTTAAGACAGTGAACCCTTCTGACCATCTTCTGATTAATTTGATGCTTTTGTTCTATTGATGAATCTGCCCCCCCCCCCCCTCCTCCTTCAGGACCTGGCTGAGGATCTGTCATCAGAGCTGAGTGGACACTTCCAGAGTGTGGTTCTGGGTCTGCTAATGCCTGCGCCTGTGTATGATGCCTATGAGCTGAAGGCTGCTATGAAGGTCAGAGGTCTTTGGTTATATGTGGGTCATCATAGTGAATCTTTTTTTTATGTCCCTGCCATCAGTAAACAACATTTTTGATCCAACCAAAATAATAGAAAAACACTTTTCCTGTCCATATGTCAGTTCTGTGTGATGTTAAAGTGTTTGCTTTTCTTTTCCTGTTATAACTGTCTGGGTGGGAACTCCTTCATTGTTTCTCTGTATGAATAAAGTGTTCATGTCTGTTCACTTACTTACCTCTTTGTTTGAGACAGGGGGCTGGAACAGAGGAGGCCTGTCTCATCGACATTCTGGCTTCACGGTCTAATAGTGAGATGAATGCCATTAATGAGGTCTACAAGAAAGGTGACTGCTTTGAAGCTAATTTCTTTCATTGTGTCGTGTGTATCTCTTGTGGCTCCCTATGCTCTCTGGATTACATAAGATATCATATAGCAGTGCTTAAGGCCCATTATTAGAACAGAGGATGCTTTAAATTATTCATAACGCTGGTCTTTGTGCGGGACGTCAGTATTTCTCCATGGTGGAAACAAACGTTTGGGTTGAGACTTCATTTTAATTAAAGGAAATCTGTGTAGTCTATAGCTTGAGTCATTTTAAGTCTGACTTAATGCTCATTTCTACAGGCAACACTTATGAAAACCCCCAAAAAGAGAAATTCATATTTTTCACGTTTATTTCCCATATTGTAACTTTCTTTTAATGGCAGAATATGGGAAGACCCTGGAAGATGCTGTGTGTGGGGACACATCTGGGATGTTTCAACGGGTTCTGGTCTCGTTACTCACGGTGAGCAACAGTGATTGCAATGGTTGCAAAATGTAGTAATTTATTGCTGTGGTCGTCTGAAAACACTGGCGTCATTTCTCTTCCTGTTTAAGCAAATGGAGTGGTTGGTGTCACATATGACCCTTTTGAACCTGTTGATGGTCTGTTGGTTGAACAGGCAAATCTTTGATGAATCACCTTACACTTCCAAAGGATGAGAGGGAAAAAAAGAATCAGGACATTTTTTGACTTGTTTTTTCCCCCCTGACAGATAATATTAGTATAATATCTTTAGAATGGAGTTTGAAATCCTCGCACTTAGTTTATTTCTTTGTTTTTTTGTTTAAAAAGTGCATCCATTTTGAATAATGCATTACATTTGCAGTTGTATTTCTTTTTCGCGTGAACATGGACTAATTATTTCATTATTATTTCAATTATTTCATTTATTTTATAATTATACAGGCTAGTAAAGATAGCCTAGGATCACCTTTTTTATTTGAATGGAGATTTTTATTTATTTAGGGGTTTTTGTTTCCTTCTTTTACTGTCATGAAGCTGTTTTGGTCGCTTTATGACATTATCATTATTTTTAAAGTGTTTACAGGTTTTTAGACAAATCTATATCAACTACAGTGAAAGTCAGGTGCTGGAAAATTGACTAGAAGTTTGATTTAGGCTTGGGAATAAGTGTAATGAAGAAGTTTAGAAGTAAAGCGCAATATTCCCCTGTTTTTTTTAACTTTCATTCTTTTTTTAAAATTCATCTGTCTTAGATTAATCAGACAACAGGCCTCAATAATTGTATTTAAATCTCTCTGTTCTTCCCTTTTGACTGGCAGAGATTTAGTGTTTCTACAGTTGTAGGTCAGCTGGCCGATACAGAAAGAACTGGATCTGTTTTGTCTATAAAAGTTTAAGCTTATAAAAGTTCTTCAAATGTGACATAAAAAGCACAAGCATTTAGTACTTTTTTTGACGGTAAAAGTTGATATGAAGCATTCTTTCCATTTAAAAAGAGAAGGAGGAACTGATGTTTTCGTTTCTTTTTTTATGTTGCAGGCTGGACGGGATGAAAGCGATAAAGTGGATGAAGCCCTGGCTGTGAAAGATGCCAAGGTAATGCTTTTAAGTTTGTGATTTAAATTATTTACTTGACATATGTGTCAGGATTCTTTGTAATGTCTTCGACTGCAGGATATCTTTGAGGCTGGAGAGGCCCGATGGGGCACAGATGAGGTGAAATTCCTCACGGTTCTGTGTGTGAGGAACCGAAACCATCTGCTGCGAGGTAAACTCATGAGAACCAGGATGTCTTAAATCCCTGTTAGTCATAGTTTCCGTTTTATAAACAATTCTTCCCAGCAATGCTACTCAAGTACCCCTGACCTGCATCTTTTTTTCTTTTTCTTTTTTGTTTACCTTGCCTGATTTAGTTGATCAGCTGTTGCTTTACTGACCCCATGTGGCCATTGTAGGAACTCTTCCATAATGGAATAACCATTGTTAATGCATCATGATTTTTTGTCATAAAGGACATTGTTTTGTTTTTTTTCTTCCAGTGTTTGATGAGTATAAGAAGATTTCTAAGAGAGACATTGAGGACAGCATCAAGAGGGAGATGTCCGGCAGCCTGGAGGACGTTTTTCTGGCCATAGGTCTGTCTACGGAGATGTGTAGCCTCATATTTGCATTCAGTGAACTTTGAACTTTGATCTGAATTTTTTTCCTCCACATTTGATCCATCACCTGAAGGCGCGGTGAGCTGCAGTCACAGCCGCACTCTTGACCAACTCGTGATGCTGGGTGTTAGCAGGAAGAAAAAATTGGGGGCCCCATTTTTAAAGCCTTTAGTTTGAAACCCACAGTCTTTAGGGCACTATTCCACTCAGCCATAGAAGTACTTGAAGAATATAACACAAATTTTAACTAATTTTATTAAACTCTTACTACAATCCAATCAGGTACTTACAAGAACACGACGCACTTTTGCTTTACTTAAAAAAAAGATCTGCAGTTTATCATTTTTCTTTGAACTTCCTTGAAATGCTCTTCCTTCACATTGCCTTCCAATGAATTTTATGTTGAGAAAAAAGCAAAAATAAAATATATACACATCGGAATCAGCAAGTTGATCCACTTCAAAAGATGAGGTGTTTATCATTATATTGTCATACTTACTGTCTTAACTCTTCGACCGTTTAATTAACCTAAGTGCAGCAGATTCTGAAGCTTGGAAAAGTGGCCTTGTGCTGAGATTCTACACTTTACAGAAGGGAAATGTTTATGTGATCAAAGGAAATCAGCTGATTCTGTCACGGAGAAAAGCAACTTCTCACATCTTCTTTTGCACTGGTATGCAACACTTTAGGTTTGTAAATCACTTCACTAACCTAAATTGGAGCATACCAGTGCACAGTGGAAGGTGTTGCCAGATGTATCTCCTGTGTTCAAAGGTTAAGGGTGTGAACAGGTCTCTTTTATGCAGGTAACCAGTACAAACAGGTGCCAAAAATACAGGTAACCATGGAAGCTAGAACTTCTTCTTCTTGAAGAAGAAGATTCTTCTTCAAGAAGAAGTAACAGATCTCTAAGGGACAGATTTCTCATTTGTTTGTTGGAGTTAAATATTTATTTTCCGCACTATCATACAATAAAGGCCTTTTATTGTGCAATAAAAGTAAAAAATCAATAAGAATCATACAGTATGATTTCCTGGATTCTTTTTTAGAGTTCTGTCTCTTTCAGTTGAAGTGGGTCTGTTATGGACATTACAGACCTCCACCGTCTTTTTAAGAGAATCAACTTGCAGAAACTGCGACTGAAAAATACTTGTTTGCTCCACCTTACGTGCTCATATCTGCAATTTACTATTTCATCTCGACTTTTTTGCTTCAGTTTATAAACTGCAATAACATTTTTAAAATGATATTGTAAAAAAAAAATGATGAAAACAGTTTTTTCTGGGAGGGATGCTTATTTGCTTCTGCGGTAATTAATAAGCTTAATTCTTGAATGAGATCCAAAAATCTTATAGAAATATACCATCTTATAAAATGTACTAGTTGTGTTGGTAAACAGTTTAAGTGAGAGACAAAAGGTGATGTCGAAACATGTGAGTGTAAAAACACAAACAAGATGATTGTGATATTGAAGTATCACAGACATTTACACCCTTAACAAGAGCTGCTTTGATGCAGCTCAAGAGTGGGCTGTTCGTGTGGAAAACCAATGAAAATCTGATCCTTTTACAAATGAAGACAGAGCAGACTGTTCCTCCTAAGGAAGCTTGGGCCATTTTGTGTTGTGCGAGTGTTGCACATCCTTTATGAATCTAAAGAGGAGAGTGCTTCTTTTCCATCTAAAGATAATAATGATAACAACCATTTCAAAAATTGTGTTTTTTGCTAAAGGCAATCTGAACGTTTTCTTTATTCTATTTTAATGTATGCAAGTGGTCGAATTGTCTCCCCCCCCCCTCAAAGAAAGGCTGAATTGTGCATTCACCTCACCTTTGAATACATGTTTTGTTTGTCTGTCCATATGAGATGAACTTGTATTTCATGCATCATTTGCTTTTTGCTCTACAGTGAAATGCCTGAGGAGCAAGCCAGCCTTTTTTGCAGAGCGATTATATAAATCCATGAAGGTGAGTGTTTGTGCTTTCTTTCCTGTTTTTTTGTATTTTTTCCTCTTGCACACCCCTGAAAATGGATGTGCAAAATACTTGAATTTCTTATAATTACTGGATTGGAGTTCCACTCAAATCATGTATTGATCTTTGTTTTTAAAGCGTTTTCGTTTGTCTTTTAATTATTTTTTAAAGCCAAAATAAAAAACAATGTGTTGTTTTCTAGGACATAGTTTCTGCAGAGCAGCAAAAGTTTATGAGAAATTTACCTTTGAGTTGAGGGCAGAACGTTTTCGTTGCACATTAGTGGTGCAACAAAAACGGCGAGCTATATTGGAGCTATCCAGCCGTACAGTTCTGAGCCAGATGGAAGCTCAGACGAGGAAAACGAGGACGTTCATGGATCTATTTGTCTGCAAGTGGATTTATCAGGATGGATTGGAACAGAGAGCTTGTGGCCCACCCAGTGTATTTTCTATGTAACAAACAAAGTTTTTTTCAAAAAGTATTTTTTGTCTGCTCTTGATTTACAACGATTTGAATAAAGAAATCCTCAGAAATGCTATTTTAAGCCTAATTTTCTTTCTACATGTCTTCCTATCATGGAAAAAATACCAGAAAAAACACCAAAAACATGATTTTCCTCTGAGTGGGCCATTGACATCTTTTGTGATTTCAGTATTTCTCACCACCTATTAAACATGGCCTTACATTATCGTTTGTGACATTGCTGAAGTGGAAATTTCGTTTTAAAAAAAAAGTTTGCTTTTGGTTTGCCAGCCATAAATCCAGTGGATCATCAGTCTCTTGTTTCTTCGTTTCTCAGGGCTTGGGCACCACAGACAGTGTCCTCATAAGAATAATGGTGTCCAGGGCCGAGATTGACATGCTGGACATTAAGGAACACTTCCTGAAGATGTATGGAAAGTCTCTACACTCCTTCATCAAGGTGAGGGGCGGAGCCATTCTGAAGTCAGCAGAAGATTTAAAGTAAATCAGGATGAAGCGAAAATGACAATTGTGTTGGCATTTGCTAAGAATTTTGATTTATCTATATGGTCAGTATGAAGTGTAGTTTTTCTCTGATCCAAAGAAACCAATTTTTTTGGTTTATATTAATGATTAATGATATAGTTTGATTATTTCAAGTCCTTTTCTCCTCTTAGGGTGACACGTCTGGGGATTACCGTAAAATCCTGCTGGAACTTTGCGGAGGCGAGTAAAGGGGGAAAAACACAACAGCTTTCAGAGCAACCTTTGCTCTTTAAATCAGTCTCTTTTTTTATGTTTTATGCTTAAAAAACACAACACTTCGGGTTGTTTTACACTTTGCAATACTAATTAAACCAAATGCCTGTGACAATTTACACATTTGCCTCTCTGTTATTGATTCTGCGTTGAGGTTTCACTTGTGCCCTCGTGATGCTACAAATGCTTGTTGTAACTTTAAATGAATCAAATGAATAGTTATGACCTCCAGCAACATTCTCACTGAAAGTCTAGACCATTTGTTTAATTAATGCCACCTTCTCATGTGTTGAGTCAGCTCTGCATCATTTCACTTAATTACATTACCGGGTTGATGGCCTGATTTGGTTGGCAGTAAAGGGTGCACTAATCAAGTTAAAGAGGATCCGACCGTCTCTCAAAGTAAGTTATAGCCTTGTTGTGGTACTCAAGGTGACCACTAGGTGGAGCTAAAATATTTTTTCTTTTTACAAAGTGTAATCCAAGCACAGAGCTGCCTAAATATTTTAGGTTAAAAAAACCCACTCATCTACAAACTGAAGATTCATTTCATTCTGGATTTGTAACATTGGTTTTGTGCTACAGAACTCATATCTATAGAAATGGGCTTTCTTCATGTTAAACCAGCTGTGGCTGTGCAACAAATTCTCAAAACCATTCACGCTCTCACTCTCTGTAACAAAAAGATTACATCCTTTAAAACGCTCATCTGATCAGCTCTTCATAACATTGCACTCCTAAACAACTGCTCCCATTCATGGTTTTCTCCTAAGGGGCCGCCATCTGGTGAGAACCTCATTTAGTCTATTCCGATTTGATGTGAATCCTGGAAAGGCTGAGTGATTATCTCAGCGGTGCACGTTTACCGTCGGGGATGCATTTGCCTCATTGCAGTCGTTTTCCTGACTGGTGTACAAATATTTTAAAACATTTGACATTTTAATGGGGGGTCCTAGTGTGTCATTGAAACAAATGCCTTCCCAATGAAGATTTCTTTATTAAAAAAAAAAACCCTGTTGTTTAGAGAAAAACAAACCCTAGAGAGAACAAACACTAATCGTTGTATAATTTTTACACCTGCCGGTACTTGTAGCTGTAGCTTAACATTTTTTCTAAGAAAGACGTTTTCTCAGTAACTTATGGGACTGAGAATTTATGACCAAACATGCAGACGAAGCTTTTGTTCAGCTGCTTGGTATGATGTATGGACGTCCTAAATAGCCGAGCAAACACAGAGGTGCAAATTCACTATGGCAACGGACATGCTGTGCATAGCAAATGTTTCCTGGATGAGATTTCCTGAAGCATAACTTAGACCTCTAACTGTTGACATGTGGGTGGGGAGCTCGGACGGGAGATCATTATTACCAATATAGAAGTGCTGCTGTTGTTAACATGTAGGCAGAAGATGCTGGTTTCAAACTGTCACAACTCACTTGAAGTCAGACACATGGACATCTGACAGGAAACGATTCATTAAAGTAAAACAGGTAGACAGATCCCAGTCTGAGGAGATCCTACATCATGTGGCAGAACCTAAAATAACCTTAAAGAATGTAGGATTCAGCGTGTTTTCTTCCAGCTTTAGAAGTGATGCTAGTTAAATCTGTTTGTCCCCATAGCTTTACACTTGCAGTTTTGAAAATGAATGGAAATCAGATCTTTAAAAAATAAAGCCACTTCCTTTTTGTTTTAGTTTCATTTTTTCAAATGTGTCTGCATTTACTGTTTTTGTTGTGAGTTTTCCGATCATTAAAAAAAGACTTTTTCTTAAAACATGGGAAAAGAACCAAGTGAATCATTTTAAAATACTAATCGGTTCTAATAAATGTTTCATAAAAGAAAAAACTAACCAAGAAATCAAAAATGTAGGTATAAATACAATTAAAAAGTGTCTTTTTGTGTGAAAAGAGGATTTCATGTAAAAAAATGTTTTTCTTTGAGCTCACCTTAAATACTGAAAATTGGGCTTTTAATGTGTTCTTGTGGCCTTTTTCCAATGGAGGACAAATATTAACAAAATTGCGCTTCTAAATTCAAATTGTCGTAAATAAGGAGCAGACTAAAACATAAAGCTTTTTCGTGATGTAAAAATAGGATGGGCGAGCCACAGGCTCCCTGCACCAAGCTTTCTCCAACGGGAAGGGAAAGGGAAGGGGAGGTGGGGTTGTTCTGCAGCAACAGTCCCAGTGGTCTCAGAGATAAACTTTTAATGAACTTGCAGAAACTATTTCCAAGAAAACGACTCTGTTTTAAAAGAAAATTTGGGCTGAAAACAGCATGGGCATAGTGAAATCACCGCTCGGAATGCTTTTACAATAGATTAAACCTCACTGTGTTATAACCAGCTGGTGATTCATTTAAACCTGAGTTTTAAAGAATTACTCCAAAGTAAAAAAAAAGTACTTCCATTCAGTCCTTTTTTTTCAACATATTCAATAATTTAAAAAACTGGTTTCACTTCAAACAGAAAACAAAAAAATACTGATCTGATCCACATTCCCAAAGCTACAAAAATCAGGAAACAAAATACGAGAAAAAAAATCTCTTTAGTTTTTGTGGAAATCTAAGATAGGAGGCTTCATCAACTCTCTTTGTTGCTTTTCTAAAACCACTTCTTCTCAGCCTACGGACTTTTTTCACTTTGCATCATCAAATCACTGTGATGCAAGAAAACAAAGTAGATGGATCACAACCTCCAACCGCAATGGGACAGCTGTGAGTCACAAACATTTTCTACCCATCATGAAAAAAGTGATGCAAGAGTTGTGCATTATTTTACAAACTTAATAAAAACTCTTTAAAAAATCGGTTTCATGAATTATTGAACCAGCTCAAAGTAGTTTGAATCTTATTTGAATCTGTTTAAATCTGCATTTTCTGAACATGCTGCACTCTCACAGTCCACGGCATTGTCATCCTATATTGACCGACCGTAAATTAGATGTTTCTTCCACCAAGTCTGTACGAGATTCTCTTGTCAGATCACATAAGGAAAACAAAACACGACTCAGAAACTCAAACTGTAGTTTAAGTCTAAATGAGTGGTGACAGACTTTTCCAGATGGGCCTGAAAGAGGCGGCGATAGCAAAAGCAAAGAGAAGTGAGACAGATGGAGCCCTAAATCGCACTAAAATGAGACAGGCACATTTGACTGTGATTAAAGCTGAACCAGAATTGAATTTTAAAAACTACAGGGGAAATCTATTTAGATGAAAATCATTTTCTCGCACACAATCTGCATGCAGATCCATTTAGTTGCATCGGAAGTGATCAAAAGCAACTTCCAATACAAATACCTAGGTTTTACTTTGCATACTGACAGTCAACAACACCTTCAAACTTTTACTCACATTTGATGACCTTCTGAACCAACAAAATTCTGAAACACAACTTTTCTTGAAGAACTAGATTAGCTAGACTGAGCTAAACATCTGTAAACCCTGAATGGAGTTTTCATCGTTTACGGGGACCGGTGAGGCTTCCATCCACAGTGATATCAAATGTCCCTCAGATTTTCTTGAACAGAGAACAAGTTTGGTAGAAGTAAACCAAAACTGTGCACAAGCAACACTTGGTTCACATGGTTCAGGCACCTCAGTGACCCCAAAGAACAGGTAAATCATCTGCTCATTAACAAAACTCAAGAAGTCTTCCTGACACCTCTGGACATTTACCTCCATGAACTTTCATCTCATTTTACTGCACATCAGTCAGAATTTATTTCTGTCGTTGCAATCAGACATTGCTCACAGCCCCTAAGGAGGCATAGAAATGTCCGATGAACAGAAACCATCCTCTTGCCTCCAAATTTATCATGATTTCTTTTTGAATTTCTGGCATTACGACATCACGTCCAACCACAGATGTAATGATAGCTTCCTCTGAGTCAGCTGAGAGCTTGACAGCTCTTTGAAATTCTTTTGATAAGACTATAATAATGACTGACTACTCTGATGGGTTTAAAATATTTATATACCAACTGAGGGCTTGAAAATTCAACCATTTCTACAGCATTCATTAGAAGGAAGCAGTCATGTTGAAGTTATTCAAGGCTCCAAAGTATAATAATATGGAAATGTTTAACAACAACAAATTACTTAATATATAAGTCTATCGGTGTTTCAGGGAAAATATTTGGGAATGTTATGTGCGTGAGGTCAGATTTAGCTTTAAGGTGAATTGTGTTTTTAAAATCAAATTATTTGATTGCCTACGCCCAAGTGGCCGGGATAGGCTCCGGCAGCCCCGTGACCCCGAAAGGGAATAAACGGTTAAGAAGATGAATGAAAAAAATTATTTGTTTTTGACAATTTAGCAAATCTTTATAACTCATAAAAAAGAAAAACTATCCAGGATTCTTGATGTTGGGCTTTAAAAAAGTAAAATAAAGAACATATAGGTCCTCTAGCATCAGACCACGGGTTGTAAAGAAGGCCAGATTTAGTGAAGTGAAAATCTGAGGGCTAATTGTTCAGCCTGTATTCTTAGAACCTTAATAATAATGGTAATACAATAAGTTTAAGGTTAATAATAACATTAAATACAAATGAAATATTTAATGATTTTTTTTTAACTGGATCCTTTTTATTTCTTTACATAAAAGAAAAATAAGCAGAAACTGTTAAGTTCATATTTCAAGACCAGAAAATAAAGTTTTGGGGGAAAATAAAAGACCTTTTTCTATATTAAATTTGGGTTCATATGAAATGATACATATTCTAAGTGCTCACTGTAAACATCTAAATACAAATGATCTGAACAGGAAACTAACATAAATTTTATTCAGAAGGACAAAACACTCTAGTTTTGATCACAAAAACGAATAAATCTGTTCCTTTTGTTTGGCCAAGGAGCCACAGGTTTACAACAATTTATCATGTAGTTTAGCCAATCACAATCAAGAAATCATAGTTCTTAGAAAACCCTGGGGGCCACACATGATTGATTCATAGAAAAAAAAAACTTAGGTCATCTTAAACTTTCAGTTCTTATCGTTACAGTAAACCGTTTTTTTTTCTGCAGCAGCAGTGATGTCCTTGACTCTGAAGTGTACTTTTCATTATAGTTAAGGTTTCAGACACGACTCTTCTGCTTTATTTCCCACTGCAGACTGGGTGGGCTGAATCATTTGTCATTCATATCATCTTGTTGTGAAGCATACGTGATTCACTAAGGACAGAAAATCCACACCACAGCTGACAAATATGTTCAGGGGGTCCAAACTCTCTCCTTTGCATTCGGTGCATTTCTTGCAAAGCAGTTTGTTAATTAGTCAATTAGATTATCGCAGATTTAGTGTGCGAAACAAAGATTTGTCACATCTCTGAAAACCCTGAAGCCTCAATAAAATCCATTGGTTTAAGCTCAGTGGTCCGTAATGAAGTGGATTTTTATCAATTGCGTTGGTGTGTGAATATCTGCCTTTTTGTTTTTCAGCTGCTCCCTTTAGCACATCAATTGCCTCGAATTAATTCCATCCCTTGCTTCCTCCTCCATCAGTCCAACTACCCTCATGTTCTTCTTTGCTGCATTCAAGACTTCTTTCCTGGTAGCTTCAACTTCAGGATCCTTTTGTACATAGTCACTGTCCCTCCTCTTGATATGAGCATGAATCTCCCAAACATCCAACCTTAGTTGTTCATTGGATGGATTCATTCCCTGATCCTATCCACTGTCACTCAACATCTTCAGGTCTGCCTCCTGTCTCGGTCTCCATACAATCACTATGGCTTCTCTCACACATCACACCTGGAATCTTCCGACACCTGTTCCAACCGGCATCATTTCTCTACATTTAGCCAGACTTGGAACCCTTGACTGTATAACAGAATTGGACTGAGTGACCCCCCCTCCCCCTAGCATTCCAAGAAACCGAAATCCCATAGACTTCTATAGAGAAATAGCTCCTCACAGAAACACCTATTACTCAGTATTTATATTTGTCAGAATAACCAATTTCTTGCTCTGACAACTGTTTTTAACTTGTTCATGCTAATTCTTTAGTTTTTATTATATTTTTTTGTTGAGCTATTCAAGTTATATACTGGCCGATAAGATGCCTCAATAAAAGCATGTGGTGCCCCCTCGAACCCCTTTGAAATAGTTGATTGACAGATTCTTCTAAGCCTGAGCCTGAGACTTCATTTCGTTGGAGCCTGAAGTAAACCATTTTCAATGGGTGACGTCACACTTTGTCCGGTTCTCTCGTAAAGTTCATGACTGGAACTGAAAGCACTGATTTGTGCTTGTATTATAAAGTTGTGCAAGTATGAGCTCTCAAAATATGATCAGTCATGGTAGCGGCATAATTCTAAATGTTATTTGATGAAGTGCTCCTTTAATGAATTATTCTTTAAAACATGAATACCACAAAAGAAAACAGCAACTATCTGAAAGATTAGATACCTCTAGTGAGAGATGGACTTTATCAAAAACAAAATCCCTCTAAATTAAACGTAATTGCATCAACTAATTGTTTACAGAGGAGCGTCCCCTTTTTTTCATTAACTCCAATATGTAGATTGCTCCATGTAGTTTTGCATTTTTATGATCTTCACTGCCGGTTTGTTGGTATGAAAGAGTACGTCAGCTTTTCATGCTTCTCTGTGCAATGCTGTCCTTGAAGGCTGCAATGATTTCACAGCATAGACTTCTAATGCTTCCTGAGAGAAATATTCTATTCTTTTTTATCTTTTTCAACATTTTTCTCATGACTTTCCATCTTTTTAAAGACCTGTAGCATCCGACAGCTGTGTCATTACATCGTCTTCCACTGTAGGCAAAGCTTTAAATGTATAATGTGTAGGTCTGAGCATCTGTTGTGTGTTCTCTGCTTTGTTACTCACGTAAATTAAGTATAATTAATGGTGTCCTTGCTTTTTCCATTCCTCATAATGGTATTGCCATTTGGGTTTTCAAGCGGAGCCCTTTTATTTATTCATCCTGCTTACAGAAAGTCCTATACTTTATGAAGGAATATTGAGAATCGTGCTCATTGATATGTTACCTTGACATGCAGATTTAGAGCTCAAACTCCATCAGCAAAACAAAGAGGAACGGCTGGTCTAATATGGGGGGGCAAAGAAAAAGTTTTATGGCATTTTACATTATTCATTGTCTGATCTACTAAGGGAAGGTCATTCTGTGCCTCAGTTTAGCATAAAAAAAATCACATCTGGGTTTTACTGCAAAGCTTGGAACCATAGATTATAAAATGTGAATCACTTTGCACTTTAAAACTCCTTTATGTGTGAATGTAGAGTGAACTTTAGAATAACCACAGGATCTCACATAGAGCTCAGGGTTTAACACTTGGAATGGATAAATTAAAAAAAAGCCATTATTTCATTAGATGAAAAGGATAAATGTGAAAGAAACTCCACATGATCTTTCTTTACATTTTCAACTTTATGTTCAACAAAAACACAACTTTTTAAATGTTTTTTTATTGATTTGTTAGGATTGGATTTTCAAAATTGGCCAAATCAATGTTAAATTATTTTTAATTGAAAATAAAAGATTCATTAAGTCTAATTGATTTTCATTTTTCAGCATTTTTTGTATATCTCTGGCAAAAATAAAAATTCTGACAAAAATTCTTAACCACTTAATTCTTTTTCATAAAATATATATTTTTTATAGAAAATCTACCTATTTTTGTGTTTTGTTAGTGGTTTTGTAAAAAAAGATTTATATTGGCAAAATTTGGATGACAATTTTTTAAAATTTCAATTTTAAATTTTTTAACCCTTGTGCTATCCTAGGCACGTTAACATTGGGAGTTGGGTCATAGACCCACTAGACCAGGGGTGTCAAATTCATTTTGGTTCGGGGGCCACATTTAACCCGTCTGATCTCAAGTGGGCCGGACCAGGAAAAGCAAAATAACAGCTTTTATTTAGTGTTTTACTCAGTTGGAAAAAATGCCTCAATCAACATAGTAGCCTAATCACTTGGGGCCAATGAATCTCAAATAAAATTAATTTCAATTAAAAAAAAGTTGGTCTATTTAATTTTATACAGACTGAAGCAATCCAGAAACTTTTCTTAAGTAAGTCTCTGCTGAATGTCATATTCTTTGAGCACTGCGATGTTGATGACATACAAAGCATTTGGGGTTTGCATTCAGCTTCGTGAAAGAAAGAAAAAAAACTCTGTCCATTTTTCCTGGAAGGCTCTTCACTCTACTTCACGTTTGACAACATTTTGGTCATTAGGGTGTCGCTAATGATCATCCTAATAGCAAGATAACAGCGGTTAGGCTCATAGGGAACCAAGGTGCATCCTACCCAGACGCAGAGCTGTTATGTTTCGCTTTTGGCACATGCAGAGATATGCTGTTACACCTGTTTTGCTTTTCCTTTGCTCCCCCTAGTGGCGGAATTGCACATTTCGGTTATTTCTTTAAAAAATCATAACTCGCCACAGGAATGGACTAGAAACTTGCTTTCTTTTTTAATCATCCTTATGATTTTTACTCTTCATGTGTGGGCCGGACTTAACCACCTGTCGGTCCGTATAAGGCCCGCGGGCCATATGTTTGACACCCCTGCACTAGACAGTGCGCTAAACCTTTTTTCTTCAATGATTTGTGATCCTCACTGGTGTCCATGGATTACATGAAATCTTTCCACCTTTATCCACCTTTGTCATGGTAGGGAGAACACGTCAATGTAAGGGTGGGCTCATCTAAGATGGCACAAGGGTTAATTAATGAAATAGCATTGAATTGTACATTTAATTAAATTGTGAACTGGAGGGTCAAAATTGAATAATATTTTTAGGTGAAATTTGGCTCTATGTATTTTTGACAATTGTTATTTCATACACTCTTTTTGCAGCATTGTGTCCGTACTTCTTGAACATGTATTCCTTAGAAATTTAGAATTTTTTTAAAAGAATCTTGTGTGTTTTCTTATTTATATTTCCGTCTTCCTCAAAAACATGTTGAGTGCTGATTGATGAAATGTTGCCCCCCCCCAAACGCGCACACACTTTTGGGGCTTTTTAATGCAGTTTTGTTGTTTTTGCTTTAGTTTTTTTAGTCTTGCAGTCTGCACCACCATATATATCTAACCATGCAAACACTCTCAAAACAAAAAGGAAATTCATATTGATATACTCAAAAATCATGATGTGCCAGACACCCTGTCCATACCTATGATCAGAGAAGTGACCTTCTGTACCTCTCCAGCATGTGCCAGTTCTAATCACTGAACTAAATAGCTCTAAATCAAACGTCATCACCAAGTCCAACCCAGGCATTAATTGTTTTGGGTCTCAGCCACCTTATTGGCTTGCTGACATTTCAGCAGGCATCTCAGACATCGTTCTCCCAGCTCTGCGTGCCTCTCTCTTCCTTTCTCTCTGTTTGAATCAGCAGCAGCAGCAGCAGTAGCAGCAGCAGCTCGGTGAGGAGCACATCAGGAAGGTCAGCTCTGCACACTCCCAACTCAACTCCGCTAATATCTTCACAGGTGAGCTCCATGCTTTAAAGCAACTGTGATGAACGGGAATCAATATTGGGTTTTAAGCTGGGCTATCAAAAAATACTAGAACGGATTTAGTCTTTTTTTTATTAACCCACTTCCCATTTTGTATTTCTTCAAATGTCACTGGGGAACAGATTTGTTTCTGCTTTTGTGTTTCCATGCAGGCAATGATATTGTGGCTTATGATGTGCCATGGAAGTCATTTTTCAGAGGAAATAAATGCAAATCTGTTTCGTTTATCATATTTTTGGCAATTTGTTCAGGATGGAGTTCAAAATGACACAAGCAAATGTGTTTTTCTGGCAGAGTGGTAGCACATTTCTACTTTGCACCTTATTTATAAATCATTTTATGCTTTATGTTATGTCCGTGGGATGGTTGTGGGCATTGTGTGTTTTTATAATTTCTGTGTGTGAAGGTCTTTTTTTTTGCCTTTGGTTTTTAAATTGAAAAAATGATTTTAAAACACTTTGTGTTACATTAAAGTGCTTTGCAAAAAAATTGATTTAATTTGGTTGCATTAGGTTTTATATTTTAGTGGAGAAGCAAAAGTTTTTTTTTCCATCGACTGCCAAAAAGTGACAAGAAAAGGCAATCTTGGTATTTACATTCTCCCACTCTTCTGCAAAAACTTTCAATGACTGTTTTAAGAAAAAAAAATTAAACTTAAAACTAAACTAAAAAAAAATTAAAGTTAATTAATAGTAAATCAATTTTATGTCTAATTATCCCAATTTAATACATCAGTTTATGAATATATAACTGATAATTGTAATGTTTTTGTATTCTATTCTTTTTTGATTGCTTGAAATAAGCAATTTCAAATCAAATCAAAGTGCTATTTATTGATTTTAATGTTAATGTTAATATTGTCAGAGCGTAGATAATCTCTTATAATAAAATGCAGTAATATGGTTCAAATAGTATGCTTAAAAAAAGGAAAACATCTTCTTGCCTTTATTTGAAGTGGGTATGCCAGACTGAACCAAATGAGGATTTTGGACACAAACAGGTTCTTCCAGAAATGCTGTGCTGCGGGATTGAACATTGCTTTAATGCTTGTCATTCTGCATCACATATGTCCATTCCAAATAGAATTGCATGTTAATAGTTTTGCATTTGTATGAAAGCTCTTATAATGATGTACAAAGAAAAGGACAAGCCCGAGGACAACGAGCACAGCAGTCAGCCAGGGAGTCTGAGCCAAAATGACGGCAAAAAAATTCAAATAAGGCACTGAATTTTCATTAATTCTGGCTTCGCCGACAACTCCGCACAGGCAAAAACTGGAGGGACCCTTGTTCACTCTTATTCGCTCTTTTATTCGCCCAGATGCTGAGAAATACAAAAAGCTTCATCACCTACAGTCAATCTGAACATGAGATTCAAACAAAGCAAAGCCGGTTCTGAAGAGCGGTTTCTACATGTCGAGAAACTAGAAAAACCCTGATCGTATATATGCTTGTTTGTACTCTTCTATACAAAGTAAATTAACACTTTAAAACTTCACTTCGTATGTCCAAGCATGGTTCTTCAATTATTACGTGCTATTTTCCTTCTTTTTTAACAAAAAAAGGAAATCTGCAATCTAGCATTTGGAGGAACACAAATGTTTCTCTTGTGCTTGACGTATAAATAGTAAGCAATGAAAAAGAAAACAAAATCTCACAGCAGCTAAAATCGAAAATAAAAATGTCAGTTGAATCAGTGAAAAACATCGACAGAACTTGGCCTTTTTTAAATTTTATTATAAACCTCTCCAGTGGTGGAATAATTTACTGCATAATTTACTTGATTCTATTGAGATGAAAGCCTCCTGCATTAAAGCTCAACAAAAACAGTCATTAAGAAATATTTAAATGTATAAACAGATTAGGATAAAGAAGTGCATTTTGTGGCTTTTGCATTGAGAGAGCTCTAATCTGTGTGATGGAGAGAAAGAACAGCAAAGCTATGGAGTCTATTAAGAAACCAAACACCTCTCACCTATCATATTGCCATGATGTGAAAGCATTAGAAAAGAGCATTTGTGAAGAGCTCAAGCTTCACTGGTAGATTCCTGGAGGCACTTTGCTGACTGTAAACATGGTGACTGCACACAAAGAGGCAATAAACACTCCAGGCTGATGAAAAAATACTATATTTTTAGACAGTTTTATCCATAACTTGAAGGAACATGCAAAAAATCAATACAATTATAAGCTAGAGGCAATAACACAAAACCTCTGCTTAAAAATGAAATATATTATATAAACCTACTTCTAATAAAATAAATGTGTGATTATTTTATGCATTTTTTTAAGTAAGATTGTTTTAGAGCAAATTTCCTGTTTAAAGTGAAATTCTAACAATATGTATAATTTACAGACGCATTTTTTGGTGTTTAAATTGGAGGTGGCTGCAGATGTGCACAACAATAATGATGGCTGCTTTGACATGGTTGTTGATGCGACTGCTGTGACAGATGGATTGTGCAACCTCTTCTGTTGATTCTTTGATGAATAAGTCAGGACAACAGGATTCCTCTGCATTTCCCCTCCTGACCACCCCACTCAGAGCTGAATGATCTAATATGTGTTCATGCATCTCAAGCAAAACCATCGCTTTCAGAATTCCAATTCAGACCTGGTGGGTTACTTTTAACATGTTTCCCCACAATAGAGTAGTACATGAATCAAGGAAAATTGTACAATTTGACATTTCTGGTCCTGACTTCCAATTACCTGTTTTCATAATTTTGAGCCTTATTAAATTGTGCTCTTTGTCTGGTATTGTATAAATGTGTCAGTTATAATATAAGCTCGCTTTGTCACATAAATGTCACAAACTGTTTACATCTAAATCTTGTTTACATTTTCCAGCCATCATGACGGCATGACCTTTGCAGGAGTTGTTAATGTTCTGTCATAATGGCTGTGATCCAGTTTTATTTTATTTCGTGCTGTGCAGGTATTCAGCCTGGCTCTCATGGAGGGGAATCACCTGGAGGGCAATCACTCGACTAGGAGCACGCAGCCATCTGTGCTTCAAGATCAGACTGACAGTCACATTTATGAAGTCGCCGTGCAGAGCAACTCCACCAATCTCAGCTCCCAGTTTGCAGATGTTGCTTTGCTGCAGACGTTCAAGCCTCTCATCATTCCCTGCTACGTCCTCGTGGTGTTGGTGGGGGTCTTTGGGAACTACCTGCTGCTGTACGTCATCTGCCGAACTCGAAAGATGCACAACGTTACCAACTTTTTCATCGGAAACCTGGCGTTTTCAGACATGCTCATGTGTGTCACGTGCGTTCCTTTCACTCTGGCCTACGCCTTCAACCCACATGGGTGGGTTTTTGGTCGCTCCATGTGCTACTTGGTGTTCCTCATCCAACCTGTCACAGTGTATGTTTCAGTCTTCACCCTGACAGCCATCGCAGTCGACAGGTGGGTGGATCTGAAATGATTTTTCTTGGTTTGCATATGACCTTGTATCTTCTTCCTCAGGTTTTTGTATTGACTATGTATTTAGGAATTTTTCTTTTTTGGTCCTTTTTGTTCCAAGCAGTCTTTTAATTACGATTATATTGTTTTTAGCCAAAATTAAAAAAAAACTGCCAATTAGAGGTGCAACAAAAATGGGGTCCAGTATTGGAGCTATCCAGCCGGATGCCGAAATGCAATTTTAAGCTTAATTTTCCTAATAAATGTCCCCCATCATGAGAAAAATGCCACGAAAACATATTAACAACACCAAAAACACAATTTTTTCATTGGAATGGGTCTTTAAGGACTTTATTGAAATACTAAAGAATTCACACTGTCCTTCACTATAGAAGAGGGCAGAACTGCAACATCAGAAATTGATGAACCTACTATGCATTTCATTAAGTCCACTTATTTGGAAAAACATTGAAGTATTCACTCTTTGAAGTATTCTGAGTGTATTTAGTTCAAACTTGCTTCTAATTTGGTCTGACCTGCTGACATGTTAAACACAATTGTATAAAAAACAAAATGTAGATGCAACATTTGTTCACTTGGGGGGAGTATTGTTTGTAATCAGCTGCTGTTGAGACTGCATTATGTTTTCTGGTCTGCTTCTGTCCACATGTGTGAAAGCAGACCAAATGGAGGTGTGAAATACTTCTGCACTCCCTCATTAACCTGGACGAATGCTGACAACTAAATCCTGTCTTGATTTGATTATTTCGTGGCAATTGTCAGCATATAATCAATTTCTAGTGGCGAAAAAGGAGAACATCAAAGAAATTATATTTCCTACAGACATAAATATATTGATTTTGGGTTCAACACTTGAAGACTTGGTTAATTAAACTACTGATCAGAATTTACTGTTAACAGCAAAGTATAGAGAATTAATGAGTTTCATCTCCCGCCTACAACCAGACTCTGTACATGCAACCAAAGTGTAAGAGGTGGAAAAGAAAGCTTAATGTTTAGTTGTATGTGTGTGTTCAGTGTGATCATCTTTGACCTTTTCATCTTTGAAACTTGCATGTGGAATAAACTATTTCCATCCAGGTCAACGTGGACATTTTCTCTTTCTTTTCGAAGGACTCTGAGAACGTCTCATTAAGATTTTGCATTTGCATTCACTCATATGTCCAAGCTTTTGTAGACAAGTTGAATCAAGTTGAAAAAATCGAATCTGTGCAGTCAAGCAATTTGTCCTTCATGTGAATTTGTGACAGTGGAAATGTATATTTTTGCACACAGAAAATACTGATTTTAAGAAGAGAACTCTCATTAAATGAGTGAATTTTGATTTGTTCCTGAAGACTTAAGATTCAAACCTGCCATTTTATTTGAGACATGACTAGTTCAGATCAGAAAAACTTGAAACTGAGACTTTGAAAAGAAAACTTATAAGAGGTTTTAAGTCTAACTAATATGAAGAAAGTCGGCAAACAAGCACCTTGAATAGACACAAGCTGAGACAGAAGAGGATCCAACAACTGGACCAAGATTATCTTTACTTAAAAATATTAATGCTTGAACAGAAATAAAAAGTAGTCATCCAAAAATTGAGAAAATAACCAGTAAAAAAAAGAAACTGAACTGCCGAGTAACAGTTTCAACATATTTGATTTATAGTCTGAGATTTATGCAATCATGTAAACAATAAATAATGAATATGTATATTTTGCCATTTTGAGATGCATAAATTACAATCATTTTAACTAAACAAAACAGTCTATTTCCACTGATTTGTAGAATAAATTAGGAAAGCACGACATTTGTTTTTTTGTAGAAATCTATTATGGTGATCGTTTCAATTGTGTTGGGAAAATCGGTAATCAATACCCAGAATTGATGCCTTTGTCGACTTTTAATATAGGACATATTACCTTTGTAGGTGTAGGTCACTTTTTGTGTTAAGTAAACATCTGTGCTGCTTTAGCTTTTTTGAGGCCTCTGATGTTTTCATTGTTGCTGTCCACCCAAAGCTAAACCATGTTGGCGAGATTCGCTGTTGGAAATGTTCATACTGTCCAACTCAGACAACCAAAAAGTTACTTAAGTAAATGTAACTCGTGGCTACCCACCTCTGGGCGCAAGCACACAAAATATTGAAATTCACAATTTCGTCTTTTTTTATTTTTTTGTTAGTTTTTTTTTTGCAGTGAAAGTGCAGAAAATATTTATGAGCAGGGAAGTGCATTGGTAGCAGTGCAAGTTTCCTCTGCAGGAAGAAAGCTTTAATGAGAACTGCTCAAGGCATCACATGCTCAGTCAGATGCTGGCCGTCTTAAATTTTGAGACTCGGTTGGGGGGAAGCAGAAACTAATGGCTGTTCTTCTATGATTGATCCTTGTTAGAAAGCCCACTGAGCAATTAAAGGCTCTGTCAGACTATACTTTCCCTGCTTAATCTTAAACCGGAATTGATTGTTTTTATCACAAAATTAATTAGTTAAAAAAAGAAAGATCATTTGAGTTAGCCACACCCACTAATCTGTCATTGAAATGAATCTTACAAAAAAGGTGAAACATGAACCCAACAAGAGGCAGACATAATTTAGTAGCACATCATAACATTCCACCAGCATCACACCTTAGTGCTCAGTGAAGGTGTTCTCCTCTTCCACATACCTCAGTGCTCATGATGCCTGTTGGGTTTTTATCATTTCTACTTCTTGGAATTATTTTCCACTGAGTGTTCTGAATATTTGCTTTGATTTACATTGGTGTTATTTTTTTAAATCTTTTTTTAACACCTGGAGGATTTGAACCTGACTTAACATAAAAGTGTAATTTTTCCTGTATTCAAGGCAAAAAAGAAGCAGGTGTTGCTCTTCAAAGACGCAAGTTAATTTGACTCTGGATTTTGCAAATGTCCTCACAGCTCGCCAAAAAAGATCTCATAGGACTTTTCTCTGTAATGCAAAATTGTTTTCTTTCAAAGTGGTCTATTTTGCACTATAATTTAGAGCCTCAAGCACCAATTGGAAACTTTTGACCCTTTTTGCCTAGCTGGGTTCAGCCTTTTAAGTTAAAAATCTAAAGAAGTTCCTGTTTTTTCTGTCTTGGCTGTACAGGTCACAGAAATGCTTTGTACATATTAGTTTGCCCTTTTCGGAAGTACGTCAGGCTTTACTGAAAGAACTGCAATTGCTTTATTGATTTATTTCACCTTCACAGATGAGCCCATGACTTTCAGCACGACTGCTGCAGAAAGTTTTGTATATAATCCATTCCTGGTTTGCATTCATTTGAATTCTATTCTCTTTTCATGAATAATTTCCTCTTTTTTTAGATATTATGCAACTGTTCACCCTTTGAAGAAGAGGACCACCGTTGCCACCTGCATCTACGTCCTCTCTGGGATTTGGCTGCTGTCTTGCGGCTTAGTGGCCCCCGCCGTGTCTCACACCTACCATGTTGAGTTCAAAGAGGAGGGCTTCACCATCTGTGAGGAGTTCTGGTTGGGTCAAGAGAAAGAAAGACGGGCTTATGCATACAGCACTTTGTTGATCACATATGTGCTTCCATTGTCTGCTGTCTTTGTTTCCTATCTCTGCATCACTGTAAAATTAAAGAAATGTGTTGCCCCCGGCAACAAGACACAAGATCAGGTAGGCATCCACCAGGCTCGCAAGAGAAAGATCTTCAGATTGGTTGCCCTTTTGGTGTCCGCCTTCGCTGTGTGTTGGCTTCCAATCCATGTGTTCAATGTGCTGAGGGACATTGACATCCACCTCATTAACAAGCGCTACTTTTTACTGATCCAGCTGCTGTGCCACCTCTGTGCCATGAGCTCATCCTGTTGCAACCCCTTCCTCTACGCATGGCTGCATGACCGCTTCCGCTCCGAGCTGCGGAAGATGCTCAAATGCCAACAGCGCATTGGGGCCCCTGCCAGTCAGTGTGCTGCAGGTGTGGTTTTGTGATTACAAAGCGTCTTAGATGTTATTCAAGCTGAACCTGTTGAAATTTTACTGCAGGTGGAAAGAAATTCCTAAGAATGCCACCCCGCTGAGGACTGCGTTTTTGTGGAAACATTTCTTACATTTTTCACGGTAGTATTCAGGCTTTTTAATTATCCAATTAGAATTTTAAAATTTAATGTGAAACAAAGGCCTTAAAAACCAGCCCTATTAAAGAAACACCTATACTGCATGAGGTATGAGCCAATTTACCCAACAAGCTGTGAATCAAATTAATGTTGGGCCTTGATTTCAGAAGGGCATCTAGAATTGACACTTCCAGACAAATCAGTTTGAATTTTTGATATATTATTTATTTATAGCGGATGAAATTCAAAGGCTAACAACCCTTTACTGTGCATATTTTTAAACTTGTAAGCTGTCTGGGTTATCATAGGTAAAAATCCAACACAGCAGTCCTGAAGTGACAGGATTCTGCACTCATGCAGGAGTCATTCTGAGATTTCATGACTTTTTTGTGACTCACGCAAACTACTGCAACAATTCAGCTCCCTTTAATGGGCAAACGTTGCATTTTGAATTATAATTTGGATTAAATAAGTGTGATCTGTGCAGCCTCCAATTCTCTTTAGAGGGTGTGTGAGTTTGCCACATTTGTGCTGACAGCAAACTTTCAGAATAAGATAACAGACAGATTTGACATGGAGGTAAAGTGGACTGTCAGTGTTAATGACAGAGTTGTAAACACTTCTATATTTGTAAGATGACACTTCAATATGCTGCCATCCTGCAAATCAGGTTTTTTTTTGTGACTAAATCAGCTTTTCAGAAAAGCAAGACCTCCTCTGACAGGTGGTCTTTTATGCATCTTTTAGTCATGTGGTGGCCATCTCTGCTTGTCATTAGATGATCACAAGACAATGTACTAAATGTGAGATCCAATCCAAATTGGATTTATGATAAATAATGTACACATATTTTATGCACACTCTAAAAAAAACATCAGCATTTTTTGTCTGCTCTGAGTACTTCAAACACAGGATGTGTTCTTCATGTCAAGGTCAAAACGGTCATAAGTCATTGTTTGACTTGACGTCTTTTTATGGGTTTGAAAACTGCCCTTAATTGAGACTTTTTAATTTGTATGTGTTTTTCTTAATAGTGGTATGTCACAGAAAAATGATTGTAGAATTTAGATTGTTGGAAATCAGGATTACTGGACAGCATCCAGACTTTCAACATGACTTGTATAAAAAATGACTTTCATATGTGGACTGACATTCAAAAACATGAGAGGGCATTAACAGAATAATTACTTTTCGTTCCTTAAATTTAATAATTTGAGTGCACAAATCAGTATATTTTGCACACAAATTATTATTTTGTGCGCAAAATATAGCATGATTTGTGCACACAAACTTGCATGATTGTCTAAACCAGTGTTTTTCAACCTTTTCTGAGCCACGGCACACTTTAACCTTAAAAAAAATCCCGCGGCACACCAGGATCCAAAAAAAAACAAAAATAAAAAAAAAAAACGGAGAAACTCATAGTCTGTATTGATCTACAGCCCCTCCACAATCTCACATGCATTTTTGAGATAATTGTTGCAGAAAAAGCTGGAAGCTGCAGCTGTTTTTTTTCTAAAAGATGCAATAAAAGTTTAGTTAGAAGATGTAAAAACAGTTTGATGTGTGTTCGTTGATTTCAAGACGTTTAACAACAGATCTACTTGAGCGCTGTCACATTCACAACCCAATGCATCATGGGAGATGTAGTGCATTAAACGGCCGGCGGAGATCGCGTCTCTGAGCTTCCTTGTTTTGTTCACTTGTTCCACGGTCTGACATCGGATTCTGTGGAAAGCTGCACCGATAAAGACAAGCTTTAGCTGGTATTTTTGTTAGAACTGAGCGACTTTACGAGCTAAATCGGGACAAGGAAGTGAAGACTTTAACCACTTCTGATTGGTCAGACTGATGACATGTGGTTAAGCTCCCCAAGAATGATTGGTGGAGACAGTTAAAGGGGCGGGACTTATCCAAAATACAGCCGGAGTTGCAGCTGAATCGCGGTACGTCATTCTTATCAAAATGTCTTTAATAAAATTAAATAAACGCAAAGAAAAAGTATTTTACGATCTTTTATATTCCTAACTCCTCAGTGTTTTATCAGGGCCTGTTTGGATGAACAGAGAGCTGAAATCCTGGAGATGGGAAATGTTTAATTTTTCAGTTAATGAGGGCAATTTCCCACGGCACACTTGACCATCTCCCACGGCACACTAGTGTGCCGCGGCACACTGGTTGAAAAACACTGGTCTACACAACATACTATTTTATTTGCTAAAAGTAGAATTTATGTGTACAAATTCCAAATTGTGGGCAAAAAATAGTTGATTGTGCCCACAAATAATAATATGTTAATTTTTAGTGATAAAATAACAAATTGTGGAGACAAAAGTTATTTTGTGTGCACAAGTTATTATTTTAAGGGAACAACTCTTTTTAACGTCATTTCCAGGGTTCCTAATGTTTTTCAGTCATAAAATATTTGTTTTTTCCTTTGTCCAGTGCAACTATGTGTTTCATTTTCACTTGCACTAAATTGGAAATGTAGCTTGATGTTAGCCTGCAGAAGTGAATGATAAACATCTTTTGGGGCTTTCTGGAAAAGGGATTCTTTGTACTTTATTTGACCACAAATGTAAAACAAAAGTATATTTCCATTCGAACTGTTGAGTTTGAAGGACTTGGACGCTTAGCCTCTTCCATATTAACTTCAGGCAAGTTATTCAGAATTAAAAAAATAAGATGACAAATTAAAAGAAAACAAAAACTTTCAACAGTCAAGAGGGCTCAGCATGCGGAAACAATCAGGTGTTAAAAGTTTTTCTAATGAGCTGCCATGATCTATGGGAGAAATAATCTTCTGATCTCATCGGTTGTGACAGACGTTTTGATTTCCTGTCAACACACAGCTTTCAAAATTCTTTCACATCATGACAGCAAAAAGTGGAAATGACTTACATCCATGCAAACGTGAGGGGCATAAATGGGAAGAGCATGTCTTCATGGACCTGGATCTTTGTAATTACATTACAAGGGATATTTAGAATAAATGAGATCTGCTGAATATTACCTTCAGATTTTTCAGCGGCGAAAAAACCAGGGAGACAGGACATGAGGAGAAAATTAAACCATCAGTTTAAATTGTATTTTGAAAATGGTGAGTAGAATGTGATTGTTTCCACTTAGCTTCCCATGTCAGATGTGATCATTATGCCTTGCTCAGTATATTGGGAAATTAGGTTCTGCAACTAAAGGGTTTCATTTGGTGTAGCTGATGAATGCACACGGGCGTTTGTGTCATGAAATTATTTTGGATGGCAGAGATTTTCATTTTATGTGTGGAAATATATAAGATTATGTGTGTGAAGGTCGATTCTGTTCTTCTCTGTGGTTCTCTGCTCTGTTGTTTCTAATTTAAACAAAAAGGATTCGTAAAGAATACTGTAAAAAACTGTTCAGCATTATTTCATATATTTCAAAAAGTATGATTTTATTTTATAAAAATCTAACAGTAAATAATGTGGTGCATTTGTTTATCACTGCTGGCACCAAACAATCATCATCAGTCAGTTTTTGTCTCAAAAGAAAAATTTTCTGTCATTTTAGCACCTTATGCAACTTTAAGTTTTTGTAGAAAGAATCACTCAATTTGAAATTCATTCATTAAATTTTTGTCCCAAAAGATATTTTTTGAAATCATTTATGAAAAATGTGTATTACTATTATATAGTACGTGTTGCATGTGATTTTATTTTATTGTAAAAAACTAAATAAAATCCTCAACTGAAATATTCTTTTTAATTTAAGTCCGAATCAACGACTGCAGAAGCATGAATTAAATTATGCCAAACTAAATTAGAGCATTTATGCACACAAAGGAATTATGGATTAGAAAAAGGCAAAATAATAAATAAATATTAAGTAATATTTCTCAGATTTCTTGGTTAAAGTTTCAATCTATATTAATTTTCCTTTTCAAATTTTAATATTTTTTATGCTTGCAAACAACCTTAACACAGTAAAATGATATTAATGTGTTGGAATAATAAAGTTGTATTTTCTTTTTTTATATATATATAAAGAAGATTTAAATGAAAGTAAAAATCTTTAACATCACCTATACATGGATTATGGGATATATTATGTTTGTCGACTTGATAATCTAAGAATTTTTTTTAATAGAAGAACCAAATTCAGGATTTATGTATTAATTTAACGGTTTCAGGTCTGAAAGTGTTTAATGCCACATTTACACAACATGCCAGTGCAATATAACATACTGGGAAACCTTTCTGTGGTAAAATGACAATCTGCATTTACAAAAGTAAACAAAAGAAGCAAAATAAATCACTTTTATGTCAAATACATAAATACAATTTAAGAAGAAACGAAAGCCTTTTCCCCAGGAGACAAAAGATTTAAAGCTAAAGGTAATTAAAGTAATACCTGTTTAAATAAATTAAAGTGCATGTACAGACTTTGAATGAACTCTAACTTCTTGCTAGAACCGCTCTGTTTTTTAAGTGAGCCAAACTGGTCAGATCTCCTCACAGCTTGTTGTGAAATAACTTTTTGTACTAAATCTCTCACAGCACAACAATTTGTAGCAACTAGTACGGTGGCCGAGAACCGCCATTGCAGCAAAAACAAAAAAAGTGCTGCAAAAAAAAAGTTAGAATTTCAAAGTAAAAGTCAAAACGTAATTTCTTGCCAAACAAACTACAATTTCAGAAAAAGGAAGTGAACTCATGTAACAGTAATGAACGGTTTTAGCTTATATTATTAATTGCTAAAAAAAACAACAACAATCTCAGACTGCCATACCCTCCACAAAATGCCCAATTTTAAAAAGAAGAAATACAAGGACAAGAAAAGATGTGAAGCTTTTTCCTTCAATTTTGATTTTGGATATCTTTTATATCTATAAGAATTTGTATAATCTAAAAGGTAGAAAGTAATAAAATAAAGACCGATAATCAAAGGTATATTTATATGGCTAAACTGATGGACTCAGATCTGCAAAGTCTCTCAAACAACCGAGGATTTATAGGTTTTCTTTCAACTAAAAATAAAAAAAAATATTAGGAATTTTTAAAATTTGAATTATTTGCCCATTTGGAATATCCAACCAAATGTTTATCACAGTGTCAAATGTGTCTTAGAGATAGAAAAGGAAACTACAAAAAAGTTCCTCAAAATCTATCAAAGGGGTAAATTTAAGTTATTCCATTTATGAATAACTCAAGGAACATGTGCAACCGATCTGAAACACGTCATGAAGACTCTTTGTTGGAAGTTAAAAGCTTCTCCTGCATCATGGCAAAGTCTCGAGCTTCTTGTGGAGTTCGGATGTATGACTCGATTTCACTGTCAGAGATTTCCTCGTCTCCGGTCACATGCAGCAGCGGCCGCTCCGCTCTCTTTCTCTTTGCGTTGACCACACACGGGGGAGCGAACAGCACTCTTTTCCCCCAGTTTTGAGTCAATTCTTGTGTTTGAGGGTTGCTTTCCTCTGAAGGTGATTTTAGACTCTCGTCTCCATCTCCCCCCTGCTTTTGCTTTTCTGCATTTACAGAGGATTTGGCTGGAGTCTGACCTGCATGCTCTGAGACCTCAGAGGAGGAGGAGGTCTCTGCAGAGGAAGAGTTCACCTGGCCCGCTGGACATTTCTCCAACAGAGAGAGCTCGTGGGATTTCAAAGCTCTCCTAAGCAGAGAGAAGCGGTGCTGCAGAATGTCCCCCACCAGACTAACCACATTATCGGGGGTCAAGACCTCCTTGTACCAGGGGATTTCTTTTCCCAGCTTGTACAGCATCCCCTTCATCTCCGTTATCCTTGTCCCAGCTGTTTTGCTCTTCTGCACTTTGGCCAATTTGCAGAATTTCTCCAAAGACATCTTGAGGCGCTGTGCGTTCGGTTTCAACGACTGCCAAGCCAAATAAACCGCAGCCATCATGATTGGCAGCGGCTGCCGGCCGGTCACGATCCAGGAATCTGCTGCCAGCTCCACCAGGGCGACGGCCCGCTTGGTCAAGCCCTTGGAATCTTCAGCCAGTTCTTCAGGAACGTGACCAAGGCTCACTTTGTATCTGTAAAAAGAGAGGTAAATATAGAGTGTGGATTTGTCTAAAATGCTCAATGAAAGGCCCCCTATGAATGATTTAGAACCCCGACAGCCTAATATTCCTCCAGAAGCTCACACCAACTCATATAATAAATCCAGAGGATTAAAATTTCATCAAGGCAGACCTAAACCTAAGGTCAGACAGAATAACAGATGGGAATTCAAAGAGAGCAAAACTCAACTAAATAAAAAATCTGTATTCAACTTATCAAAAATTAAACAAGCCCTTAAATCCTTAAATATGCTAAAATCAACTAAATCCATGTTTATCTGTTATGATCTCAAATGTTTCTCTAGAAAAACACGTACTCTTGACAATGAGCTTCCATGACATCTGTGACACTGAAGGTGGGAGCCTGGATGTTAAGAACTTTGATCATCTCTTGGTAAACCTCTCCCACCGCTGCTGGGTCGCCATTAAGCAAGCAGCTGATGGTGCCCACGGTGATGGGCCACCTCTGCTGTCTGCAGCTTGCAAGGACGCAGCAACCTCCAAGGATTTCTTTCCTCTGGAGCGTCACGTGGAGGAAGGTCTCGTGCTCATAAGCCTGCTTGTAGTACGTCAAGGCCAGCTCCTCGATTTCTCTGCGGACTCTGAGAATCCGAGATATTTCCTTTACACGCTCGAGACCTACAGGTATTTAAAAAAAAAAGAGAGGATTATGAATATGCATGAAAATAACTGAAGGTTGTTTTTGTAAGCAGAGAGTAGAAACGTGGAGAAAAGATGTCACCTTGTATTAGGTTGACGCAGGGTTTTCTTGTCACAGCGGTGGTCCTGCTGTAGCTGATGTCTGTGAAAAGGACACAGACAAAAACTAAATTTCACGTCAAACATGATTTATCCCCCATTTCACCATCAGTAAGACAGCTTGTTTCAAACACATCAATGTCACAAACAATATATTACAATCATATGAAGACACAACAGATAAGACCAGCTTTACAGCTGGGATTGTGTGGGCATGTTTGAGTGAAAAACAAGCTTGCATGCGTGAGATGATTCCATTTCTTTATCCAATCCCATTCTGCAGATACTGCTGTGTGAACAAAGTGTTCTCAGCTTTAATGAGGTTATTTACAAAATGCAATTGAATGCATTACAGAATAAAAAAGGAAGAAATGGATTTTTTTTAAATAAAAAAAAAATACAGAAGCTGGAATGCGCTTTATTTGTGTTGTTGGAAAAAATTAATAAAACTAACCGCATTTTGTGTGTGATTTTGCTTTTTAATAGGTTTCAGCCTGTTGGCGAACATGTATGAATAAATCAACAAATTTGAATTCACAGCACAAAAATTCACAGATTAAGGCACAAAAAAAGTTTATAAAAGTCGATAAAAAACTGATACCTGTCAGTAAGTGTTGGGCAAATAAAGAAAAGTAAAAGCCCAAAAGAATATAACACTGTTATCTACAGTCGTGCAGGCCTTTTACTGACTTATGTCAGTAAAAATAAAGAATTTCAGGCCTTTTATATTTATACTTTTATATATATATTTTTATATATATATTTTTATATATATATCTTTATATATATATATATATATATAAAGATAATACACTGAAAAATGCAACTGCAGAGCAACCTGTCTAAAATTAGATCCGTTTAAAAATCCTGTTGTGAATACAATATGAATCCAAATCAAGCAGAAGAATATTTGACGTAGTGTTGTTACTACCAGTCTTTAATAACTGCATTAAACTTTTCCAAAACAAATTAAATTATATAGAAGCTGTAAAGCATTCACAGCTTTAAATACATTTTTATTTGCACAAGGAAGCAAAACTTTGATTTTGAAATTAAAAATACAAATTTTCATCAATTTTATCCTTTTTTTTAAATAAAGACAGAAACCTCAGAAGAGGATTTACTAAAGGAACTATTACATACTTAGCATCCAAAGACTCCACTTTTTAAGAGATGTATAAAGTCTGAGAGGAACAAATGCTAAACTCCACTGTAGAGGTTTGGACTGAATTGAAAGTTGCAACTGACCTGAAAGACAAGATCATGTCTAGAATGAACACTTGGCAACCTCGACACCAGCTACAACGGTTAAGTGATGTACCGCCTGAAAGTCTACTGGAAACTGTGAATGAAGCATTGAGGGCACTTCCTACCACAACCATCACAGAAACCAATGAACTGGCTTTACACTTTCACAGCAGTGATCCTTGAGATGCTTGGTTATAAGAGTAAATCCAAGGGGAGAAAACACTCCACCATGGAAGCAACGGGTTAGGGACGCCAAAATCAAGGCAACTCGAAGGACAGGAGTAAGCTGACAGAGGCTCAAAGAGGTACAATGAGAAAGGCACCTAAGAGAGCAGCCAGATGCTCATACTAGCAAGAATTGAAACTTCTTTTCAAACAAAGGCTCCTAGCCTTGAGCAGCTGGGGCCTAAAGAGGTACAATAAGAGACAATGAAGCTAGACGAGTAAACAGTATTGTTCGCAACTCAACCTGTAAAGTGTATTACCAGCATAGGTCAAAACAGCCGAGCAGGACCCCACCAAGGCTAGAAACTGAACAATACTGAAGAGAGGAGAAAGAGACAGTTAATATAACAGCAATGCCCAGTGGTTGGTCTTCTGGAGAAAAGAACATATAAACTCTCCCTGAACAGAATCCAAAAATCATCACAAAGGGCAGACATCCAAGAAAAAGAGTCCAGGTATGAAAGAACTGACAGCACCGGCCCTGAGTTACATACACATGCCTACTGGCTAAAGAAGTTTCGCCAGCACCTGACGCAGCCTGGCAGCACAAATGAACCAGCTACAAGAGATGGGACTCATCCCTTAATGGTTAACAGATGATTCCAATAACTTGATCCAGAAGCGATCCTCAGCGCAGAGTCCCCCATCCAACTACCTGCCAATAACCTGTTCCTCTCAGAACAGGAAGCTCCCTGTCAGGCATCATTGCAACCAAGATAAATAGGCACATGGATCAATTCATGAGTAACACACAGAAAGGCATTGGTAGAGACTCCAGAGGAGCAAAACACCAACTCTACATGCTGACAGAACAGCCACCAAGACTGCAAGCCACACACACCAACTCTGTGCATGTTTGGGATTGATTACAAGAAAGCCTATGACTCAATGTTAATACTAGGAATCATTGAATGCTGAGCCAGGCTACAACATAAACAGGACTCTAAGAGCCTTCATAGGAAACTCACGAAGTTGTGGAAAACCAATTTTAGCTGAATGTGGAAGCCACTTGCACAAGTGTCCATCAGTCGTGGGATATACCAAGGTGATGTTCGTCCCCACTGCTGTTCTTGGGTATAGGTCTGGAACCCCTCAGCCAAATAATCAACAAGACTGGCTATGGATAACGACTCAGAAAATGGGCCAACATCAGCGTCACCTCTACGGATGGCATCATTATATAAGAGCCAACGTGACATTGACTCCTTGATCCACACCAATTAGACCTACAGTACTGACATTGGGATGTCATTCGGCTCGAGAAATGCCGGATGGGTGACAAGAGAGTAAGGTAGTCCACACAGAAGGGTTCACCCAGAAGGAACAACAATAAAGAGTATATCGAGACAGTTACAAGTACCCTGGAATTCTACAGGCAAATGGCAACCTGGAGCAGGCAACAAGGAAAGCTGCAACAGCTAAATACCTCCAACGGGTAAGGCAAGTCCTGAGAAGCCAGCTCAACGGCAAATAAGACTCCGCACAACGCTACGCACCGTTAGTTAGGATACCCCAGTAACACACACACAAGATAAGAAAAAGGAAGAGGTACAGACCACGGATGTTAACGACACAAAGCTCTCACCATGCATGGAGGGTTCCATCCCAAACGCACCTTGAGACTGTATGGCAAGAAGCTGCAAGGAAGGAGGCCGAGACCAGGAGCTGGTGAGAAGGCACTATCCAGGATGGAAGATCAAAGAGGCGAGTACATCAAGCCAAGGCCCTGTAACTGACAGTGTGCTCCAGCTATCGTCTTCAGGTAATGGAGAGCAGAGGATACAGTGTTGGAGGACAGATCTCAGTGAGGACAAACCCTGTATGGGATGTACCACCGACCATATTCAAGTGGTTGATATCAAAGCCTACTAATGGCTGGGGGAGAGGGTTGCCTACAGGAACAAAGAGCACACACTGAGGCACTCTATCCTGGCAGCTCAGGAACAAGCCCTCTGAGCACGAGCAATAGAGGCTCAGATCTACCACACCAGACAAGACCCAAGGTGAAGCAAAGTACACTTGAACAATCCAGCACATAACTCCAGGCTGCAAGATGCCGGTAGGTGAAGATAGTGAGCGCCACAATCAAGTGGGTTGGAATAATATACAGGAACATGCGCAGTAATATGACTGGAAACCCCAAGGTCAGCCGAAACACCTCAAGGTGGTAGAGAATGAAGTAAAATCCTGTGGGACCTCCAGATCCAGACTGATAGGATGGTAATGGCAACCCAACCAGACATTGTAGTGGTGGATAAAGAACAGAGAAAGCTGCTAGGTGGATGCGAGAAAGCAATGTATGAACATCAGAAGAAGGAACATGGAGAACTGGAGAATACCAGACTCAGAGAAGAACTGAGAAAGCCTGAAAATGAATAAAGGTGACAGGTGCTCTGTGGTACTGGGAGCACTCGGGGTGCAACCCCAAGCTGGAGGAGTGGTTAGCAACAGATACCTGGAAAGCTCCCAGACATTCAATCCAGAAAAGCGCAGTGCTAGGAACAGCCAAGATATTACAGAACCTCAAGCTCCCAGGCCTCTGCAGAGGACCCCAGCTGAGGAGAAACCACCCAATGCAAGGGTGAAAGGGAAGCTTTATATATATATATATATATATATATATATATATATATATATATATATATATATATATATATATATATATAGTACACTGAAAAATGCAACTGCAGAGCAATCTGTCTAAAATTAGATCCGTTTTTAAAATCCCAAATGTTATAATTAATATGAATCCAAATCACAGAAAAATGTTCTCACGATTGTTATCATTACCGTCTTTAATAACTGCATTAAATCTTTCTCCAAACAAATTACCATATAGAAGCTGTAAAGCATTCACAGCTTTAAATACATTTTTATTTGCACAAGGAAGCAAAACTTTGATTTTGAAATTAAAAATACAAATTTTCATCAATTTTATCCTTTTTTTTTAAATAAAGACAGAAACCTCAGAAGAGGATTTACTAAAGGAACTATTACATACTTAGCATCCAAAGACTCCACTTTTTAAGAGATGTATACAGTCTGAGAGGAACAAATGCTAAACTCCACTGTAGAGGTTTGGACTGAATTGAAAGTTTATCGTTCCTGACCTGATAAACTGTCAATCTTCATTGAAAGCCTTTTTCAAATTTTACATTTTGTCATTTATAACTTTTCTCGTTTATGTTAATTTATTTATTTCTGGAGAATTCTGGAAAATTAAATACACTTATCTATAGAACAAAATGAATATTTGGATAGTAGATGTGTATTTTAGTGTTTATTTTTGGCGAGCAACTCAGCTGCCTGGTTTGGATAAAATCAAAATGTCTCACTTATTCAAAAAGAAATCATAAAATACAAAAAACTATATAATGTATAAATGGAAATGCTAGTAGATACATTGTATAATTTAACATTTGCATTTCTCTTGATTCTTTCCTCCGACAAGTTAAAAATGTCCCATTCTTTAAGAAAAATCAGGACAGTAGAATAAAGTAGTTATATTTGAAGAATAATATTATTTCTCTGAAATGTGCTACTTGACTTGAGTAGGTTGGTAGAGCGTAAATCAAACAACCTTCGTGGCACTATGAAAACTTTGATTGAGTTACAGCTATAACATTAAATTAGTTTTGATGGCGAGTTAGCCGAAGTATGTGGCCCATATAAGGCAGACATGCGGGTCAGAGACGGTGGGGTTTCTGCACGACATCCTCACCTGGGCCCGTTAAAGGACTCTTCGGCCAAACTCCCCTCAGAAACCACGGAGCCGCAGTCTGCGCACACCAGCTGCGCCTGACAGTACAGATCATCGTCCACGATGTTGGAGGAGCCGCAGCCCGGACAGCGCATGCTCGCACGAGACATGGTCCTTCCACACAATCCTGCAAATCCGTGAAGAAGAAGTCCACTGCAATGCGAAAGAAAGATCAACCAAACTGGACTATTCAAAACGACAAACAAACGTGCATCTTTGGCCGGTGGTGTGCACCGGAATTGTGTCCGGGTAGATACATTGAAACTCTAGAGTTCCGCTTTGAATACCTTCAGCTCGTTACGCGGGGGAAGAAACCAACATTACCACGCGGCTTTGAAGAAGGATATTAAAAAAATAACCTAGTTTCAGTAGTAATGCTCGTATTAACAGTTATAATATTAACTTTAAAATGAATAGAATTTATTATGGATAATATTTTTTGAATAATATATCCGTACTACATACATTTACATGAATAAAAACTACATAGTACAATTTTGGCATGGCTCTTTTCTGAAGTTCCTACTACACTGACATCACTAACACAACCACTTTGAGATATCTTGGTTTTTATATTTTATGAGAAATAGTTTACTCAGAAAACAGTATGTTCTCCTTTATTACTAAGTTGTTTGTTTTTACAATTTCGATAATACAAGAGAGACCTCCAGAGACAGATTGAGATATAACATTACGACAGAGCTTTACTCTGTTTTTTCCCCAATTAAGATTAACAGGCTTTTTTAAACCATGTGTTTTATTCCTGCAAAGTTTTATAACTGAATTTGTATATAATTAGTTTTATGATTGTAAAAACTTTGTTTTTTGAAAGAAACTTTAATGACTTTGCAAATGAAAGTTGTAATACAAACTTGTAATACAGGAGCACATCTTTGAAAAGCTTAAGAACCAGTAGACAATAAATACAAGACCTTTAAATACGGTTTTATTTTGTGCTATAAGCCTTCAGGGAGCTTTACTTAAGAGTTTTATTTCATTACCTTAAAGACAAAAGTACACAACACACCCATATTTATGAGGGTTAGGGTCAGTTTAGTAGTTGGTTGTAAACTAAATCTCCTAGTTTAAACACTTTCAGTAACTGTGAAAACCTTTGATCACAATTGATATTTTAAGAAATGCAAGACATCAGTATGCTTGAACATTTAAAAATGAAAAACTTTAAATTATTTTCCCACCAATGTCAGAGGTTGCAACTCCAAAGATCCTTTTTAATCTTTAACAAAACCCAAAACAATGCTTGTCTTCCTTTAATACCCTGTAAATTTATTATAGTCAATCTTAAAAAACAAACAAGGACTTTTCATGCAAAGTTTCTGTAAAACCTAATGTCCCAAAGAATTGTTTCACTTTTTGAAACACACAAAGGAGAATATAGCATTTAAAAATATACTTTTATTTCAAAAATAGGATACAGCAGTAAATGTAATGGCACAATAATTCAGCATTTATCATTTCAGTGTCCACAGGCTGATTAAAGTGCATTTCGCAATTGGCAAATTATTCAACGGTCATAATTTAGTACGGAAAAACATCTTATACAGGAGTGCAGATTAACAGTCTAGTAAAAGCATTTTACAGTATGAATCATTTTGCTTTGCTCTCATGTACATAGGAGTAAGAAAATTATATAGTCACATGAAGGCATTTCAGTTTGTTATACTATTAGATACCTCAGCTTAAACACCCAGATCAGGAATTTAATTAGTTTCAATTTACCCATTTTCCTCTCTTGAAATATCAACCTTGATATAAAACAAAGACAGATCAAGTACCAAAGTCATCTTAATATACCCAAAAATTCTTTAAGAAGTATAGTTGTAGAACAAGAGGAAATAAACTCACACTAAAAAAAAACACGTACAGCAAGAATAAAGTAAACCTAGGCAACTTTCTTGGGAGCTGCAGACAAGGACATCAGGATACTTGGCTGCTCCTCAATGACACGCACCAGTAAGTTGTCGATATACTGTTCCAGCTCTGATATCTTCCTCTGTTTCTCCAAGAGATGGGTCTCCTGTTTCAACACCAGACAGACGAGTTCCTCTCTTGTCAGTTGGGAGAACGGCCCTGTCATCACAGTATCAGGAACCTGTGGGGGAGACGCTTGTGGCACTCAGCAAACGGATCAAGTATTTATAAAACCAGCAATCCCAAATATTAAAACTGGAGGTAAACAAAAAAATTGAAAGGCTACCTTATTTTTAGTCTGAAGTTCACAGCCAATTCCTGGAGATTTGGCATCTTCTTGAAAAAGTGAAGTAAAGGGCTGATCGGAAGGATTTAGAGGTTTCACTGGCAGAAGCCTGTCAACAAAAAAGAAAAGTATACATTAATCATATGCATTAAAAAAAGAAAAATTAGATGTTGAAAAATCTGTTTTACAGTTGTCAAAACCAAACGATAAAAAGACATCCTAGGTGTTCAAGCAGTATGGTCCGCTTGATTGTATGCAAGAAGTATAAATGCAAAAATGCTATAAATTATAATATGGATTAATAATATGGATAAATGATGGATCCTAGAAAAACGCTTATTGATTAATTTATGGTGAATTATGATGGCAGAGAGACAGCTAACTGTTCATGGTCTTGAACAAATTCAGAAATAGAGTTAAATTAATGGTGGTTTAAAATGTACCGAGAACCTGCACTGTCTCACCTGCGTGAACTTGGAGGCTTCTCCGATGTTTTTATGCGCTGAGAGTCTGAGTTGGGACCATTGTTCACATGTAAGTGACCTGTACTTTCTTGTTGGTCGTTTGCGTGATTTAATCCTTTATTTATAATTTTGTCTCCACCATTGGCATCCTTCTTAGCAGGCGGGACAGGAGCAGGAGCCATCTTTGAAGATTTGAGTTTTACTTGAGAGGCAGTATCTTTGTCTGCTTTCTGTGTCGACGCTGGAGGCCAGCAAACAGAACCAGAGGCAGCAGAATCCTCTTGATCAAAGAGTTCGTTTTCATTTTCAAATGGGTTTGAGCAGGGAATAGGCAGAACTTGTTCCTTTGCAGTTGAACCCATATGGGGAATATTTCTGGCAGACTTAATTTTCTTTAATTCAGACGAGTCTTTTGCAACAGGTTGAGGTCTCGACGGTGCAGGGCGTTTGCCGTTCACTTCAGAGGTTGGAGTCGAGCTTTGGGTGTTTTTCAAGTCTGTTCGAGACTTGTTCTGCAGAGGGATTGTTGTTGAGCACTGAGAGACAAGATTAACAGTTTTGCCATCACTGTCTAGGTTTTGCTTGTTCATTTGTAGTTCAGCTACATCCTGTGCTTTCTGCATTTGTCTTCCATCTTGGCCACTTTCAGGAGGCAGAGGAGCTTTCCTCTTCTCCCTCTGAGATCTAATCAGGTCCATTTCATCAGAGGAAACCATGTGGCTTTTTTCTGAAACCAGAGCTGGGTCACATCTGGAAATAAGAAATAAACATTTAAGGCATGGAAAGGCATGAGGATTTCATTCAAATGAGTCCAACAATAGCACTGTACAGACAAACCTATAAGATGCTTAAAGAAAATGGGCTACAGTGAATCTTTGTGGGGTTTATTGTAGAACAAGCAAACGGATAACTGCAGATATTTTTCTCTTATTAGAAAAAGTATTTGTTCGGAAACACCATAATAGTTTAACTTAAAAAATGTCTACACTTGCCATTCAGGTCTTGGTTAATCACGCTAAACAGAAAAGCTCGTTGCAATCAGCAAGAGTATGCAACCATTTTCACATCGTATTAACATGATCCTTAGTATAATGAGGCAAGACTGTGCAACGAGCCTGGTCCCTGCTGGCCCTGATTCCAAACTCATACAAGCTTAAACACAAGCACAAAGCTGTTCAATATTTATGGTGGTGTCAGTTTACGCAGCATTTAAAAAGAGAAGTGAATAGAAGAACTGCAGCAGAGATACAGAACAATCAGATCATGCTTGGTTTACATGTAAATGATGATTTTCAAATGATCTTTACTACCTCTTTTGTATGTCAGGATTCAAATCAACATTTAAACATTTGTTAAAAATGCTTTTATGTTAAAAATTATGTATTTTAACCATTTGAGATGATTTACTACACTACTAGAAAAAATAGTTTGATAACTACAGAGTTTTTGGGACAACTAAAAGGTGTCATTTGTGGAACTAACAGCAAGATTAAGGGCAATGCAAGTTGCTGTGCTGGCATGCGATACCCACAGAGTTTCCCGTTTCCTGCGGCTCAGACCTCAACTGAACCCTGCAATTTTCCCTTCCATTTATCCTCAGCTTTGTGTTGGGAACTGCTAAAAAGTAGTCTAAATTAATCCAGTGAATCCTAATCTATAAAGAAAAGCATCACAGAAAATTATTTGAAGGTGGAAAAGTCATTTTTGCAATTGGTTTAAAATTACTGAACACTATGGTACTTTCTACATTTTTTCCTCTAAAATCTGCTATGCAGTCCGCTGTAGGATTCATATATTTTTTCCTTTAAAAGGTATACATTATTGAAGTAATGGGTAAAAACATGTTTAAAAAAACTAAAAAACAAAAACAAACAAAAAAAAAACTATTGAAATTACCTCAAAACATCGATGCAACAATTTGCACCTAATTTATTTGAGCAAATGCTTTTCAAAATGTTGAATAAAAATATATCTTAAAAGCTAAAACAATGCTCAATTTGAGCTAACCACACTATATTATCCCACCTTTTGAGTGAAAAAAAAACCTATGCAAGAAAATACCTTTGCAATGCAAAAACGGTGTATTTTTCAGAAGGTATTTGTTCTCAATTATTAAAAATAATAATAAACAGTTAAGTTTAATTTTCTTATGCCTTAGATTTTTTTTAAATAGATATACATGACAAATATTGTCCTGTCTTGTCCTGTCTTGTCCTCACAAACGGTTTTAACCTATTTTTTTTAAAATTGTTTTTGTACATAAATATGTTCACGTAAATAAATTTGAAAGTTATTTCCTCATTTATTTTTTTGGTGCCTATGTTTAGTTGTCAATTTTTGTACAAAAAGCAAAATCCTTTGGGTACATTTTCTTTTTTTAACACATTGTAAACGCTATATTGATTAAAGGGCAGCACATTGGTACAATTTACCTATAATTAGGTAAACATACAAGTAAATTTTTAATCAATGTGACCCTCTAACACGTGCCAAACTCAAGGCCCGGGGACCAAATGTGGCCAGCCATGTCGTTTGTGGCCCGGCATGTCACTGTATGTGGCCAGCGAGAGCACAAAAGTGTTTTATTTCTTAAAATAAAAACTAAAAATTGGTGTGTATTTATTCATATCTAGGGGGAATCAGACTGGAAATATTGGATTGGGCAACCATACATTAGGACTTAAACACTGCCCATATAACCTAACCTGACAGAATCAAATTAAAAAAAAATGTATGCTAAAGTAACAAGCAAACATATGTTTTCTATGCAACTGTAATTGTCACTTTAAAAGTTATAATAAATAAAAAAATAAGTTATTTAACATTGAGTAGTTACATTTATTTTTCATTACATTTAGTTACATGCATACGTTATATATGTTATATCTGGCCCTTTGAGGATAACCACTATGCTGATGTGGCCCTTGGTGAAAATGAGTTTGACACCTCTACTCTAACACCTCTCCAAAATTATATTTATAGTAAAGAATTCTGCAAGAAACACTTCAAAGTTTTATAACATGATAAAAACTAAGTATCTCTGGGGCTTCTCTTATTAAAATTATTCAAAAGCTCGACGTCATGTTTTAGGAGGAAGATGCAGCTTCATGCTAACTGGTTTTTAACAATCATGATTGCTTGTGTGCAGAAACTAACCTTTGCTTTACAGTTTCCCCTTTGACTGTGTGGCTCTGAGCCTCAGAGGAAAAGTTGGGGTCATCTTCAAATGGATTTAGTGAGAAGTCTTCATCAAATGGGTTAGTAGAAATCATTTCTGCAGCTCTTAGTTCACTTGCCAAATTTTCCTCCTTCAGCTTCCTTTCCTCCTCCTCCTTCCTTAACTTGTCTCTACTTTTCTCTTCTTCCTCAATTTGCCTCTTTTCTTGTTCCTCCAATCTCCTCAACTGTGCTAATCTCTCATTTTCTTCCATTTCCTTTCTTGCCCTCTCAGCCTCGTCCTCCTGTCTCCTTTTTTCCTCGATCCTTCTCTTTTCCTGCTCTTCTTGCCTCATTTTCTCTTCTTCCTCCTGTCTCAACCTCTCAAGTTCTTTTAGCCTTCTTTCCTCTTCTTTTCTCATCTCCTCTCTTTGGCGCTTTTCCTCTTCTTTCCTTTGAATTTCTTCCTCTAGCCTAATCCTTCCTTCCTTTTCCCTTTGAAGTCTCTCTTCTTCCGCTTTTCTCTCCTCTTCCTCCAGCCTCAACCTTTCCTTTTCAAGTTCTCTCTCAAGTTCTTCTCGTTTCCTAAGCATCTCCTCTTCCTCTTTTCTCTTCCTTTCCTCTTGTTGTCTTTTCATTTCCTCAGCCTCCTTTTGCTTCTTTGCCCTTTCTTCCTCTTCTTTCTTTTTCATCTCTTCTTCTCTCTTCCTCCTCTCATATTCTTTTTGCATATCTTCCTCTTTTCTTATTCTCTCCTCTTCCTGCCTCCTAAGAATCTCTTCCTCCTCTTTTCTCCTTTCTTCCTGCTCCCTCTCTGCTTTTTCTTGCTCAGCTCTCATTTCCTCAAGCTCTTTTTGCTTGCTGGTCATTTCCTCTTCTTTTCTTCGGATCTCCTCAATTCTCTCTTCTTCCTCTTTCTGCCTCCTGAGCTCTTCACACCTTTCTTCTGCCATCCTCATTTTCTCAGCTAATTTAAGCTCTTGTTCCCGTTGTCTCTCCTCCTCCTCGTGTGCTTTCCTCTCCTCCTCTTTCTTAATGGTTTCCTCTTCCCGCCTCTTTTCTTCCTCTTCTAGCTTCTTTTGTTCTTGTTTCTCCAGTCTCTTTTCTTCTGCCAACCTCTGGAGCTCTTCTTTGATCTTTTCTTCTTCTGCCAGTTTTTCTTCTTTCCTCTGAATAATCATTTTGAGCTCCTCTTGCCTCTTCAGAATTTCCTCTTCCTCCTTTCTCCTCCTCTCCTCCTCCATTTTGGCTACATCCTCTCTTGATTGCTGATTTTCAATTTCCTGATTGTTTTCACCTTTCTCTTCATCCTCCTCCTCTTCTTCTTCTTCTTCCATCCATGGTGAGTATTGCCTCACTGCTCTCAGCGAATCCAGAGATGGGGAAGAGGTATCAGGAGCGTCTTCCATCGATCCATGACCTGAACTGGCCAGGCTGAAGTTTGATCCAGCTCGAGACGTCCGTGGCTGCGGCTCCTCACAGTAGACATGGCTGCCGTTGATACACATGTTAGTCTGCTCCACAGAAGAATGTTTTTGATTTCCCAATGATAAATCTTTGCTGTCTGAGCTTCCAGAGCGTTTATGTATCTTGAACTTAAACTTCTTTTTACCTAAAAAAAAAAAAAAGGGGGGGGGTGGATTTATTAAACAAAAGCAATGAAAGAATTTCACAGGAACCAAAAAGGAAAACTGCTCACCTTCAGTTGGATCAATATTTAGACCAGATGATTGGCTGCCACTCAATGAGGAGTTCTTCACTGGCAGGACGGACATGGATTGAGACATGGTCTTCTGCAGGTTGGTCTTGGAGGAAAACAAAGATTTCACCTTCAGCTTCTTGGATTTACCATCTTTTTTGGCTACCTCCTCGCCATCTCCATTGGCCTCCTCCTCACTGTCAGTCATAACCTGAGTGAGGGATGGCGCCAGGCCAGATGATGAGTCCGAATCCTTTTTCTTGCCTCTAACTTTGTCCTTTAACTTGCCCAGGCGAGAACGGGACTTCCCGGCAGCAGAGAGGTCAAACATGCTTGCAGTCATGTTGTTCCTCATAAACTGGATGTCCAGAAGAACCTCCCCTCGGTCTTTGTCTGGCTTGCCCTGCTTGTCCAGTAACCTAAACCATCTGTAAAAGGCAAGGAATCAGTATGAGTTGAAATTAACATTATGACACATCGGGCACAAGCCTTTGTGTAGAATAAGCAGTTCATGGACCATCTATCTTTAAAAATCCCACTCCAATCTTCTTTTGATCTATTTTTAAAGCATTCCCCAGGTATCTTAATTATGTTGTTCTTAGGCAAAAAAAGAAAAAAAAGGCTCTCTTTTTCCAGCACATAGTTTCTGTAGACTGGTATGAGTCCATTTGAAATTCCCCTTGGAGTTGCAGTTGGAGGAAGCCTGCCTTCATTTCCCATCATCCCTTTGTTTACATTATCTCTGACAGGCCCTCACCACAATCCCAAGCCATAATTGCCAGTGCGACATATTTGACGAACAGTATTGGAGCTATCAAGTTTTGAGAACAACTTGAACAACAGTTTTGAGCCAGATCTCAGCTCAGAAGAGGAAAACGATAATGTAAATGGATCCATTTGTTGACATTTATCGAATTATTGATGTACATTTACATTATTTGGCAGTTATATTTTAAATACACATTCACATTTTTCTCCCATACAGTTGTGTTTTATTTTCTTCACAAAAAGAAAAAAAACAACTTAGTTTTGATTAATGAAAACTTGAAACTAACCCTATTTGCTGTCATTGAGATTTGTGCATATTGTGTTAATGCATAGTTGAGTTGTAGTCTATGGGCAATAACCTTCTTGCATACACAGGAAATTAAATGCCAACCGTTTCTGAGAAGTTGCACGATCTTGCATAACACGACTAGCCTCTAAGGATTGCATTTTAAGAACTCTTTATGGGTATAATTACATTTCTGTCATGCTGCAATCCTGCTACTGTTTACTGCCATAATCTGATCCGGAACTGTCCAAGCTGAACTCTGCAAGGTTGTTTACTACATGGCAGCTTTAAGACCTTTAACCCTAAAGACTGTTAACCAGACCATGCAAAGATGTCTTTGAATAAGATGATTAGCCTCTACTTCTCTCAGGACTTCAGCTATTCAGTCTCATGGGAAACTATCTTTTCACGATTAACCCCAACTTCACCTTTTAAATACAGCTCAGGGAAGAGCCAGACAGAATTAATGCCTGCTTGCTGTCCTGCCGGTTGGATATAAGCCCCAATATTTCCTTTTTGCATTTCCTGGACATTCAAATGATCTTAAGATCTGCTGTTTAAAAAATATGCAAAACCATAAATACAAGTCCACTGAGAGCTGAAAGCATCCACTTTGCAATGATGTTGTGCTTGTCCAGTTTCGACATCTGAATGACTCAACACAGCAACAATAAGTTACAGACACGCTAAGTCAGCAAAAAAATGTGCCTATCTGGCAAAAAGTCTGAGGTCAGCCCACAATTGAGAAAACAACTCCAACGGAAATCTGGATTTCAAAGGAAATGAGGAAAGGGCACAGAAAGAATGCTCTGTGGTAATAATCAGACTTGTAGTTGCAAGCTCCTGTGTTCCTTTTTTCTATTTACCCGTTGACAGAAATGCTGTGTTGTCCCTATTGTTCTGTAAAACTTATAAGTATGCTGCTGGGCTTCAGCCTCCTCCTCCTCTCTAAAGAATGTTTCAGATGCATCTCAAATCAAGGAGGGAACACGCCTTTTCCTGGAATTTACCAAACAGTTAGCACTGTCTCAGCCCCCCTGGCCTCCGTGTCCCTGATGAGTACCAGGACGTTGTTTGGACAAGTCCGGCCTCGACATGATCACTCCAAGGCTTCTTCTTGTTTTACCCCAAAAAAGTCTAGAACACACACGATGAATTTATTCTCTGTAAATAAATAAATGTTTTTGTTTTTTTAACGCAGGATTGCCAACACATAAGACAAAGTGTCCAAGTTTGAAAATATTTTGCTCTGAAAGCAAGGACAGAACATTTTTATATTTTAAAGGAGATTATGGTTTTATTTTTAATTAGAGACTGGAGGGGAAAAAAAGATTAATGCAAGTCCTTTTAATTGGTGATGCCAGCTTTTTGCAGAGTCCTGACGCTTTGGGAGTGAACTTAGTTAACTCACTCATAACCCTGATGGGAAAAAAGCGAGACTAGTACAACTTATGTATAGCTTCACTAGTGGTCATCTAGAAAGAACTGTAAACAATGCTATTGCCATCCTGAGGGAGCTTCAGCAGCCATGAACACCAACGATATTTAGAAGAAGATGACGTTTCTTCATTAAGGAAAAATACTCCATGAAAAAAATCATTATATAAGCATTATGATCCCTAACAGATCTGAAAATCCATAAAGGGCAATCTCAGGTGGTCTGTTGCCATGACATTTACTCACTCCATTTAAGGGTACTACTGGATGAAGCAATTTGTTTTATAACAAACACAAAAGCGCTTTAATTCATATTATAAACCTAATGTTTTAATGTTATGTGTTTCCATGTGTTCTTTAGAGTAGCTTTGTGGTGATTACTTCAAATAAACCTGTGGTTTAGCCGTATTAAAAAGAAAAAAAAATTCTGTTTATTCAGTAACATTTTCTGCATCCAGCTGTACTACAACAGAGTGAATGTCATTAAAGTCCCACTCCTATCATCTTGTGATCTACTGTAAAAAATGCTCCTAGTGGTCTTTTAATTATGATGATTATGCCATTTTTAGGCAAGATCTAAAAACCTGTGTCGTTTTCTAGGACACCGTTTCTGTAGAACATCAAGAATTCTTCAGAAATTTGCCTCAGACTTTTGGCGAGGAGTAAGCCTGCCTCATTTTCCCCCCATCATCCCTTTATTTACGCTCTCTCCTGCGAGCTTACAGCCCCTCACAACTCTAGCCTGAGATTAGCAGTGCAGCAAAAAGGGTGAGCAATTTTAGAGCTATCCAGCTGTACAGTTCCGAGGCAGATGCCAGCTCAAACTGGGAAAACAAAGGCCTACATGGCTACGATGCATTCTGATGCATTCTACGAGCGAATGCATCAGAATGGAGCAGAGCAGGTCTCAGGTGGCCTGCTGACTGTAGCTTGTATGGAACTACAAGCTTTTTCAAAATGGATTTTTTTGTCTGCTCACAACAATTTAAATATAGAAATACTCAGAAACACAGTTTTCCTCGTAAGTTTCTTTTCGTATGTCCATCATGAGAAAAATTCTAAAAACGTTTTAAATTTTTTCATGGTCATAGGACTTTAAGTTTTTATCCACAGCCTGATGTGCCTGTGAGTCACAAAACAACTGATCCATACAGGAGATAAAAACACAAGTTAAACAGAAGGGAAGTTGCATAAGTATTTTTAAAACACTATTCATGATGTTGAATTAACCTGAATCACCAACCAGAAAACTTTAGGCTGAGCCAAAATACTTTGCAAAGCTGAGACTCTTCCAGTAATCTTTAAGCCTTGTACACAATATAAAAAGTATGCTGCTCTTTTGAACATGGAGAACCAGGGGAAGACAATGGATGACTCAACTTTATTCTTTAAATAGATGCAACGTTTTACATCCTTCCTTGTGAAGCCTGATAGCGGACTGCCCTGAGAGGCCTTACTTATCACAGAGCACAGCTGTGAGGTGGAGAACTCGTGAATGTGTGAACACGCTCTGACAGCAAAAATATCCATGCAGGACGCAAAAGAGTCCTAAGTATATCATTCTGCTGAGTGACAGAGTGCAAGGTGCTGCCTTGCACAAAGGAAGGCCAACAGTGAAGAGACACTTGACTTAGCAGGGTGTCAGATCATTGGTCAACCTGTTAGTTGGATTTAGAGTTGTGTTTTGTGTAACCTTCACCACCATTTCCCCGACTTCAACTTCAGTCTACAAGTGTCCCAGTTTTTGAATTCAAATACACAGTAATTTTTTTCATGTTGAGGGGCAGATCTTCAAAAGAAGTGCTTTACACTAAAACAGAGGGAAAAGTTAATTCATTTAGCAAGAGGGACTATAGAAAAAAAAAAGAAAAAAGTTAACCAACACCTGTTATTTAGAAACTACAGCAATATTGTTGACTTTTGCATCCACTTTTACAATTGAATTTTAAAGGGCCTATATCATGCACACATTTCTTTTAGTTTTTAAGTTTGTTAAAATGTTCATTCCTCTCAGAAAGAAACCCCAAAGTGGTATTTTAATCCATTCACACATTTCTGAGCAGTCCTCTAAAATCCTGGGCTATGCACCAGCCCCTCCCAATCCACAAAAAGGAGTGGGTTCTCAATTATGACGTAGATAATGTAAGTGAGAACAGCCCCTTCCAGGAAGAGTCTGTGCTGCCAGCACCGCCCCCAGGCTAACACAAACACCCACTTTCTCCGCAGAGTTAGTGGTGATCTGCAAAATGCTTTCATTGTATATGCGCAACCTGCACATCCATCTTTGCAAAAGTTTGTATGTTGGTTTTGGTCAGCGAGAGGCAATAACGCTGCTGAGGCTGACTCTAAGTTGAAGTCGTGAAATGGGCAGCACCCACATGGAGAGAACGCTGGCACCTCAGATCCAGAAAAATCACCGTAACCAAATAAACTCTTAAAAATAATAAATAAAAATCAGACAATATGAGTTTCTGGATTTTTTTTCTCATTTTGTCTCCAATAGTTGACGTATGCCTATTATGACAATTACAATCCTCTCATCTTTTTAAATGCAAGAAATTGCACAATTGGTGGCCGACTAAATATTTTTCCCCCCACTATACATAGACATTTTTTACTCAGTTATTTTAGGCTTCAACACTAAAGAAAAATACATTTTATTTTGAGTACACTTCATATTTTGTAGTTAAAAAATTGATTCTTAAAAAAACAAATAAGAAAAGTTTTATAGAAAAGTTCTGCCACAAATTTAAATATTGTCATATTTGTTTATTTTAACCTTACATTTGAGTAACTTTGAGTTTAAACAAAATAAAACCATATATAAGAAGGTAAAAAAAAATAGTCTATTTTTTATCTTTTGTGGAAATCACATGTTTTTCTAAGGGTCAATGAGAACAAAAGTGTTTCTCTCTGGAAATACTGACCTTAGTCGACTTTCACTGTGTTTGTTTTTCAAAGATAAAACAGGAATGTAAGGCCGACTCTGGGCACAAACCTCAGGCAACAGCCCTGGCTGAGCTCACAGGAGGGATGACTAAGAGAGGAATCAACTATTCCAACAGTCCCCAACTTTGCAAACCAAATTTTGCTTTTATAGTAAAAAGAACGAGGACGAGGGAACTCTACAAATGTATGAAATTCTCTGCAACTTTGTTCAAGCGAGAAAATTGTTTTGTATCTTGGAATGGAGTTGCAATAAAAGCCAGCCAGACACCGAGCTGCAACGGTCTGATATCTGAATGTTCAAACATTCAACACATGTCCCATGAAGCTCTGATTAGCCCTGTGGAACATCCCATTGTCAGAGCAAATAGAATTGGATATTAAACCACTGAAGGAGACAGGACAGGATGAGAAGTTGTTAAAACCTTTAAATCAGATGTCATTTCATGCGTTCGAGTGTTACATTTCATTTTATCCACTTTGGCAGTCCATAGGAGTTGTTTAATGAAGAATTTTCCACAACGGATGAGGTTTGTTAAGAATAACCGGTGTAAGGATTTAACTGTGCTTCAAAAAACGAAGTACTGCTTTGCCTCTGTCACATCTAAGACATAGACTAGCTAAAAGGAAGTAAAAAATGTTTGTGTATTTACTGGTTCTTTCTGACTGTGAATAATGCTAATCAAATGCAAGGAAATAAAAAAAGGAGCTACCGTACTTAGCAAAAACAAACGGAGCAGAGATGGAGGAATTTTTCATAACATCTGAACATTTTTCTGCACAAAGGAATCATGTGAATCTACCAGTAGTGAAAGTGCTTCACCAGCACTGCCTGTAAAACCTGATCAGAGTATTTATTGCAAAAAAAACCTGAAATGACATGGGTGTGAAAGCATTTTTAACAAAAGATCGTCACGCCAGCCGCCCCATTTAGTTAAAAGACGTCAACTGACGTTAAAGGGAACTTTATCCCTAGAGGCTGATCTCCTGGAATGAGCTCCTCTCTTGCCGACTGGCCTGGCGACTGAAAGGGAATATTCTGAGACGCAGTGTTAATGCTTCTTGGCATCTCAAAGATCCACAGGAAACAAATCTTTTAAGCTGATCTGGTGCGAGGGGAAAACATTCAAAGGTCAGCCCTAACAGGTCAGTGCAGTGAAGCATGCCTGGAGGTACATACCCCAGAGGCAAGGAAAGTCATTTACTTGCTCAAATATGCATTAGCATTTTTTACTTTGCAATTGGTAGGTTTTACAGTAAAGCGTGGAGTTTAGTTTTTTTAGTTTAGTTTTTAAAACCCCAAAATGCAAAATAGCAGCCAGTTCAGTGTTCATCACAGGGAAGTCAAGTACTTTCACCTTAAAATAGGAACTTGTGGCTTACTTTGAGTCAAACCTTCTGTTTTCATCAGTGCTTCTAGGAGTCAAAAGGTCACACACACTTAAATGTTCAAGCGTTTGAAAGATTGAGAGAAAGTGTGTGGGCAAGTCATGTTTACAAAGAGAAATGATTATTTCCACCCCGTTTTCCCCTCTAAATTTCACTTTTTACGCAGTCGGGTGGAGACTCACTCAGTCTTATTTCGGGTGGTGTCCTCGCTCAGTTGCGGCAGGTTGATTACCGCCTGCCCCAGCAGCTTGTCCGGGCCCACCAGAGCCCGGTGCAGGACCTGGACCTGCAGCGTACTGCGCTCGGATCCGCCTCCTCCGCCTCCGCGCAGCAGCTGCGGCAGGTCGAAGGTGGCCTCCTCCTTCCACACCGGAGTCACGCTCTTCTCCACCACGGACGTCTGGAACTTCTCCTTGCCCACTTGGAGGACCGCGTACGCATCGTTGGTGCCGCTCTTGCCCTTCACCCTGAGGCCCCGGGCTTGGAGCGCAGTCACCTGGACGCTGGTGGGACACCACTGCTGATCCGTCAGCGACATGCTGTCAGCGAGTTCGAGTCCCGAGCAGACAGCGGGAGCGCAGCAACGGTTCCGAGAAACCACACAGCAGCGCAGAAAACTTTCTCGTTCAACTCCAGCGGACAGCCGACTGGGCGTGGCCTCACACAAAAGAAGAGGCGTGGTCTAGAAACACCACGCCTCTCACAGCTGACAGGTAGATTATTTCCAGCTGACGTTTACCTTCAAATCAGCTGAGAGCACTTGGGCTCTGATGAGTCATGACAGATCCCCCCCCCCCATTATTATGATTATTCAAACCTGGCACGTGTTTGTGCCACTCCATCCATCACCTGCTCAATTCACAAATAACTGAAAGTGTTTTACAATTCTAGGTCACAGAATAGTTTAGACTTCTAGAAGACACTTTAGACTCAGCAGCATTTAAAGTGCCTCTGTAGGATTGGGTTTCATGGAAGAACCTCTCAAAAACATCACTGCTGTCTTCTTTACGTGAAAAAAACAGGATTAAGTAAATACAGGAAGTGGATTCACTTGATTACCTATGTAATGAAGCTGCAGTGATACAGATAGAAAAAATGTCAGACTGTCCCACATGTAGATTGCTCTGTTTGAATAGTGACTCCTGCTGTTTGAAGAAAGAAAGAAAATCCACATACATTTTAATTTGAAAAAACGGTTTCACATGCAGTCATGATCAGGGACAAACCTTTCTGTCGAGACAGTTTAATCTAACTTTCTCTGGTTCACAATGTCCAGCGTAGACTAAAGCAGAGGACAAATATAGGACCTTGAGCCACTTATCACTGAGCAAGCTGATGTCTTTAGACCTTAAACCAGCTTGATCACTCACTGGATCCTGATACTGAATTAGAAACTTTATTTGAGTGACTTGATTACAGGAGATCACACAATAGAAAAAAAATCAATTTTTAGCCACTCCTAATGATCTGAGGTCATAAATTGGATATTTTTTAAATACCTGACCATCTGTATTTCAGCTAAACATGACAATTTTTCTTCTTTTTACAACAAACTCTAAAGAATTCAGACAAAATCCCCATAATCATCATACAATTTATCATACAAGATGATAAAAACAAAAAACAATTAGGACACAATGTTCGTGCCTTGTCCTCTTTTGTTTTTGATTAGTCCCCCTCTGGAGTTTCATCTTCAAAACATTTTTCCTGTTTTTGTGTTTGATGGACCTTCAACAGTATCTCGCTATACAGTCTCTGCTGCTCCTCTTTGAAGGCATCTTTCACTTTGGTCCTTTTTAGGCCACCATCCCTGAGATATAAAGAGGAAAAACACAAGATCAACTCTGACATGCTGAACAAAAAAAACTCTGACATCCTGAAGGCAGCAATCAAGAGTACCCCAATAGCCGTTGTATTAAACAGGACTTACATTATATCATTTAATGATTTAATATAAAGAAATGATATTTAGACTACTAATTAATACTTATATGAGATTCTAAATCAATTTAAGTAAAGACACGTCTGTGGATGTTTTATGAGGCAACCTCCAAACAAAGGATTATTGAACAAAAGGATTCAGCAGAATTAAGGCAAAAAGATTTATCCTCGACCTCTAATTCATGATGACTGAAGAGTCATCAATTTGAAAATATAATTCAAAATACAAAAACAATTCAAAGCAGACAGACCAGACCAAAGAACAGCTTCAATGATCAACACACTGTTATGCAAGATGTGCAACAAAAAAAAACCCCTCCACACCAGGAATGAGAGACCTTGACAATGTGCTGGCTAAAACCTCTCAGACTTCAATTATGAGCAGTGCAGTGAGTTCTGAAAAGAAAAGAGTTACAAGGCCGTTTACAGGGAAAAAAGCCACCCCTTTAAAACTCATACAAAAAGTTAAAAGAAAAAAAATGACTAATTTTTTCCCCCAAAACACTAACTAAATTGTAAAGCATGGGGGTGGCAGCTTCATGTTGTGGGGGAACTTTAAGGTACAATTCATAGCATTCAAATGCATCTCTAACAGATTATCTCAGTACAGCAGCCACAAAAATAAAAAGATAGGACTTAATCAAAGATGGTGCATTAAATGGAAATCCGAGACGACAACAAAACAAGATGAAAACATTTGAATGACCATGACAAAGTTTCAGTCCTAATATAGAAACTTTATGGCTTGTGTGATTAAGTTAGTTTACAAGAGGGATACACTGTTTAATTAAGTCAAATTTTGTTTATGATGTGTTGGTAGCCTTGACTGGAGGTCACCCATTATTAATAAAACACATCTAGTGAGAAATTTTGAAAATGAAAGTCTTTTTAAAATCTTAACTGACCTCTTAAAAAGAAAACAAAAACAAAAAAGAAAAGGAAAATAAATTGCACACAGAAAAACAGTTTCTGTAAGAGTTTGACTACACATCAAAACACTAAAAACTACAAGTACCTACCATGTGAGATCAGCTAATCCTGCTTGAGCAGCCAGGGCTGCCTTTACTCTTTTTGCAAACTGCACTGCATCTTCTCCTTCCTAAACAAAAATGCACAAAAAATAAGCAAACAAAAGCTGAACAGAACATGACTATAAATGGACTACAAACGTGCAACAGTTTTGCACACATCTTTTGGCAACTTCAATTAACATGTCTGTTTCAAGTTTGTGTCAGTTTTATGTTTCTCTACACTTATGTAAACTTTTTTTGGCACACATGTTTTCTTTTGGTTTATTTTTTGAAATAATGCTCGTAAATCATGCGTTTCATAGAAACCCCATATATGACTTTATTGATGAAATGATACAATGCTTGCACATTATTCGTTAATAAACAGTGCTCGAAACAGGTCTTTTAATAATTATGAAAAATGGTCACCTCTCTGTTCATGGGGGGCAGGTACCAAACGCTGCAGACCAGCGCCCAACTGCTCATTATTCTCAGAAGGTGGTGCACCAAGCCAAACTTACTGCTGTTCCAGTAAGCGTCTCCAAAGCGAAAGTCATACTGAGAGAGACAAAAAGCGGCACGTCTTGGCTGCAGCTGGGACCGACATGGAAACTCATTAGGTGGAGGAGAAAAGAACCCTACCTTTATAGCTACAGGAAAGATGGTGCACCCAATTTCAAAGCTGCCCTTCTTGAACATCATAACTGATGTGTTGTTAACACACGTGCCTGTAAAGGGAAGACAAGAATCTCAAAACCACAACATCACAAAAGGGAGAATGATTTCTCTGAGGGTTTTTTCATAGAATCAATCAAATATAATGTCTCTTTAAAAAAAAAAGTAGATGGCAGAGCAGCATGATTTTTATTGGTTTTTATATGTGGGAATAACTTTCTGTTTTTCACAGGGAATTAACTCTTGATTTTTTTTGTTCGGCTTTGCTGCTTTGAAACAGGTGTAAGGCATTTTTAAAATCCCTTTAGTGTTTAATCAGCTCATCTCACAGACCTTCAGGGAAGATGAGGATGGGTTGTTTGGTTTTATCAGCAGCATGATCGCACAGCCTGAAATGGGAAATCAGGGCAGTTTAAAAAAGGAAAATAGTTCTTTAGCAACTGGGATCAATTAATAATAAAAACACTTAAGTTATAAATGTTAAAAAACCCGAATATGTGTTGTTTGAAGCAAATCTGGAAACTGTGAAAACAAACATGAACTGCAACCTGGAAATGCAGTGTTACCTTTTGGCCACTAGATGTCGATCTTTGACTTCTGCTCTTTCAAACCAGATGTGAGGAGAGGATTTCACCATGGCTCTTTGTATCAATCCCAGCAGACCTCTGTGCACCTGACCAACCTAAAAGAAAATTGAAATTCAGATTAAATCAATTGTCCCAACAATCACTTATTCTATCTTTTTGAAACTGTTATTTCACACAACTCACTCAAAAGCAGGATGATTTACCAAAGAGTAGCAGCGATCATTTGCCAGGATGATCACATCCAGGGGTGTTGTGTGATTGGCCACGCAGATGCTGCCATTCTTTGGTCTGTTCTCACTGTTAGAAAAAAATGCAAAAAAGTTGAATAGCAACACTCTTGACAAGCGGTGCAATCATATTCTGAATGTGTAAGCAACAGGGGGCTTCCCAACCTATAACTAGAATAAATCAATATAAAAAAAGTAGAAACTGAGGAAATTTCTGTTTTGAAAAGAGGTCATTAAGACAGTATGTACAAAAAATCTCAAAATTATCTATTTTTATGAATAATCAGCAGATTAAGGGCCTTCAGCACATTGTATTTGTATTTGTATTTATGTATTTATTTAAGGGACAATGCATACAACAAACAGCATTGGACCACAGATTTTTCAAATTAGAAATCTACTGATGGGCGAGTCTTCTTAACAGCACATAAATCTTGTGTTGTTGTTTTTCTTTCAAAAACAACATGCATTAAACAGCTGTAATGGATTCCTTTAAAGACTCACTCCAATGAAAATTGTGTTTTTGGTGTTTTTAATGTGTTCTCGTAGCATTTTTCTCATGATGGAGCACAAATATAAAATTTAAAATCAAAATTGTGTTTCTGAGTATTTCTTCATTCAAACTGTTGTGAATGTGGAGCACCTGAAAAAAAAAATGATGTGGGAAAAAGCTTGTAGGAGTGACATAAAAGCATAATTGGCTGGACACAATTCCCTGCTCCGTTCTATTCTGATGCATCCTCTTGTAGATGACCAGATCCACGCACCTCTTTGATTTCCTCTTCTGAGATGACATCTGGCTCAAAACTCTACAGCTGGATAGCTCCAAATTTACTCACCATTTTGTTGCACTGGCAATGTCAGATTTGGGATGTGAGGTCAGCAAAAGGATGATGGGAAATGAGGACAGGCTTACTCTGCGCCAACAGTCCCGCCCACAACTGAGTGGCGAAATTCTAATTAACTACTGCTGCTCTGCAGTAATGACTTAGGTTTTTGATTTTAAATGAAAATGTCCTAATTATATTTAAAAGACCACTGGGAAGGCTTTTACGATAGATCAAAAGATGATTAGAGTGGGACTTTAAAAGCTGGTTTTTGGCTGGAATGTTTGGCAAAAACCAAGTTTCATTTTCTTTTCATTTCCCCCAAACAGCAGATAATGTTCATTATCCATCATACCTGTTGTGATAAGTGATGAAAGCTGTGAGAGATTTAACACAGAAGCGATATCCCATCAAATGGACCTTCTCTCCGAGAAAGAATCTTAACCTGACGACGTGAAGCAAAATGTCACAAGGATCATTTGAGTTTGACACACACTGACACACAAGAGGAACTATCAGTTTATCTGATATCCTTGTTACAGCAATACCACTCAGTTGCATTCCTCAAGCGTGACAAGAACTGGCAAAAACTCACTTTGAATTAGGTAGAAATCCCACTGAGGTGCTCAGGATCACAAACAGGAAAATTCCTGTTACTGCAAGAAGGACTCTGCAGAAAAACAGAAAAATGCTGTGACAAAGGATGAACAATTCACATTTGTATTAATAACAAACAATAAAAGTTTTTGTTTTGTTTTGTACAAACTTTAATCTGATCTAACCTGAGAGGCAGCAGGATGCCGTAACGGATAAGTACACCCAGACCCCACAGGAATGTAAGCCTCAGACCTCTGTGAGGGAAACGGCGGATGCTGCGAGTGAGCAGGTTCCAGCTCTCTAGTTCCTGGGCTGAAAAGCTTTTGGTCACTTCATCATCTATAATGCTCTCCACTCCTTTCCGGCAGAAGTAAATGACATCACCCATGTCGAACTGTGGCTCTGAACGCCGACTGTGAGCTGAACTCCGCAGCTCCTGCATGTTTTCCTGCACTGACAGTGGTTTGCTTTTGGATAAGATGCCTTTAGTAAGATAAAGGAGGAGAAATATGGTGATATGGTGAAATATGCATAGAAAATAGAAAAAAAGCACAAATTTAGAAAAACATAGTCCCTTTACCTTTGGTGTGTGGTTTACTGAATTGCCGGTTCTTTTGCTTTGCTGACAACTCCATTTGTAAAGTTGCCCACTAAATTCAGATCAAACAGCAGTGTCACACATGCAGTCATTCTATTTGCTTACAAATAGCCATGCAGATTACAAGTTATAATCTCAACCTAACAAAAAAAGTCTGTCTTTGAAATGTTTAGAAGCTTTCACCTTAAACTAAAGCGGAGCAGAAGGGACAAAATTAGGTAACGGGGTCCCCGGACAGTGCAGCTCTGCTGCAGCCTGGGTTGGTAAAGCATGTGTTTTGCAGCTGAGCAACAATTTTCCCGCTTTGGCTTCAGGTTCACACTAGTAAAACCAAACAAAATTTGTATTTACAGCAAGTTTGTCCATCAAATTAAGTTTTTCTACAGGGATGTCGTGGTAAATGTGACTGGCTATGAAAGGATAAGCAATGAAAAATCTCAGAGGTGGCTAAGAATCACTCATTGAAAAACATATTCTAAGACTGAGACTTTCAAATGCAAAAGAGCTGCACCAGTTGGCTCACATTTGAAATATAATATCAAAGTCATTTCCAATTACACAGTTGAACCAAATTTGTGTTGTAGCTACCTCCAGTTCTGTTTTAAAGACAAGCAAAAATACAGTATTCTGTCTTCTACAAATCTATTTTTTAGTTTTTAATGCTGTTCTGGTTTATCTGGAGTATTCATCTTTTTTTTACATACATTTTTGGTAAGATTAAAAAAATAAAGCTGCATAAAGCTAAATTCAATTTGGCTGGCTTTCTTTACAAACTTTCGTTTTTATTAAAACTGTTGACAAAACAGGAAAAATGTGGAGTCACCACCATGACCCCCTTTTGAACGTGCAAAATTTGACCTGCATCTTTACGCTGCTTTTTGTTTGCTCTAAGAGGTCAAAAAGATTACAGGAAAAGATTTCTACATGTAGCATTTTTGCTTTTTTTTATCCTTAAAGCTTGTTTCCATACACAGAAGGTGAGTTCATGTTTATTTTACAAGGCTGCTAATTCCTAAAATACTACTCTGTAATGTTTGGAAGCTTTGTCCAAAAAATTATAAAGCCGGCCTCACAAAGCCCTTCAGTCTTTGTAAAAGTAAAACAACATCTAAAATCTTTCAAAAAAAGCTATCACTGGAAGTATGTGTTCAAATTCAGCGCTACTCACAAGTAATTAAAGGAAAACAGGCCTGCAGATATACTGAGCATGTGTAGGAAATAAATACATGTGATCCTAGATGTCTGAAATACCTCCTATCACCAGAATCTCTGATCCCACTGCTGGAGGATTCTGTCCTCCTGGGGTTCAAACCCCAGAGATTGAATCCCTGAAGTGAAGGTTGATGCATTCAAATACTAAACCTACATTTTCATGTCGGAAGCAGGATCCCAAAGTATTGCTATGTAACAAAAAAAAAAACTTTTTGCAGGTATCTCATTTAGCAATGTACTAAACAATCCGTGAATCATCCAAATACAGACACCCGACTCACCTCAAAAACCCTGCATAGTGTCCTGATGTAGAACCGGTGAATCCCCAGGGAGACTTCGAGCACAGCTGGCACAGTTATGATGACAAACAGGATGGTAAACCAGGCAACGAAAGTGATGCCAAGACACCTGCAGAGCAGGTTGCAAGCAGACTGTGCAAACTGGAGCATGTTGGCAGCAGCAAAGACACCCTGGAGTAGCAAGGCTGCATGTTATGGAGGCACTCGGAGGCCCCCCTCTGCTCCCAGGAGCTCCTCTGCTCTGCTCGGAAGCTGCAGTCACTGAAAAACAATTAAAAAATGAATAGTAATTCATTTCAAACAGCACAAACTGACAAATAATTAGAATCCACATTTAAATTATGCATTTTAAATGTGGTTAGAGCCACAGAGAAAACCAACAACTAACCACAGCTGACTGCTGAGTTTGTGAAGGTAAGCAAGTGAAAATTCGATGCTCCATCTGGAAAATTCCCTCTTCTGTGTGTGAATGTCAAACACCAGGTTCGGCTTTGTAGGGTATTAGTAACATGCCCGAGGCAAAGTTGCACTGGGTCACCATGACTACAGGTGGCCAATGAGAGCTGCTGTCTTTGCGCTGTGGGCTGGAAATGAACTTAAATCTGATTAGTGTTGATCCCACAGAAGGTCTGGCTATCGAAATGGCAAGTTAAAAAAGGATTGATTTGTTTGAATTTTTTAAGGTCTTGAAATCTTTTTGTTGTTGTTGTTGAATCAGAACTCTATTTTACTTTATTCCAAATTACTGCCCAACTGCTACATAATACAACTAAAAGAAAGATCAAAAACTAAATCTATATTCATGACCTCCTGCTGCCCACTTTTGCCTTTAGGAAACTCTTCTGATAAACCTTGCTCCATATTGACAGGACAGGACAGCATCATGATCACATAGAAACATTTGAATTTTCATTTTCACCACATGTGGAACCTAAATAGTTGTTTGTGTGAAGATTTAAAAAGTGATGTGTGTAAGAAAAGAGTGTGAGAGGAATTATACTTTGAGAAAAGGTCAAAGAAAGAGTTTGACTTTTTTTTCAATTCTTTCATCAGTTTTTTGTTTGTTTAGACAACATGCTTTTCCCTGCAGACGTCTGGACCTTAGGCTGAAAATAAGAACTAAAAAAGCGCTTCAGCACTTAAAAAGCTGTATTTAATATGTTCAAAAATAGAAAATTCGCCTTGTAATCTGGTACACCTATGAATTCTGGTTGGTTTTACTGAGCTCCAGTTGATTTCTTGTACTAAAAGTTGCATAAAATTATTCAATATGTTCGACTTTGTTAAACTGCAAAGCCGCACAGCTTGATAATTGTTGGATTGTTAAACGACCGTAGCCAGGAGCCAGGCAGAGTGACATGTACTGTCCTTCAACTGTTTGTAAATGACTTAAAGTTTGAGTTCATTTACTTCCCCTTTATTGTACTACTTGCTTACGTTTTGCTTTACTGTTACTTTTTAAAAGCCACAATGAAAAAGGAAAAGAGCCACATGTGGCTCCAGAGCCTCAGGTTGAAGACCCCTGCTCTAGAAAAGGCTTGGACATTTGTGTTCTTCTAGCTTTCTGACACGAAATACAAACTTGAATGTTGTCCAGATTTGAGTCACACAAAAAACAAGCAAAATAAAGCAAGAAAAACATCCCTTCCAAACTAAAACCTGTCTAATTACTATGATGTTCCAAAGTTAAGTGAAATCTAAAACTGACAGAAAAAAAAACTAACTTGAAATCCAGAAAAATAACTTTGATGATAATCTGCTGTTTCATATCATAAATAGATATGTTGAATCTTTTTTCTTCTTCATTTTTTCCTTGCTTTTTAATTGCTGAAAATAAATTGATCAATCAATCATTCAAAATCAAGATGAATTCAGAATAAAGTTCCCATGTCAGCATTAAATGAAAGAGTTCTTTTATAACAAACATTTTAAATTATCCTTACCATATGCAAAGATTTAGTGAATACAGTAGCAAAACAGTCTATATATGCATTAAATAGTTCATTTATCATCCTCATATATTTATTTATTTATTCTTAGATAACTCACCTCCATTAAAGTTCCATTGATCTGGTCCCTGCAAACACAAGAGGAGTTTGCTCAAACACAGATTCACCTCTGTCCCATCATTTATTCCAATGGCATCTGGCAGAAATCAACACACCAAGAACACAAAGCCTAAAACAATATTGGAAAAATAAGCAGAAAACAAATCCGCACCTTTATCAACTCACACTTTCATTTTTATGCACACCATCCTCATCTCTACCCTATGAAAGTTTTTTTTTTCCAATGCAGGGAAACCGTCTTGGATCAAAGACAAAATGCACCAATGTGTTGATGTCCCTCAGGGAAAATGCTGGGTTAATAGTTTTTGGATGATTGGAAAAATGACTGTCCAACTCCAAAAACGCACGTAAATGTTGGAAAAACTACAAATCTTTACAAGAATGCAGAATAACTTTCTGTGTCTGGACAAATTTCAATTTATTTGTTGTGGACCATCTGGGACACATCATAATTACAGGGAAAATAAAACATTAACAAGGATTATTAATATTATTTATTCCAGAATGGCGGGCCACATTAAATAGTTTAACGCCGCATATAGCCCCCAGATCATATTTTGCCCACCCCTTTACTAGGAAGAGGAGAAAATCTAGTAATCAAAGGGATCTTGTGATTGGCAACACTGACATAGATACTATTCACACCACTATAGATGAATGTATACACATTTAAGAAAGCTATGGAGTCAGGAAAGAGGAAATGCAGTCAACAAAATCCAACTAATTTACCCTAACTACCCTACCAAGGGGCAAGTAAACAGTGATGGAAGAGTGGATCTAGACTATCAGAAGTGAACAAAAAGTAGCCAGAAAAAGGGGACAGATTGTGGTGAAACTTTATTCCCAAATATTTTAAAAAGTAGAGCTTGTTACTTCTTGTTTGATGGAGGTGCAAAAATGTCACAAAATCATATCTCAACAATTTACTATTTACTAAAAAGAAACTTGCAGTTGTCTACCTGCAAATTTCTGCCAGAACACCTGTGGGAATGTGTTCAACCTGTGTACAAGTATGGATGTGGAGAGATATTCTTTTTGACTTTGTATTTTGTGTATTATTGCTAAATGTGATGTAACCTTTTGTTTGGAGGTCAGTGATCTGTGTTACACCATCAGGTTAAAGTAAAGTAGTGTGACAGTTCGGAGTTGCTGTGAGCCAATCACTGAAGAAGGATCTTTAACTTTTTGTTCCTTATAAATATGCCAGGAGGCTACAGGAGATTTTTTTCTCAACATCTTCTATTAAACTCTGACTTTTCTCTTTAGACTTTTGGAATGAACAATGCTTTTCTTTGTGCTAATCTAATCTTTGGATCTTTCTTTTTTATTCTCGGTTTGATCTGGAGATGGTTGTATATTAAATTATTCTCAGTGAGCAGCAATTAGTCAAGACATGGGAAATCTAGGCGGAGTAAATAAAATAAAATCCCCTGCTGAGTTTAAACTTTACTGGATTGTCTTCACCTGGATGTCCAAAGGCTGCAGCTAAACAACGTAACCTAAAAGTGACATCATATTCACAGCTGGATACATTCGCTTTGCTGCATTTGACGTGTGGGATGGTCATTGTTCATGCTGTACTTGACTTCCAATTTTATTTTTTAGAGTTTTTAGTAGTTTTGCTGTCTTACAGTGTGTTTTCCTTAACAAAACAGGAAAAAAATGCTCATCACTTTTTCTCAAGTTAAAATAAAACTTTTTATTTGAATACAATCTGCTACAAATTGCAGTTTTCTTCTGGCATGCATAGTTTCACATAGTTAAGACACATAAAAATCGTAAAGTAAGACTTCCCTTTTGGAGAAAGATCTCGACATCAGAGCATGCATATATCTCTGTTTCTCCCCACCAACAGTCTATTAGGGATATGCCTCAGTGACCCACACTAACAGATTTAGATCCATATGGAGTTCTTGAAAACTGTCTTTGGCTTTTTTATTTGTCTTAAAGGAGCATTGTAGCGCTTCCTTACACATAAATGGTTAACAGGAAATAGAGGTCAGAGCATTGGGAAGAGAGGGATGACACTTATTGACCAGTTCATTCTGAGGTATTAAAGCTAAAAATTGTCAGTTTCACGCACATGAAAAAAATTCTCAGACAAGTGACCCACCAAATTTCTTAAACATGTTTGATATAAATGAATGATATGATTGATTTATCAATACATCACTCCATTGAACAAAAAAATTCAGTGTGTTCCATTGTCCTGTAGAGTTTCAAACTCAAACATGAAATCTAGAATTAATTTAAAGCCGATGACAATAGCAAAGATGAAAAATGTCCAGTGGGAGACTTTATGTACAACAGAACGTACACATGTGACAATAAGATCTACTCAATGGTTTTTGTTTAGAGAACAGAAAGGTGCTACTTTACACCAAAGAGATGCTGACCTTAAGTCTCTCTCTGTGAAATTATATAATGACAGTACGAGAAAAGACACGCTATGCACAAACACAAACCGAATAACATGAAGTAATTCCATATTGCAATTTATATTTGTGCTTTCTGTAACGTTTTAGAAAACAAACAGGATCAATCTTTAATGTATGCTTTTTGCTGGCATATTTAAACTGACATGATCCTAGTTGCAACAGTCAACAATACTGACAGCAGCTATGGGTGTCATGCCACCCTTTATCCAAGGGTTTAAAAAAACAAACAAAAACAAGCCTATCTTTAATAATTTCAAATACACTGTTAAAATGCAAAAATTGCAACAGTAGTCATTATTTTTCGTAAATATCAGCAGCAGCGTGTTGTTTACAGTGATTCTCTTGACTGCAGCGGTCAGTCAGTGTGCTTCAGTTTGGCAGTTTCAGGACAAAAGGATATGTCAGCATATTCATTGACAGTTAAAAAAAATATATCCATCAGGAATCTGAGCCTCTTGAACTCCTCACAAGACTCCGGAATGTGTTGAAGAGTTTTCTGTCTCAGACGGAAACTCACCGAGACATCATCCGCACAAATTCTGTGAATCAAAGACACAAGATACACTGTTTACTTAACGCCTGTTGTGATTTACTACTGGAAAATGTAATTCAAATAAAAACGTGGCTTTTTTTAGGATGCAAGATGCAAAATTTCCCTTATTTGACAAGTTTATGAATTTCTCAAAAGGGTGTATCTTTAAACAGATGCCAAATTTGGCTTTTCTTTGGGGAATCAGTAGGCATGAATAAATTCAGAAATTGGTTAGAAAAATTATTAAAAATATTTAAAAATCTACTGCTAAAAAACTAGGTTTTTGTTACTTTGCAGGTCTGTCCTAAAATTTTGACAAATTTGCAAATATAAAAAAGAAGAGATAAAATAATGCTCATAAAACATAACTCTTCTTTTTGTTCTTGTTTTTCCTGCAAACTAAATCTCACAATTAAACTCTCCACAGTTTGCATTCTGTCTCAAATGATCTTTTTAGCCTGAGAATTTTTAAAAACTTCCCCTAATTTTTATGTGACTGTATACAAATGTTACCATAAATGTAGCAGCATGTGTCAGAAAAGGCAAGAGTTCTCAATATTTTTATCCCCTACAGCCTGTGTGCATCTTTTCTCAGCAGGTAATTTTTGAGTTGACATAATCCCTTGGCACACAGATAATCTGACAGACATTCCTTCATCCCCTCACCTCGATAACACCATGGAAATGTGACGTAAGGTAAAGACGTGCTGGGATTTGAATGTGTATTAATCTGTAAGTGTCTCACAGACAAACATTGGGGGAATTAAAACCATCTAAATAGGACTAATGGTGTCAAACAAACTGGTGTCACGGCGTGTTTAGTTAGTGCAATGATTTATAATCCTTTTGCCTTCAAAGTCCACGTGTCCATCTCCATTTAGGTCGATGTCTCGCAAAATGTCCTCCAGATCCCTGTGTCCAACCTAAGAAGTAGAGAGAAAGGTATGAACGTCTGTTGGTCGGAGAGAGAGAGCATTAACCAGTGAAGAGCACAGACTTAAATCAGTTGGACAGTGATTGATGGACTGCCTTGGGGAGGAAGGCAGAGTCCTCTAGCTACTCTGTACCTGCTGTCCTAGAAGTTTTTTCATCGCCTCGCGAAGCTCTGCTGTGCTGATCTGGCCATCTCCATTAGTGTCAAACTGAAAATGACCACAAAAAAAAAGAGATTTTGAAAGAAGAATTAGCTTGACATGAATCATGTTGTGACACGTGCTATTTCTAGCACCATTAAACTGCCAAAAATATCAGTAGATGACATTTTACTGTCATCTCCTCTTCATTTGGCTATTAATATTTGCCCACCTCCTTAAAAGCATCTCTCAGTTCCTTTACACCAATCATGTCGGCTGTTTCGGCCAAAAGTTTGGGTCCCATGAGTTCGACAAAGTCCTCAAAGTCAACATGTCCTCCTACTGGTATACAGATTAAAAGCAATAATTAATCACTTAGCATCTTTAAGCAGAGTATATCCTAACGTCTCACTCCAATCATCTTTTGATCTCTCCTAAAAGTGTTCCTACTGGTCTTTTATTAACGATTATGCCATTTTTAGACAAAAAATAAATAAAAACTGTCGCAGAATGGCAGGAGTTCATCAGAAATTTGCCTCGGAGTTGAGTACAGTTGGCACGGAATAAAATTTCCTTCATTTCCTATAATTGTATTTTATTTGTTAATTTTATTTTATTTTTAATCTATTGTTTTAACTGTAGGTTTTTATTGTTATGGTGCCCTTTTGGCCCAGGTCTCCCTTGAAAAAGAGATTTTATCTTTATGGGACTTCCTGGTAAAATAAAGGTTAAATAAACAAATAAATAATAAAAGTCCTTCGTTTACACGCTCTCCCACTATACAGCCCCTCACAACCCCAACCTAACACTGGTGGTGCAACAAAAATTGCGAGCAATATCGGAGTTATCCAGCCGTACAGATTTGAACCAGATGTTGACTCATATTGGGGAAAAAAGACATACATGGATCTAGTCGTCTGCATGCAGATGCATCCAAATGGAGCGGAGCAGAAGGCTATAGTGCTGCCGCTGTAGCTCCTACGTCATAGAGTCGCTACAGGCTTTTTCAAACTATTTTTTTTTCCATTTGCTCTTGATTAACAACAATGTAAATAAAGAAACACTCAAAAGTGCAATTAAAATCTTTTATCTAATTTTCTTTATATATGTGTGCTCCATCAAAACACCTGAAACATGATTTTCATTGGAGTAGCTCTAATTAGTTGGAGAGGGCTTTTCTATGTCCTTTAGAAGTGTTTATTACACTAATTTATGTCTCCCAAATTGAGAAATTAATAGAAAATATTTTCCAAAACAATATTCAAATCAACGAAATAAAGTCAATATTTACAGTTCATGTTAATCTGCTGGCTCAACTCTATCAGCTCCATCTCTGTTGGCATGTATCCCATTGTCCTCATGCAGTTCCCCAGGTCTTTGCAGCCAATGAACCCATCTTTGTCTTTGTCGAATTCCTTGAAAGCCTCACGCAACTCTGAGGGATACAAATTTAGAGAACTGATCAAATTAATAGCAAAAATACATTTTGTGTGTGTTTGTGATCAAATATATCCCAACATACCATCCAGTTCCTCTGGCCTCAGCTCTCGATCCTGTGAAGGACCAGAGCACAAGGTCAGCGTCCAAACTGTGCTGACATTTTTAAAAGACAGTGCCAAGATCCAGCATTCCTTAAACAGCATGACACTGTGAAGGGTAGAACAGCAACTTCCAGTTCATGCCAATCACTTTCAGTCGCTTCCAATTTGACAGGAAGAGCTCATCAGAGAGAACACAAGGTGAAGAAGACATGCTGAGTCCTGGCTGTGATATCCACAAATCTGGGATGTATTTGCCATATGGATGAAAAGAAAGTTGCTTTCAAGGAACCTGCATGCTTTTATTTCAATTCTCAAAAAAGAGGGAAAATTGTAAAATAGCTTCCTTGTGCGTTCTTTATTAGCCGTTTCGCTGAATTACATGATTCAGTCCCTGTTTATCGAGGAATGTCAGCTGGTTCAATTCAATTTTGTTTTTGAAAGGAGACAAAAAGTCGGTTTTCTGAAAAGCACAGTCATCATTTAAGGAGCATTTTTGTTCAATTCTCACCTTATTAGGTCTTTTTGCCACAACCATTATGTAACACATCTTCAGAGACACATAAACACTCCTCCCAAAAGGATTTCAGCTTGTCATTTTCTAAGCACCACAATTATTCGCACTTCTTAAAGCTAATAATATAGAGTGATTTGGGGGGTTGATTCTGCACCTAGGTGCATGCACTGATCTCTCTTGGCATGCATGCACATATATTCTGAACTCACGTACAGCCTGCCGGCTCTCAGCGAAGCCCTTGCGTAGAAAGATGCATGCAGGCCCCAATACGTTGTGCATGTTGGCTCCGCTCTGGGCCAGGGCTACTAGTGGCTCAAGATAGGCCCCCCCAGATCCCCCCTCATCACAGGAATGCACTGCTTTGTAGTTCTTCTTCTTGTCCTGGAGCAGCATCCAGGGTGAGAGGTCAGATGTGGGAGCAAAGGGCAAAGACAGGGGTAGAAACTGTGACTCAGCTTGTTGAGGCATGGTTTCACCAGGGAGCCAACATGGAGTTGGGAGGGAGAAGATGCATGCAGATGTGTTCGCACTGGGGTTGATGATGACAGACACTGGACTGTCATCCAGAGAGGAGGTGGGAAAGAGCTCAGCCAACCGGATGTATTAACCAACATCATGACACAGCAACTGATGCAATGAACCATCACCACCCTGATCTAAATCCCTTTTGGAAGCTTCTTATCAGGACACACATCTGTTGGTCTCTCTTTGCAAGTTTGACTGACTGCCCAACCTACCTGCTTACCAGACCTGATAACTAAAATTTCTAATACAATTATTGATCTGGTTATTCAGACTACAGGTAGATTGAATAGAAAAAGCAAAAAATTGAATTTCAGTGATGGTTTGATTTACTGCTGCAGTTGTAGTGATTCCATTGTTTTCTGCAGTGGGGGGAAATTGCAAAAACAATGATAATAGAAAGTGGCTAAAACACATTCTTTGTGTTAGTTTCATCACGCATGACTCTTAATGCACCAATTTTTTGCAATCCCAGCATTGTCAGAGAAAACAGATTTTTCTCGCAGAATATCCTAAAGAAGATCCCCAAAGATTATAGTGAATGCAAAAGCGTCCACCTGATTATGTAATTTAATTTGTGAAAAATAACTTTTTTTTAATAGTTATGTGGCTGTATGAAGTGCAGCAAATTACTCATTCTTTTCACCTGGAGCTACTCCACAAATAACACATTTTGCCTTTACTTTAGTTAATTTTACAAAGAGGTAGGCCTACAGTTATCTGCAAAATGAATTACACGCTAATTCAGCTATAAAATTATAATAGCTACACAAGTGGATGTATTGTTTTGTTTTTTGATTCTAGTTATTCCAATTCCAGGAAAAGCTACCGATTAATTAATCATAATCAGGACTAACTACTTGGTAGTGGACCAAAAAAATAAAAAATCCTGAAGCCGAAGTCAGACAAAATTAAACCTTTTGTTTCAACATCTGAATGAGACATTTGTAAGCAAAAGCATTGCCCAAGTGCATGCACATTACAACTTTAATTATTTCTTTGAAACCCTCAAAATGTTGATTTGAGTCAGCTTGCAATCAATTTTTATATCTCACTGCTTAACCATGGGGGAGTTTAGCTGTTGTTTTAAATCTTTCTGACATGTGCCTTTACCATTTCATGTAGTAAAATTAGGAATTTGCATGCACTACATAAGATTTATACACGCACTTCATTTTGTGTTGCACAAATGACCTCCACATTCCATCTGTTCCCATGCCAGTTTGTGCATTCCTGCAGTTCTAGCTACAGAAACGGATGCCCATCGGGCAATCTGAGCAAGTGATGCATGGAGCAGTGCTGTCCACGGTAAAACCGTGCCAGAAAAGTAGTATGAAGCCTCATGCTAATAGTTATATAATATGAAAGAAGAAGCCATGCACACTAAAGAGGAAAAATCTGATGGAGTTTGAATCATTGGGGTCAAGTAAGAACTTTTGCAGTACTCCAAACCCTTTTCGAACAGATGGCATCAACAGTTGCTTGTCATATTGAGCTTCCTCAAGGATGTGCAGCTGCTGATATAAAGGAGAGGATGTTTGTGGGGCTGTGCAGTGCTGAGAGCTTCTTCAGATGTTTATAGATGTGAGGACAGCAGCAAATGCAAGAGATTCATTGCCAAAGTTATTGCTTTTGTAAACACTCAATACAGAGATTTGAAAAAATACACTAATGATCTCTTTGAGCTCAGGTCAAGAAAAATTAGCACCCCCCTTTAGGAAAGAAGACACCCCAAGTAGTTTAAGATTTAATTAAGCAGATTATTTATTTTCATAATTTTTTAACAAATTAGCCCATCGGTGAAAGATCATGTCATGGATTATGACAACAAGCCAAAGCATCATAAAACTAAAGCTGCAAAGTTTGAAGTCCTGTCATAATTCTCCCAATTTTTTACAGCAACACAGCACTCTGTTCATTGCAGCCTGGCAGTGAAATGTCAGACAGAGACCAGGGATCAGTCAGAAGAGATCAGTCAAACACAGTGGCCAGTGGTCCAGTCAGGAACACACCATTACACAAACATGCACCGGGAGTCGGCGGAGTCAAGGAGAACACAATGGGGTGAAAAACCTCAGAGCAGAGCTTACCTTCTTGCTGAAATGTTTGAGAGACTTTACAGAGTTTCCCATCGCAAGAAAAATTAAAAAGTGCCAAAAAAGTCCCTCGTCTTTTATGTTTTCTGATAGTGCAAAGCCAGCATGTACGTGCACATGTATGCATGTGTGCTATCATGTGTTTCCAGACATGCATTAGAATAGGGGGTAAACACAAGGGAAGAGAGGGTTCATGGGGTCACTTTTGTCTACGATTGTCTAGGGAAAAAGTCCACAGGAAGTCTGGGAGAGGGGGTTGGGGAAAAGATGAAGGCAGGGTGGAACCTGGAAGCTAGGGTGCTGAGCAGTACAAGGAAGGGAATGCAGAGACAACGGAGGAAATATGCAAATAAAAAAAAAATCAAGGTTGTTTCAGAGCAACATCAAGGGAGAAGAAGCATGCATGTGATCAACGCGAGATGCAAGAGCCAGTATTAGAAAAGCAGGATTGCTTAGTCCTTCCATCCTCAGATTCTTCCTCTCTCCCTCTACCCCCTCCACCCTCTCTATCTCTCTTTGTGCATCCATCAGTCTTTCTTTTTTTACCCCCCCCCCTCAACTCCCACTAACTCCTGATTTTTATGATGTCCATGCAAAGGTGGCAGAAGAATATTGTTGGAACAGGCAAATTACCTTCCTCTGAGGAAAATGCTGCAGGCACTAATCCAAACATGTGCACTCCCATTTACACACACACAAACAATCACACACACTCGACTAAACCCACTTGGATGTGGGGCTATGGAGCTAAAAATATAACACGCTTTCTCCCCCGCTCCCTTATTCTCCATACTCTAGCCCCAGTATCCATCCCTCTCCACGCAGAGGCATCACAAAGTCATGTTAAGCTTGAAGGGCTTGGATTCAGATCAAAGCCAAAATGTGCAAAAAGTGACACACGGATGCTGAGCCACTGTGCTTCAGGATGCAAGCCAGCATGTGCAAATGCAAACACACACAGACAGGCAAAAAGAAAAAAAAAAGCCTGCTTACAGTCTGTCTCTTCTTTACAAATGTATCCAAAGCTAGGGCAATGCATGTAACATCTCTAAAACAGAATGTATGCACATTTTATGATTTTACTGCAACATTCCAAGTCTTCAAATTGTTTCTACTTACGTATTTATCTTTTTTTCCCAAAGGTATTTTAATTTTTAATTTAATTTAATTTAATTTCATTTCATTTCATTTCATTTCATTGCATGAAATGTATAACTTCAATTTCCTTGCAGAAAAGTTAAGATTACCTTGGAATTCTGATCATTGAATGTAAATAAAGCCAGAAATATCTTTTTAAATGGTTGGGTTTGATGTTTTTTTACTGTCAGGAATTTACTTGGTAACAATTAAGTCACACTTAACGGCAATAATAACGTCTACAGTTCCACTGTGAGAAACCTTGGAATGTTTTTTTTTTTTTTTTTTACTAAGTCTTGACTTTAACTCCTACTCAAACAACTCTAAAGTCCGTTAATAAAAGTACTCATTTATGTAACTTTCATTTTCAAGAGAACATGCCTGCAGACATCAACAGCCAGAACCAGAAGTCCTCGACAGAACCAGGCCCCCATATTGCTAAAAAAAAAAATTCTTTTAACTGGTGACCCTAACAGTTATAGTTTTTCCATTTTAAGATTTAATACAAGGGTCTGAACACCTGAGTCTGGAGCCAGGTCACTCATACCATCTTTGATGGTTTAGCTTCCAAATCCAACCTATTAATGTTAAGTCTTAAGCAGGGAGGAATTGAATATTTGGCATGACTCATCAATGGATTTGAATCTACAACCTCTCTTTCTTTGAGTGGATACTCTATCACAAAGCCACCGAGCTGAATGGAATTTTCTTCTCCACTGTTGCCTCTTTCTTGCTCAGCATGATTGCACTAAAAACTCTTCAATATTATCTGTGTGTCATTTATACAGACCATTATCTAAGCATAAAAATAAACTGGCCTTGTTGGAATTATCTATACTGATTCTAAACTCCATATTTTAAAAAGAGGATGCTATTATCTTTCAGACAACCTTGGTTGTGAACAAGTTTTTTATAAATTACCTGAATTAACCTGTCACAGGTTTAGGCCAGTAGGAGTCTGCTGCTTACTGTTTTATTCTGGGAAATCAAAAGTGAGAATCCAAGCTAACATTACATTTTGCAAGTCAAAAATTGTATAGAAGGTGATGGCATGTCTGTTTATATAGTCTAATCTGCACCTGCAAATTATGGTAACACCAATGATCCGCAAATACCTATCCACTAACTTTTAGAGCTGGAAAGGGCAACATAAATAGCCAAAAAGCATAACTATACACCTCGGTGATCATTTTTTCATTGATGCTTACTATTTTTTAGAAAATAATTGTGTCTGAAAACTGACCACTTCATACTTTCACTGTGCATTACTTTTAAAGGAAAAGCAGGGGTAACCAATGTAGCTACTTGGAAGATGATTACACTTTCTAATGTAATAAAAAAAAGAACTGGGTGAAACTGGTGATAAAACATTTTGGCTTCATCATAACTGACAGGCAGCATCAGTTTTGCCTGATGTGCAGCAGTCTTACACTTCAAAAGAGCCAACAGGAACTGCCAAAATGAACAATCGGATACTTTTCACTTTTCAGACAGTTTCCAACAGAAAAAAAACATGGTTTTGTGGACCGTAATCCTCCGAAAAAGCAGAGTGTACCCTGTTGTGTCAGCTCTGCTGACCTGAGAAGATTTCAGATGCCAGTTTGCATCAATTCTGCATCTGTCTGTCTTAGAAAATAAGAATTTATTGTTTATATTGTCTGTGGCATGTAATATGACCTGTGTGCTCCTATGGCAATCTTTAAACAGGATTTAAGATGACAGTAGACATGTTGCACAAAGTTTGTGGTTATAAGTAGAAAATTGCGCTCCCTTTGAACATGTATAAGGGGATTGAATAGACTAGAAGAAGAATAGAATATTATTTCTGGGCTTCCAGTCCGATCATCTTTTGATTCATTTTATTTTATTATTTCATTCTTTTTCCCTTTTTATTATGATTATTCTGTTCTTAGAAAAAATTGCATAACCTGTGTTGTTTTCAAGGACATAGTTTCTGCAGAGCGGCAGAATTGTGAGTGCATCTGTTTTAGACGCTTTCCCAGTAGCGTACAGCCCCTTGCAACCCCAACCTAACATTACCATTGCACCAAAAAGGAGGAGAGAGATTGTACGTCACATCTATAAGCCTTCGCACACTGCATTTTTTTTGTCTGCTCTTGATTCACAACGACTGAAATAAAGATATAGAAACACATTTTTAGGCTTAATTTTCTTGATATATGTCCTCCCTAGTGACAAAAATGGGACAAGATGTTCAGAACACCAAAAAAACAATTTTCCTCAGAGTGGGTCTTAAAGTGATAACTTTGTTTTTTTTCTTTTTCAAAAATGTGTCTTGGGAAACTCATTTTATGGTATTTACTTGAAGCTAAAACCTGAAAACAAAACACTTCAGTCAACTTTAGCCTTTTTTTTTACTTTCGATAGAATTTCCTGGACTTGTCTACAGAAATTGAAGATTTCGTGTTGCGACATTGCAAAATTTTTGGTTTCAAATAATTAAACTAATGTGTAGAAGCCCTAGCATTAAAGGAAGCTTTAATATGCCAACAGATTAATGTCAAACCTATCTTGGAGTTTAAGCTTGAGCTCCTGGATCATTCTGAGCATTGAAGGTCAGACTCCCTCCCCATCACTTTCTAAAGCAAAAGTCTCCACAAAAGCTCTGCTTGCTTTCCTTTAGATAAGTGTTTATCAGCAGCATCCAAACCTGAGATGAGATCAGCCGTAACATTATTATTGTTCATCTATATTCTCTCCTTCTGTTCAGCCTTGTCTGCTATTTGAACAAACACATTCACGCCAAAGTCGTTTGAAATCTCGCTCCCATTCGGGATCGGCGCCACTCTTCTGCGCTGCTCCGTGCATGATTCATCCAGCCTCTCACCGGAGGCTCATTGTGAACTTCAGAACACATCAGACGACAGACACAGGAGCCGTCAGCTCTCATAAAGTCACACCACAGCATGCACGGCCGTGATTTTCCTGTGTCATTCCCTCTTTCTTTTTATTTTTCCTTCCTCCTTCATACATTTAATCACTTCCTCAATAAGACAAAATTACTGTGGCTATATGGAAACCACATACCCAATACTTTAAAATCAATGTCAGATCTGCGTTGCAGCTTTTCATGGCTGTAATTCAAGACTGTAATTCAAGGACATCAGCACATGCACTTGACAGGAAACTAATTGAGGGAGAAAAGATGAATAATTATCCTTGCTAATCATGGAAGATGTTAGAGTCAACTTCAACTAAAGTCATTAACAGTGTTAAATCAAATGAGCCCTGCAGAAGAAAGACTAAGGAGATCAGCGTCACAAGTTCTTGTGTGCTCATCAATTATTAGGGCATTAGCCAATGTTTCTATTTTAAAACTAGATTTGAAAAAAAAAGAAAGGGTCCACTCATGTCTTCAGCTTATGCCCCCCTCCCCCTGATGGATTCAGACGGAAATATAGCATGTGATTATTTCTGTTTGTTACGTTTTCATCATCCAGTGAAGCAAAAAACACACATTTGCGTCATCGTCATGTGCTTAGGCTGAGACGTCACACTTTTATCCTACAGTTGATTAATCCATGAAAATAAAGTTAGCTGTCATTGTCAGACTGCAGTCTATTAGCTGTGTTGCGTCAGCAGGGGGAAAACCAAGACGTTTGGTTTTCCAGAGCGTTAAATCTTTTTTCTCAAAATCTATCTTTTTTTTTCGGCAATAGTGTGAATGCACTTTCACCGATGACGTGTTTGCAGTGACTCAAAAAGTACATTTCCGGTATTTTTCTCAATGACTTTGTGGCAAAAATCTACAAAACATTACTGTGAAAAGGTAAAGTAAATATAATCAATAGACTGTTTCATTGTGTCCTTCAAGTTGGCAGATTTAGTTTAATCTTTTCTTTTCTATAAACACATTTTCTTTCCTTTCTATGAGCCTTCAAGGTCAATGTGACCCAAGCAACAGGGATAATAAAGAAAAGAAGTGAATCCGAGGGGGAAGATGAAGAATAAAAAGCTGCAGGGCAAAAAAATCAAAAATAAACTAATTACATTTTTCAGTTTTAATGGGAGAAAAAAGGCAGAAAGACACTTAAGAGTCACTGAAGAATTAGCTTTTCCTTTGCTTGTCAGAGCTGTTAAAGACACCTCAGCTGTCAACATCCTGCTCCTGTTTGTTTCCTTGATAGCCTTGAAAGCAACTTCCTCCCTCTTTTTTTTACTCCTTCCTCATCCCTCCTCTTTTTATCCTTGCCTGTTACTTTTACTTTTTTTAACAAATGAAAGTAACATGAGTCTCCCTCTTCTCAGTAACATTAGAACAGTTCTTGCACCCTCTGCTGGTTTATTCAATTCCAGGCAAAAGTAGGAAATCCCATTGGTTAAAGAATGTCGAGCAGGTGCTTTATTTTTGGATAAAAAATAGAAATATGACATTGATTTGAAATGCATACGAACAAGAGCAAGAAGATAAAGAAAATGATTAAATGACAAAACTGAACATATAACTAAATAAATACGTGTATTTCTTTGAGTCTCATCTGTGAAATACTGACATTTTTAAATTGGAGCTGTCATTTTCCTAATTAAAAAATAATTTAGTGACACAAAATTTGTCAGGTTGCCTTTAAACCTGACAATCCGTTTTTAAATACTCTACAAACCAGTCTAACAATCCTCCCCGTTTATTAATTATGTCTTTATATGATAGCTCTATACCTTTCAATAAAGATGCAACAAACACAATTTCAGAAATCATCTTCTTGCCTTTAGCAGAAATGTGATTCATCACAATATCACTTTTTTCCAATCATTCAGACCTAATGACTAATAACTCTCTTCAGTCCACAGTAACCTTGTTGTCTTTGTCTCAGTCAGTAATCTTCTTTCTCTTTTGGCTTTTCCCATCAGGGGTCGCCACAGCGAAACAACCACTCTTTTGAGGATGAGTCGCATGGTTAACTTGGCAATGTTTTACGCCGGATGCCCTTCCTGATGAAACCCTCTCAATTTATCTGGGCTTGTCTCAGTCAGTAATGACTTGAATTGTTTCCTATTTATTGGTCAATGTCATATCTTTAAATTTTGGTGCAGTTGCATTTTTGTTGAGGATTTTAAAGCTCTTTCAGTTTTCTTTGTTTGTGTTTTGATCCACACAAATGGGAGTTTAGCTCACTTTTCCCATATTCTCTCGGGTGTTTTATCAGTCAAGGTAAAAGGGCACTTTGAATTCTGCAAGACCTCTCCATGACATGCATGTAGATTGTTTGAGATGTGTGGAAGTTATATTTGGTAATATTTGGGAAATTCAGGGAAAATAAAAAGCTATGACCAAGACATTTCACGTTCTTTTCACTTTTCTTTTCATTTTTATCTTTATTTAAACAGGTATTACATTTTTATACTTTCATAAAACCAAAGTTTTTGCTTTTTAAAATCTGTACTTTTGTAGTCATACCAGATGTAATTCTTCTAATTAAACTTCATTTAAAATCCATGCTGTCCTTGATAAAAATCTAAAAAAAATGTGTGTGCAGAAGACAAGGAACAGCAATCTGCACTTTCAGAGTTCAAAATGTCAGCTGATACCAAAATACAGATAAAGAAACAGTAATAATAATTATGAACTTCATTCATGAAGTGGTGATTTTGTAAAAGTTCCTTTTTTTATTAAAAGTTTTCCTGGTCTTTTAATCATGATTATGCCATTTTTACCCAAAAAAATAAAATAAAAAAAATCTTTGTCATTTTCTAGGACATCGTTCCTGCAGAGTGGCAATTCATTGGAGTTGTGGCGGGACTGTTGGCGTGGAGTAAGCCTACCCTCATTTACCATCATCCCTTTGTTTATACTCTCTCCCACTAGCTTACAGCTCCTCACAATGCCAACCTAACTTTAACGGTGCAACATAAATAACTAGCAATATTGGAGCTTCCCAGCAGGACAGTATTGAGCCTGATACCAGTACAAATGAGAATGACACACATGGATCTATTTGTCTGCAAGTGGATGCATCAGAATGGAGAGGAGAAGAGAGCTTGGGGCACGCCACCTGCAGCGCATACGTCACAAGCTTTTTCAAACGAAATGTTTTCATTTGCTACTGGTTCTCAACTATTTGAATGAAAAAAAAATACTCACAAACACAATTCTATTCTTAATGTTGTTTACAAATGCCCTCCTCCATGAGAAAAATGCTACTAAAACATGTTAAAAACGCCAAAAGCACAATTTTCATTGTAGTGGGTCTATAACACATCTAAAAAAGCATGTCTTGCTGACCAATAACACTGGACCTTTTTGACATAATGATACTTCAATCATGTTTGCTTGGAGCAAAATATCTGCTTCTGTTGGAACGCCCTGATTCACCAGTAATTCTAATCGTCTCTCTCTGATATCGTGCTTGCTAACATATTTACATTTTTTTTTTCTTTGCCAAGACGAGAAAATAAAAGACACGACGCTGAGCTCGGGTCTCTTGTAATCAGGTCTCTGTGAGTTATTTTTAGCTTCTCATAGGCCTGCTCATGGCAAATGATTTCTGCTGGGATTGTACACACAGAGTTACGCAACGAAGTCTGCATGAAAGAGTTTTGGGAAGTTTCAGAACTCAGCTTGGATTTTCTTTGATCCTGTCATGCATTTTTTTTAATAAGGCATGGCAGCATTCCCTCTTTTTTTCCTCCACTTTTGTGTCATTTTCAGTTTTGTTCTTATACGTGTCGTCCTCTCACTAGCCAACTCACTAGGGTTTTCCTAGATGAAAGCTTGTACTCATTCATAAAGTCATTGTGACCTCGACCACTTCAAATGACTTCAAGGAAATCAAAAGTTTGCTCATTATAAACATAAAAACGGAAGTTTCGTGGGAAGCAAATGTTTTTTCCTGTTTTGACAATTAGCATCATCATAAATATATATGTTTTTTACTTTTTCCTCAAATCACCAAATTTCAGCCAAACTTGATTCAACACTCACAGATATAAATGCCAAACTGTCCTCTCTTCCCACACACAGCAGCTCTGGAAACTATTTATAGCTCATCGCACACTGCATGGATTTTGCCTCACTGGAACCCCCTAAGACTGATTGAAGCTTTGGCCTGGATTGAGAGGAGTTATTTCTGGAACACATTAACACACGGGGAGGTAATTGTCTCTTCTTGAGCTTTTTATCATCAGTACAAAAAAAAAGAGGAATTTCAGTGAAACCCGAAAAGGACATGGAGAGTAGACGGAAGACAGTGGAGTATAAGGAGAAACTGAATTTCATTTGTACCTCCTAACTGTCTCAAATGTTGTTTTATTAGTGCATTTGTTTGTTTAGATGGCACTTGTGTTAGTGCCTAAATGACAAGTTCTCATACTTGGAACATTTTCCACACAGTGGGTAAGCTGATCCCCCCGCAGTAGCTCAAGTGATAGTCACAATGAAAGCCGCTGCATTCATATCAAGAAAGCGTGAAAGTAATGGACACCAGGAACATACAGGAGCCAGATTTGAACTGAAAACACACATCCATTTTTAATCTGTTTAGCTTGGGTGACTGCAGGTCCTGCAATTGTGGCTTTAGAATTTCAGGCTTCACCTTGGTCTCACCTGAGATACCCCACCTGCTGCAGAGTGATCTGCAGCACTTTCTCTGCATGATCATCATGCAGTTTGACAGTTTTGCAACCTCCAATGTCACTCAAAGTCTAATGTATTCATTTGCATCTCTATAGCATGCTGTTCTTCCCAAATTTTCTTACACTTTTAATGTTTTAGAAAATATATATTTTATAGATTATTTATACTTTTCGGAAAGAAATACCACTAAAATGAGGAAAATACGGCTCAGAGCAAAAGCACCTAAAATATTGATCACAAATTGTCTTGTTTGCCATTTTAATCTACAGATATGTGAGATGTTTTGAGGATTTTTAGATTTGAGGTTGCTTGTTGGATTCCTCTGGTTTAGTGCTCTCAAGCCTCTTACCTGCCCAAACACTGACTTCACGATGGGATGGAGGCTGGAGTCGTTCTCCGACGCTGTGCTGAGTCGTTTGGATGTGCGTCTGAGTGCTGGCTGCACAGATGTTTCCGCAGCTGGGTCCGAGCTGAGGCTGGACAATGACCCGGTGATGACTCTGTCACTGGCCTCGAAGAAGAAAGCCGCGTCCTCCGGGTGTTTGGGGTAGGATGGAGTCGGGGAGATTCTCCTGTCCGGCCTGGAGCCACTCTGGAGAGGAGGCTGCTCACCTCTGGAAGAGTCATGATGATGGGAATGTCTGGATCTGGAGGATTTGCTGCGCTCTGTCTGCTGCCGGTTCGTTCTGTGCCTCACGTCCTCCTGCGTGTAGCCGTCGTCCAGGTGACTCTGCCGCTGGGAGAGACTTCTCTGCGCCCGGTGTTGATCGCTTGAATTTCGGGAGTCCCCGTATCTGGGCTGGCACAGGGGTCTCCGCACACTGGTCTCGCACTGATCCGTCCAGGATGGATCGTCTCTGCCTCCAGCTCCGGCGGGAGGATGGTGAGCGCGGTGGCTCTGATGGGGAGGATCCGAGTGCGCAGACCTGCGGTTTGTTCTCAGCAGGGAAGTGGTGGACTCACTTTTAGGAATGGAAGAGCTCATTATTATCGTTTTCTTTTCCGGAACGACAGAAATGATGGTGCATGAAGAAGGGTGAGGGTCTGGAGAAAAGGACGTCCTCCGCACACGTGCAGTTGATGAAGATGCTCAGTCTTCACGCACATCCATGCGCTCAGCCATCACTGCAGACTGTAAAGAAGAAGTTGGAGCCACCTGATCGAGTGATGAGGATGCTCCCGGTCAGCCTGACTCTTCACGGGGCGCTGCGAGAACTTTGCATGGCAGTCGCGTGGCAGCGTGTCGCGCACAGTCCACGCACGAAGTTCATTAAGATCCTCATGCGTCACCAGCTTTGATTTCAGCACAACGAGCCTCTGGAATAAAATGTAACTTAGTCTTATTGTCCTCATTAAAGCAAGCAAATTTGAGTTTTCCTGACATGATCAGACTTTTGGACCACCAGAACCATCTATATCTGCTCAAAAGGGGCTTTCAAACCCGACAAGATGACCTTCATTTCAGTATTGGTCATTCAGTGGAACAAACAGGCATATTTGACCAAAATAAAAATAACTTCTTTGCCTCACTGTCTGCTCTGCACTGCACTCACTAACACATCAAAAGCAGGATCTGAACAAAAGTGAAAGACATTTGTTCATTCTTATTCTGGATTTTCTTTTCTTCTTCTTTAACAGATGTAGTATTGCAAGAGGGAAAAAAGCAGAGCATAACATAGAATATTTTATTTGCCATATTTTAAGTCATTTGATTTATACAGAGCTCCTAAAGGGACAAAAGTTAAAAAAATAGTGCTGGTTTCCTGTGTGCTTGTGAAAGAATCTGGTGTGCATATCCCATCAGGGGTTGCCGCAGCGAATTCGTTTTCACTAATTTGCACAGGTGGTTTGGCAGGGAGTTTTTGTCAGATGACACAAGCCTGTATTTCATCTGGGCTAGGAACTGGCACGGGCCCCCCATCTGGCTACATAGGCATTAGCATGAAGGGTCTTGCCCAAGGACCCACTGGATGAATCCCATTGCAACCTCCGGGAACTGAACCCTGATTTCCTATTAGCTAGTCCTACACCCAAGCCAACTGGGCCATCCAGCCACTCGATAAACAAACTGGCAGGCATGAGAAATGAAGGCATGGGCACAACTTACTTTCTGGAGAGATAAACCATTTATTTATTTATTTACTTAGATTTCCTTCAGACTAGAGGCTCTGCACTAAAGGGAGGGTGAAAAAAAATAGTACTGGCACTGCCACGTACCAGAAAGTACGTTTTGCCCAAGAGTTTGTTTCTTGTGTGCATTAGAAACCACTTTTAATTTTTGTCACTTCTATGTCCCTTTAGGGAATCCATATTTTAGGGCCTCCTCACATTTTACATTTTGACGATTTTGAGCTTTGGTTTGGTGATGTGTTTTGAGAGGAACTATTACCTACCAATCCATCAAGCATTGTCAACTTCAGCTGCAAGGTGGCAAGTCCTACAATTTTCTAGAATATTCATTTCATTCCTTCACCTTTGCCTGTAAGCATGGGGAGTTGTTGCCAAAGTTCTTCTTGTAATTGCTGATCATCGTGGTGTCTTTCTTAAAACAAGCGATTTGATAGAATAAGTTCAAATTTTAATCTTAAATTTCAATTTAGAAAATTAAACTTTCTCTTTCAAAATGTTCTGTCATTAGTTTAATTGTTTTTGCTCTGTGAGAAACTCATGTTAACTGAGGTCTGTAGAGTCTGAGATGAAGCTCTTTTTGTTCTGCTCATTTTATTGGAATAAGACCAATCTGTGCGGACACCTCCAAAGGTTGAGAGCTCTTTATTGAGGTTTCTCCCTTTTTCATTGTGAATCTATTAAGAGATTTTGAAAAGCAGGTACATTCAAATGATTTAATGAAAAGGACATTCAGGGGTCATTCATGTCTAAAATGAATGCACATATATTTGTTTCCTGACACTGCGTCTACAAGTCAGATAAAGTCCAGATCATTTTGATTAGAAATCCCTTCCCTTTTAGCCCTTGTGCTATACTAGGCACTTTAACGTTGGGAGTTGGGTCATCTAGACCCACTGGACAGTGTGTTGAACCTTTTTTCTTCAATGATTTGTGATCGTCACTGGTGTCCATGGATTACATGAAATCTTTCCACCTTTATCCACCTTTGTCATGGTAAGGAGAACACGTTCATGCAATGGTGGGGTCATCCAAGATAGCACAAGGGTTAAATAATTGGCGATTGGTGACAGACTGTCACCGGCTGGCCTTTGAGCAGTGGGAGTGTAGGAAGTTCTCAGAGGTCAGGTTAAATTAGTAAAGATCTTTATTCTTTCATATTTTCCTCTGAATTGGCACCAAAACATTCACAAACCAAAGAGACACAAAACCAAAGAGACTCTCGCTACTAAAATTGCAGGTGGTTTAAATACTAATTAGGCATACCATCTCCTCCTGCCTGGAGGGAGGTTTACTTTTCCTGAAATCTACAATTCGTTCAAAAAGGCTAAAGTCTTTATTCTAAATTCCCTAAATAAATTCTAAAATCCAATTCATCTTTATTACTATAATTTAAAATATCAAGTAACATTAAAACAACAAATATCGCCCAAATACAATGACTTCCCCCCTCAGGCTCAGCTCTGTTCCTAGGGGAAGGGTTTTGCCGGAGCACTCTGAATACTGAATAATTACAGACCTATCTCTAATCTGCCATTTTTAGGAAAAGTCCTTGAAAAAGTTGTCTACCAACAGCTCACTGATTTTCTCTTATTAAACAATTCATTTGATGTTTTCCAGTCAGGTTTTAGACCCCATCATAGCACAGAAACTGCTCTTATCAAGGTAACCAACGACATCCGCCTGAACACTGATGATGGCAAAGTCTCTGTCTTAATCCTGCTAGACCTGAGTGCTGCCTTTGATACTGTTGATCATGGGATCCTTTTGCACAGACTCCAAGACTGGGTTGGCATCTCTGGATCTGCCCTAAGTTGGCTCAAGTCTTATCTAGAAGACAGGAAATATTTTGTTGAAATTGGGAGTTGTGTCTCAGACTACATGGCCTTGACTTGTGGTGTGCCCCAGGGATCGATCCTGGGACCCCTTCTGTTCAACCTCTACATGCTGCCACTAGGGCAGTTAATACGCAGTAATAACATATCTTATCACAACTATGCAGATGATACTCAGATCTATGTGTCACTGACAACAGGTGAATATGGGCCGGTGGATTCACTCAGCCACTGCCTCCAACAGATCAGTGCGTGGATGCAGAACAACTTTCTCCAGCTAAACTCAAACAAGACCGAAGTTATTATTTTTGGCCCACAGAAACAAAGAGAAAGAGTCAGTAGCTACCTTCATTCTCTGTCTCTTAAACCCTCAAATCAAGTCAGAAATCTAGGGGTAATCATGGACTCTGACCTGAACTTTAACAGCCATATCAAGTCAGTAACATCAGCGGCATTTTACCATCTGAAAAACATTGCCAAAATCAAAAACATAGTGTCAAAACCAGACCTGGAGATACTTATTCATGCATTTGTCTCCAGTAGGTTAGACTACTGTAACGGCCTGCTCACCGGCCTCTCCAAACGAGGTGTAAAACAGCTTCAGTACATCCAGAATGCTGCTGCTCGAGTCCTGACCAGAACCAGGAAGTATGATCACATTAGTCCTGTGCTCAGGTCTCTGCACTGGCTCCCTGTACCTCAAAGAATAGACTTCAAAGCAGCTCTGCTTGTGTACAAGTCTCTCCATGGCCGAGCACCAAAGTACATCTCTGACATGTTAGTGCCATATGAACCATCTCGTACTCTGAGGACCTCAGGGTCCGGCCTCCTGTTGATTCCCAGAGTCAGAACTAAACAAGGGGAATCAGCGTTTCAATATTCTGCAGCTAAAATCTGGAACAGCCTCCCTGAAGTCGTAAGACAGGCCTCTTCTGTGTTCATGTTCAAATCTAGACTTAAAACATTTCTGTTTAGCCGTGCATATGACTGAAAGGTCCTGTCTGCACTTTTCTTTCCTTTCCTTCCTTTATTTTTAAATCATTTTTCAAATTTTTTCTTTTCTTTTAAAGTAAATTTTACATTGATTATTTCTATGATGTATTGTGATTTTAATGCATTTTTCTGTTTTGTGAAGCACCTTGAATTACTTTGTGTACGAATTGTGCTATACAAATAAACTTGCCTTGCCTTGCCTTGCCACTCTGGGGAAGACAAGCTCAGGTGAGTACATCTTGCAGTCACACCTTATCTAATTATAATGAAGACTAGAGATGGGAATAGAAGCCCCATGAAGCCTCATTGTGGTTCATGTAATTGTGCAGGAAAAATGAACCAACCATTCAGGGCTTTGAAAGCCCACAGAACAGCGGCATTTGGTGGCGGACTGGACGTAAATCCTTCAACTAAGCTCCTTGCAACACTTCAATCTGGAAACGATGATGAAAAAACATAAAACAAAAAAAACTTTGTTAATGATAAAAAACAACGTAAAACAACACAACGAGTTACGTTTGCTGCGAGAAGTGCTTGACACACCAAAACCCACATCACATGAAGAAAATAAAAGCAAAGCAAATCACACACACAAAAAAGTAAAGCACTATCTTTGAACCCAGGATTCCAGGATTCAAACAATGATTATTCCACCAATCTAGTGGTACTGATACAAAAATATTTTGCAATCATACATTGGTACATGTATTTTCCTTATAAACAATGTTCATAGTGTATTGTCTTATTAGGAGAAACCGAGTTGAAACGATCCTGAGCCACAGTACTTTTAAATTTTTTTTTTACCAGGAACCATGGTAAATGCAATAAACCGACGCTGATTCCATTACAGGGGACACAATAGAACTTGTCAGGAAACATTCGGGATTCATTTGTATTTACAGAGAATAGCGCGCCCAACTGTTCAAACACAACAAGTGACATGTGAACCGTGGTTCGACCAAACGAAGCATTTGCATTTGCAACCACGTGATCTGCGCTTGTTGACACACGCCGCGAAACATTGTGCCGAACCACTCTGCTTCATGAAGGTAAAACACGTGCATCCTTAATGAAGACTAACATTCCTTTCTTCCAGGTATAGCTGCCAATTCATCTACACACCACACAGGAAAAATAAAATCATGCAAACCCCAATAAACCCTTATTCAAACCTATAGAATGTGCAATGTATTCCTGTTTTAAAAGCTAATTTTTAAAATGTTGTGTGCCCACGTACCATACCTATAACTTTAATAAAGTAATGAAGGAGCTCTTCGTTACACAGGCCTACATTTATTCACTTAGCAAACACTTTTATTCAAAGCTACTAACTTGCTTCTTGTAGTTAAGAGGATTGTTGGATTTGGTGTCTTGTCCAAGGATGCAATGAATGTTCAGCCTGGGATTTGAAACTTTGAAATCAATCAATTGTGGGTTGAGTAACTCTGACTGGTTACTCAACCCACAACACAGTCAATGAACTACAGCCAATAAATTTGTAAATGTCATATTTCAGTCTTTCCATTTACAGATCAAGCAAAGTCCGCCCACTGTATGTGATTCTTCTTCGTGACTCAAATTGCCGTATTTTACTTACTACTTCTTACTTTTGTAAGTTTCCATGTGCAATAATGCCACCTACCGGATTTGGGAGAGTATCCTGAGATGATTAAATTAAGGCTCGCCATGTACATTTTTTTTAATTCAGTAAAGCATTGGTTATTTTGTACGACGGAGTATTAGGGTCACCAAAAAAAAAAAAAAAGTTAAATTACGAGATTTTATCTCGTAAATTTACGACTTAAAATCTCATAGATTTATGAGAAAAAAGTCGTAGATTAACAAATAGAAAACACCGACGTTGTCCGTTTATCGGAGCCTATCTTGAAGATGAAATACGTGGAGCCTTTGTGAAGCTTTATTTCCGGATTACAGGTTTTAAAAACAAAGAGATTCTGAACCTTTTGATGACTCAAAATCAGATTATTGTCAGTGTAACCGTCTTTCCGGGGTTCAGTGTCAGTAAAGCAGAGTTTAATGCGTAAAATAAGGAGCTCAGAGACACGTTTGGATGCAAAGGATCGCTGCAGCCTTTATTCTGCTTTTCATTCACACCCTGAAGTTCATTTGTCAACTGACGTCATGAACCTGTCATCTTAACACCAATGCGGAAGTAAACAGTGTTCCATACGGCCCCTCCTGCAGATGAAACGTCCCGTTTCAGCATAAAACAATAAAGAGGAATGAAAATAGTCTTTTATATTAGCATTAGAACGTTGAAAATGACAAATAAGTGCTTCTCCTCGGCGGAAGCCTCACACAAATGTAGAGATTTGTCTTTGGTGGAGGAAGTAAGATTGACGTGGACAGCTGCAGGAATACTGACGATGGCTTCATCGAGCTGCAGAGATCCTGCAAACCACCCATCAATAAATAAAACTTTAATAAATTGTAAATAAAACAAATGAGCTTCCAGACATTAGGAACGTTATCAATGAACATTCATCTCGCCTGTTTAACAAAGTTAGTGGGTCGGCTCTGCTGCTGCGCGGCGTTCACCTGCTGCTCTGCATGCTCACTTCCACTTTAATCATAAATTTAAGACTTAAAATTAAAATCTTGTAAATTTACGAGTTTTTTTTCATTAATTTACGAGTTTTTTTCTCATAAATTTACGAGTTTTTTTCTCATAAATTTACGACTTTTTATCTCCTAAATTTACGAATTTTTATCTCCTAAATTTACGAGATAAAAAGTCGTAATTTAACTTTTTTTTTTTTTTTTTGGTGGCCCTAATACTCCGTCGTAATTTTGATCTTAGGATATGTACATTCCTCTTTTTAATTTTTTTTTAGAAGAAACAGCCCTTTTTATTAATGGCTACAGGAACAAGAAAAGCAGACTGAACAAAACTGTGAGGTGTCAGTCGCGAACAAAATGGCTCTTATCTCATATAAATAAATCTCATATTTTGCTCTAGACTAGAAAATGCAAATCGCCTCTGTATTCCCTGCTCCTGCTCAGTGGACGAACACACCACCCTTCTCTTTTTCAGCGCGTTTGTAGACGTAGCAATTGAATAAGCAGGATGTCGTTCATGCCATAAATAAACCCTGGAGATGATTGCACTATTTTAAAAGTATAAACGCCGCTCAGAAGTTCACCGCAGTTCTTGAACTTAGCTCAGTTTTTATATTTAGCTTTGCTGTTAATGGTGGTCCAGCATATTGATAATTGACTTTTTGTCACGGTGCCTGTGTCAGCCACCTCCCCCTCCCAGCTCACCTGCTCCTGCTCTGTTGATTGGAACCAGCTGTCCTGCATCTCCTCATCTCCTGCCTGCCTTCATAAGGGTTCTCCTCTCCAGTATCCAGCGCCAGTTTGTTATACTCACTCCGGTGCTTACGTCTGGCCTTTTAAACTTCGCTAACCAAGCTAAATTATTTTTGCTCACGACTCTTGTGCTCACCCTCAGGTCCACCTACCATTGGTCACGCTGGTTCCTCCGTCCAGAGCCTCTCTCCACCCTGGTCTCGCCGTCCTCGGCGCCCACACCTTCATCAAGTTGGTTTCACCGTCCTTGACTTCCACGTTGTTGGATCCACGGATCACCTCGCTCGTGGGACATACTCCACCAGTTCTCGTCCACATCTCCGGTGACGTCAGACCTTCACCCGAAGATTACTCCACGCACCCTGAAACTATCTGTTCTCCTCTTACGAAAATAAACCACCTTCAAGCTAGTCCTGTCCGAGAGTTACTTCCGGGTTACAGCTTCTGGGTCTGCCGCGTCCACGACGCCATGACACTTTTATTTACTTTCATTTTCCAAAATTTTGGAAATGAGGAGCAATGTATTTAAAATTAAATTAAAAAGAGACATAAAAAAACATTGCTCAAAACTGTCAAGGTTCTGTGCTACATCTGTGTGTACCAGAAATATATCTTATTTTTAAAGATATGACTAAGACATTGTTCTTTGTAGATCAGGAAAAAGAAGTGAAGAAGAGAGGATCTATGTTTTAGTTGGAAAATGTGTTAAGCACAAGATTCCCATGCAAACAGTAAATACTTTTCTGATATCCGGAACATCTAATTCAAGTTTTCCCCTAACAAAATAATTTTTGTTGCCAAAATGAATTAAGATATTGATTTAATGTAATAAAACAAGCTGCATAACCTTAACGTTTCAATTATTGTGACATTTACTGAGGCTTACGGAGCTAACTACAATCAACTGCTGCGTATTTTTTAAAAAGTTAGAGGGAGATTTTTGCTGCAGGCAAAATTTGAAACATTTAAACCAAACGTGTGTGAACTCTGGTTCCATCTGTTCACCTTGTCTCATAATTTTCACAGCAGATGTCCTAGGATGGAGTCCAGAAGTATGTGAGAAAGCAGTTAATTAGTCACTGGAGCTCCTGTAAACTGTTTTTGAAAGAGCAGAGAACAGAAATGAGTAAATTATGCTCTCTGGTCATAGGGGAGTGTGTTTTCTCTAACATCTGTGTCTTTTGTGCTCCAGGGAGAAGCAAAGTATCGTCACTCCGTTGCACTCATTGTAGCTTCAGCAGTGATCTGCTCTGACCCTCTACTTGGCGCTCATTTAAATACTGGAACAATTGCCTGTTTAATCCTAAATTTTTACTTGATGAAATTTGGTGCCATTTCTTATGTTTCCAAAAATTCTAGAATATTATTAAAAATTAGGACACTTCCAAGTCGTTGCTCAGTAGAGGGTTTATTCTTTTTTTTTATCACTACTGCAGAAATGTTAAAAATCTATTGTTAGTCCTTTAGAGATCATCTTTCTATTTCTACTCCAATTAGTTGGTTCATCTGGAACTTTTTTTCATAGCTACCTTTTTCTGTGTTGTTCATCATGTACCCCTCCCTCCCTCCCTCCCTCTTGCCCTGGCACTCCCCCTCTGTAGCCACTGGGCTGCAGCAGGGGACATTAGAGCCTTGAGGTGGAACATGGCCCATTTAACGTCTGCACAGAGACTGCAAAAAAACACAGCATAAACAGTAGGAAAAAACAACAACACAGGATGACGCCGTGAGCAGAAATAAACAAAGATGAAGGCATTATGAAAGAAAAAAAAACGTTAAGACTGCAAACAGGTTTCCACATCTGTGCTGTTACCCCACAACGGTTTCTGGTTTTGTGTCGCTCAAAAAATATATATATATATACATTTATTGACATTTTTTCTTAAGTTTTGTCTTTTTTAGTTTTCAGTTTCCTGATTTCTGCCACCGCTGTGCATCCTTTCAAAATGTTTGACAAGAATGGATTTTTTTTTAAAAAGTTCTCCCTGGCAAAAACACTACATTTCTTGGTTTTCATGATATTTTTTACTTTGGAAACTTGCTGTTTGACTCATATTTACTGTGCTATATTGAACAGCCACAATGAGTTTCAAAATTCAAAGTAATACACAATTGCAATTCAATAAGCAATTCAGGCTTGTAATATGAAAAGGCATTATGTAATTTGGAATAGCAAAATGCAAAGATATCTAAATTTTATCTGAAATCTGTATCTGAAATTTTTAAAAATAAAATATTAAAATAAAACAAAATGTATTGCATTTTCAATTTGTAAATTGCAGAAAGCATTTTTATATTCCAAGCCTGAATTGCAAATTGATTTTCCAATTTTAACATTTATTTTCAAATTGGATTATCAAATTGCAAATCGTATTGTCAATTGAGAATATGTTTTCTTTATTTAGGCTGTCCTCTCAGAGAAAGTAAAGTCTGCAGCATTCAAAAATGTACGTAATTATCATAAAGAGCAGCCACATCAAAACGTTTATGCTTTTTGATACAGGAATATTTTATTCCTATAATGTGATCCTATTTGCAGCTTATATTCAGTTCAGGTTTCACCACAACAATAAAGCTTTTGTGCCCTTTTTTTTTTATAAAAGGAGAATAAACATTTTAATGAAAAATGGCACAATAAAAGATATGATGCAGGGTTTGGAAACTTAACAAAACAAGCAGGGGTCAACCAACTGCAGCACAAAAAGTTGTAAATTATGCAGCATGCACATTTTAGTGTCAATAACCTTAAACTGTGGCCACAAATGACCTTGTGAATGCATTTTTATTGGTTCAGCAGGATTGAAACGAGAGCCACACTGAGAGTTCAGTCCCACCCATCTGACTTACACTGGCTGTCTGCAGCAGAGCCTAACAGTTTATTGGGGTAAAACTCAAACTCTTTAAAGAATACTTTTGTATTAAATATGACAGACGAGCACAACCTCAGAATAGCTGCAAAAGTCCACTGATCCACGTTTTGGAAATTTTGTTTGGTTCAAAAAGTCTTTTGTACTGTAACACAGGAAATGTTTTAATATATTTTAAGGTTTTCGTGTTGCTGCAAACAAATATGTTGCATTTATTCTATTTTATTTTTTTGTTATAACTGCATATATTCCATGCATCAAATTCTCAATGTGGAGTTTAACAAGTCAAATGCAGTAAAGAAATAAGCAGGAACATTTCTATATCCCTACAAAAGCAGGAACAGAAAAGTCCACAGGAAAGCCTTTTTTTTCTGATTTGTGATTCTCAACACTTTGGCTTCCTGTTAGGAGTGTTTTCATTGTCATTTCAGTGATGTTGAGCAGGGTGAGCTAAGGTTTGGTTCTTGACTCCGGTGTCACAACATCCAACGCACCACAATGATGTGAGGGGCTTCATGACCCCAGCTGCTTCCTGTTCATGTCACCGACACTTTAGCTTCTTTCTGAACTAAAAATACAGGAAAGGAGGCTGTTTGCCACAGTGAGGGAAATGATAGTGACAAAGGTTAAAGACTTTTCATGAAGACAAACTGCTTTTGTTTGCATGCAAGCCCAAACGGCTTTTTCTCTTTTGTTTCAGTGAACCAGCCTGTGTTGGGGTCAATGCACTGACACTCAGGAGCAAGAAACTCAACACCCCCCAAATGAACCAGTATGACAGATAAGAGTTCTCACTTATAAAGTCATTTTTCACAGATGAACCCGACAGGCGCTCCCTGTCTGAGGGAGGCTGAGCTTCAGTATTTCAATTTTTTCTTTTCTTTTACCATTTAGCAGTTAAATGGGGAGGAAAGCTTCAAATACAGAATTTGGCATGTTTAGTACGGTACATGCATGAACTTAGTCCAGTTGCTTCAAAAGAATCAAATGAAGACGCCTGACCCTGTTTTGGTAGCTGCAGGGACAAGAGGCATTATCACGGCGAATAATTTGATTGTGAATAATATGTTTTGCATTCTGTTGAGTTTGAACAATGTTTGAACTCTGAAAAACACTTTTAATAGAAAGTCATTTATAAATAAAGTTTGATTTGATCTATTTCTAAGGCTAAAAGTCAATGTAATCGTGCATGGACAAAAAAATTAAAGGTTTTACAAATATGTTATTGTCTTTTTCAATTATCCTCTTTGAAACTATAGATGCAGTTGCATGTACTTGAGTAATAATGTTTCAATAACTTTGCCTAATCAACCATTTAGCCTTGTTCCCCTGATTAGGTTAATCATTCAGGAGAAGGTTTACATCAGGAAAAAACTGGGTTTCCAAAAAGGCTTCCTTCAAAAACTGCATTTGAAAGTCAAAAGCAAAGATGCTCAACATTTCTCTTGAATTGGCTACTTGGGAATTTCACAACATTCTGGATATGATCCCATGTGCAACATTCCACATCCAAAAGCTTTACAAAACACAAACTAATAATTACAGTAGTCAACAGTGAAGCTACTTGTTACTGCAGTTATGATGAGGCAACTTTGGTAACTAATGGTATTTTTGGATATCTTCAACAGTCCAAAATACTCTTAAGGTTCTGTCTTCCAAATGTGTAAAAAGAATGGGGAAATAACCATGATGGGGTCTTCAAGGTCTACCCCTGAAACAATAGCCCATTTTCCAACTTCCTCTACATTGCTCCATGGTGATTTGCAAAGTCAGGGGTTTCCACATTCTAATTGACAGAACACAAACATTCCAGGTTTCTGTGATCATCGCAAATCTGAGGGAACAAATAACTGTTTCACCCAACATTTTATCGTCACATTTTGTTCATATTGTGATTTATTTTTGTGCAAAACTTGGGTAACTAGTTGTTTGTAAATGCCATTTTTCTTCATTCCTGGAATAACTGGAGTCGGTAGACATGAGAGCAGGTTGGTGTTATTTCTGATCGGTTAAAGCTGTACGAGGGAGTCAATAAACCCTTTAGCACTTCAACCGTTTAATTTTTGCACCCACTCTACTTATCATTTCATTACAGTAAATGGAAAGCTCCTGCATTCAGTCATTTTTGGATCATTCATATATTTACTACATCCAAAGCATAAACCAAAGGCTTCTGGAAGACATTTTGTGGACTCCAAAGTTTTATCAAGAGTGTTTTATGAACTATTGCCACCATAACAGCAAATCATAATTCGCCTGCATTAAACAACTACTCTTGTAAGCATTAAACTCCATTGCCAGTGAATGTATCCCCCTTTGTTTGTGCGTGCCACTCTGCTTTTCACTGCTTATTCAGCAGCACAAAAGGACTATTTATGCATTAGAGAGGGAATAACAATTCTTTCATCGGTCTGTCTCCAACTGTCTCGCAATGAGTTGTCCAATCCAAAATACAAAGACAATTCAAACGACAGAAGAAAGCTCTCTGGAAACCTCAAAGGTAGAAGGCACCAAAAGATTCCTGCACTGTGAGGGTGTCGCGCTCACAATAGATGGTGGAGATGAGTGAATGAGGGTTGGCATTAGTGAGTGGGGGGGGCTGGTGTGTTGCAGTGAGGGCAGAATAAAATTGTACACTATTTATAGCAACACAGGGACCTGCAGTGTGGAATCCTTGGAGATTTTTCTCCTGCACCCTGTGTGCTTACATAAACTAAAATGACACAAGAAGACGAGATTAACCGCCATATTTTAATATCTGAAGATCAACTGATGTTCCCAGAGTGTGCTACATTAACACATCTGTTTCTTTAAGCAAGCAAAAATTAACTGTAGCAAAGATGAATTCCATCTTTTCTTTCACAGATGTGGCTGTTGATATTTTTTATATTGCCATGAGCACAGATTCATAGATTACTGTTATTGCTTTGTGTGAAAGAATATGACGTGGCTGCAGCTGATGAGAGATTTTCAGATGAAAACATGCATTCAGTCTCCCTCTTGTGTCTAGGTGTGTGATCCTGAGACTAAATGAAATCGCAGTGCTCTCTCCTACTGTTCGCTGATGGAAACTACATCACTAATACTTCATCTTTTGTAGATTTTTTTTTTAAGATAAAGTGTTTTGTACCTTTTAAAGTTGCTCTCAATCTGAGATTAACCTGGAGAGTGAAAGCCAGTCAAACACAAAAGCAGCAAAAACGGTAGACTTAAATTTTCTTTTTTAAAGTCATATGACCAGATAAAGTCACTGTCTCATTGTACACCAAATTAAAGTATTAAAAAGCAACATTAATGACTAAAAATAAAAAAAACTATCGAGGTTTTTTCAAATACTGTTTGGTCGTCCTGGTGTGTCATTAACTTTTACAGGATCTGCAATGACATGGACTTCCCCTAATACCTATCCTAAATAGATGAGTCGTGCACAAGTCACACATTCTGGCTTTGCCAAAGCCAAGCAGTCAATTAGAGCGTGAATGAGCTGCACACAAGAGCATCCAAATGTAGACCACAATGTCATCAGCATCCCCCCCACTCCAATTTTGGCATCTCTGTTCTTGAAATGCTGCAATGATGCAGAATCTTTTTATAACTTGATGGTGTGTATGGAGAAAACAGTCCAGGTGGTGTTAAAAACAGATTTTCTGGGCACTTTTGGATCGTGTTAGTAACCTCTAAAAAAATGTTAGCGTTTTTCCTTTGGTCCATAATTCTGTTTTCTCATGTCAGCACAAAATCCTGATGATTTATCTGGTTTTGGGACATAAATACGATGAGAGGTCCAGTTTGATCAGTTCAGTTTCAGCATCTTCACGCTCATACTTCTCTGGTGTCACGCTGGAGAAGTGCCATTTGATGGACAGAGCATCACCAGCTTCAGTGTCATGTTCTTTATAGTCAAGATACTTTTCAGTAAATTCAGACAAATCCTGTCCATGTGACAGCATCTTGTTCAGACTGGATAAAGACTGGAATTTTTCAACCTGCTTTCATCTGCTTCTGGAATATCTCATATCTCATGAACTGTGGGATAGACCTGAGTGCCAGAGCAGGACATACTTATTTTTCAGCAATCATAGATATTCAGTTTAGTGAGATTTAAGAAGATTAACATGACTAGGCAGGCTCTCTTTACAGACTGTTGTTATTAAAAACATGTCAAAAACATAATAGAAAACTCCATACTTCGTCTACAAGAGTCATGTTACAAAAAGCAAAGGATAAAGTCAGTTTTTGTCTGTTGTCTCCCAATCAGATAGGTGCGTTTCTGACGTTGCACCTTCTGCCTTGCTGTGCAAACAGTGTCAAAGAGCGTTTGTCTAATACTTCTTATTCAATGTGTTTCCAAAGGGAAAACAATTACTTTTGGAATGCAAAGGCTTAAGAAGGACAGTTAACAATTGATTGAACAAATGATGAATTCACTGATTTGACTGTTTACTTAGCAAACATGACTGGATTTAACACACAGCGATGTAATGTGGAGGCCGCATCCATAGGCAGGGAAGGTCAAGACAGACAGACAAAAATTACTCACAAACTGTCATGGTCATGTTTGACCTATTTTGACATTTAACTGCAGTTAAAAACATTTTTGAAAGTTTAGAAAATGTCTTGGAAATGACACTGATCCAGAGCTAGTTAGAGATGGCAACGCAAGATTGCTTTTTTTTTACAAGACCTTTTAATACACAAAGACAATTCAAAGCTTTTTACAGAAGCTGACAGTTGTTGCAGAATTAAGACATAAAGGTAGAAAACAACATAAAAATGAAAGTAAAACAGTACATGGACAGAGCAGGTGGTCCAGTAAGTCTAACATTATAATTGGTGCTATAGCACCAAAAAGTCTAGTTTTAAACATGGATAAGGCTCCGGCACATTTGAGGTCATCAGTGCTGCAAGGTAGTTAATGCCTTAGTCATAACTGCCCTTACAGGTGGATACAGGCTGTCTGCAGGTATAAAATGGGCAAATCTGTGTGGGGCACCCAGGTGGCCCACGGGAAACATCAAATCATAGACCACTAGGTTAGAGGGCGAAAATGTTCATGCATCTTTTTTTTCTATAAGCATGCTGCGGGTGACAGGTCATGAGGAACACTTAGACAACACGCAGGGGCAAGTGAGGGTGAAGTAACTGGGACTCAGGCATGTTGTATATTTTCCATTTTTTTAAACTCAGTGTCCTTGTTTTTTAACTCCTCCTCCAAGCCCTGCACAACGAGTAGGGGGTTAATGCTAAGTCAAAGGTCCATGGTCCTTGCACACCCCTGGTGCGCTCCTGCGCGCTGCCCAGCTGCTAGAAATGGGGACATTGGATGATGAGAGTTTAATTTGTGTGGACTTTCTATTAATTTTTTTAATCTATTCATTGTTACTCTGTAAAGCACTTTGTGATCTCATCTGTGAAAGGTACTATACAAATGAAGTTTACTTAATTGCTTACTTACGTCATAAGTGCATTTAACCAACATTATCTTTACAAATACTTCACGATACACTTACCACACGCCTGACCATGGTTCACTCCATGTTCATGACGTCCCTTGAGGTGGCCACACGAGCCTCAAGGGAAGTGCAAGACACACCTGCGTTCCCTTTAAGATGCAGCCCCTCCTCTCTACAACCTTCCACGGGCCCAGACAACTCAAAAACCTGCAGCACCTGTATGGGTCAATCCTTGCACGGGCGCATGTGACAAAGGCATCAAACACTTTCCTTGTGTTTGATTCCGACCTGAGATTTTACCTGCCTGCAGATTCCAGATCACTGCTTGGGTCATACCTTGAGTAAATCCAACACACGTTTGGGCCCTGCACTATTGATGGTGTAAGGACTCAACAAATGCCTTCAAGTAAATGATGACACAAAGATTTACAACTTGACTTCTTCTCTTTATTTACCTTGAGCGAAGCACTAAAGTAACTTCCTACATTTCCTTCTAGTTTCCACAAAGAATTACCTTTAACTTATCATTTTCACTTGAAGGAAAGTTTGCATCAAGAAGTGTAATTGATCCGAGCAGCAGCAGAGAAAACCTAACAAACCACACACCAACCCGAGGCTAAGTATCATCTGCAATGATAATTAAAAAAAACTTGACCTATCAGGAGCACAGCAGACGATCTACAACTGTGCCCTGAGGAACGCTGCACAACAGGCGGATTTTCCCAGATTTACGATCCCCAGTGTAAACATAATTGACTCTGCCTTGGAGACTTAATCTGACCCAACCCTGAACTGAACCTCAACACATTTTTCTGGCTTGTTGACAAGTCATTTGTTCTCCAATGTATTCACATTAATTGCAATACATTTTGGCTGTTAGGCTCCACATATGTGGTCTGGATTTTTAAATTGTCATGGACGATCAGTCATTGTAACGTTTTGGACTTTATATTGAAGAAGGAAGCAAACGTGTTGCACTGCAGGATGGGAAATCAAGAGCTTACTGAGTTACAGGTGTTAGTTTACATTTATCAGTGAACAAAGCAAAATAAGTGTTTTGCTGCTCTTGGTAACAGTAGCAATAAAAATGTTTAGGGTCACAAGTCAACAAACTTCCTCTTAAACTACATTTAAACTTTTTACCACAGAATATTTCTTTCAAAAATAAGTCACTTCTTTGAAATTTTTAGAGTAAAAAAAGAGAAGTTTGACATACTTTAAGAAATGTTAGGTCAAAGCAAAGTATTTTTTTTCCATTATTGAGAAAAACAAAAGCAACAAACATGGTGAGTGTCTTAGAAACACAAAAGAACAAAGGCTGTGCAGCTTTTTTATAACCATAAAGTGTCACTGAGTCAGCCCACATTCTGATTTGGTATTGTATTTGATTGAAAAGAACAGAAGACACAGAGAAATACAGAATAACACTGACTTGGTCATATATCCAGTTCTCATCCATGAAAAGCTGATCATATCCATGAAGCTGTCACCAGACAGGTCAGAGCTGGAGGTAAAGCACCCCTGGCCAGTCTCATCTTGCACCTCTTCCCTTACTTATTTCTCTTGTTGATACATTTTCAAGGCACTCGTGCCGTTATGCTCAGAAAACAATCTCTCCCTTTTCCATAATTCTTAAACTGAGAAGACTTGTAATTATGCTCTTTAGAATATAGAGGGCTGTGAATATAGAGATGTGAATAACATTTGCCTCTATGTGAACCCTTTAAAGACCCATAGAAAATGGGTTTTTGGTGTTTTTAATGTTTTCCTTTCTTTCTATCATGACAAAGGACATTTATTACAAAAATAAAGATAAAATTGCATTTCTGAGTATTTCTATATTTGAATCGTTGTGAATCAGGAGCAGACGAGAGAAATACCATTGGAAAAAGCTTCAGAGTGTGACATAGAAGTTACGATTGTTACAAGCTTCCTGCTCTGCTCCATTCAGACGCATTCACTGACAAACAGATCCAAGTGACTAAAAAGGTCATAATCATAACTTAAAGATCACGCTTTTACAATTGATCAAAAGATGACCGGAGTGGGACTTCCATACTTCCCTGTGAAAGTATCAGAAATTCTGCATCTATCTAGGGGCCTTTCTTTTGTGTCACTTATAAACTATTAAGCCCAAATAGATGCAATTCTGCTTTCTGCATTATTACCAAGACTCTAAAAGGTTCTGATATCAAAATTACAGTTTAAATGTTAAAAAGGCTTGCCGTATAGGCACAGACAGTAGTACATTTGATCATAAAGAAACCTTGTGAGAAATCTAAGCTCTGTTTCTCATCATGGAGTAACTACTGCCAAACATTTGTGAGTGTACAGCAAACGGGAACGTAAACAAAGTTGCAGCCTATTTATGTTAAATAAATAATCAACATTTTTTGGGGGGAGTACATGTTACTGCTAAGCCATGGCCTTTCAATGATGAGCACCATCAGGAGCGGTGAAGGACATAAGGCCACAGCTTCTTGACCCTGCAGCTGCTCACAGTTTAGGACAACTGAGTATGCTATGCTGTCTCCGGGAACAGATTCAAAGGAAGCCACACGCTGCACATAATGCAACTTTTAAGATTTTTATAAAACCTTGAAACGTTTTCCTGTTAACGACGCAAAGGGTTCTCTGATAATCCATGGATGTGCAGCCAACCATCTGGCAGACATGACTTATAAATGACACATGATGATTAGTTTTACTGGAGCAAGAAATGCATCGGACTCACAGCACAGGTTGTTCAGCATTCCAGTGTCCTGTTTCACAACAATATTCACATGCTTGTTAACTTTTTTTACTGTCAAATTTGCTGGAAAAGTTGAAATGTCAATTTTAAAAACACGACTAACTCAAGTCCTGACAGATTCAATTTTTCCCTTTCTTTCCAACAAACCAGTTACCCACATGTCCCGTCATGTTGTGGCACCCACAAAACTCTTGTGTATTTGGTAAGTGGTTCAGAAGAGTCTCCTAAAGCTGCATCAGAATAAATTAGAATGTGTAATGAACCATACCATGCTTTTTTTTGTAACATGTACACCAACACAGCCAATTCAAATGCATAAAAAACATCAGAAAATTTAATGTTAAACATCATGCCAAATCGTAACCACTGTTATAAAAGTAGAATGTTTGTAAAATAGGTTGGAGACACATGGTTTACCAAAAAAAAAACGGTGTTTATCTATATGTTAGTGCTATTCCAATTATTGAGAGCACCCGGAAAGTATAACTGCTATTTAATTAAAGATGAGTTTAGCATCAAATTTAATTAATACAATAAAAAAGCATTGTTTCTGGTTCAGAGCAAAGTAACTTTTTTGAGTCTAAAACACCCCAAGACAAACAGAAAATCCAATTATCTGTTGCTGACCACTGGATCTCTGCCACAAAGTTCATCAGCAGGAACAGTGTACTTAAAATAAACACTGTAGGGACAGCTCTATATGGGTTTTTTTAAACCTGCTTATATTGCCTCCGATGTTGACACAACACAGGTTTAACGCACCAATAACCAGGGGATGGATGGGAATTTCCACGTTTGACAGTGATTCAAACAATATGGTCACTGTTTGCTCTTATCCTTTGCTTTCGCTTCTGATTGAAAGGAGTAGGCGTGAACCCTCGGTTTGGATTATCCAAGTTGCTTTACGCGCGTGTTGCGCACTGCGCCGCTGAGCCACAGAAGCAAGTTTCTCCAGCGCACTAGTTCCATCCTCCCTGAAGACCAATGGCGAAGTGTAAGCCATGGCAGAAGTGCTGCTGCATTTTTCTTGCCCTGATCTGCGCTGCTGCTCTAGTTTGTTTGTGCATCGCCACGATTTTAGGTGAGGGATGCATCAGCGGCTTCAAACACGCGGCGGTAGCTGCAGACTCGAAGCTTTGTTCCGACATTGGCAAGTAAGTCATCTTACCTTTAAAACTTCTGTGAGTTCAAAGAAAAAGTCATTAGAAATGAATTTTGATACAACTTTGCTCAGAGAGAAATACAAGAATGTACAGTTACAGAAAAGTACATATTTATGATTTATTTTAGTGGTTTGCTCCACTAATTCAGCTGCGTAAAGTTGTGCGTGTTTTACTGTTAATTAAACCCCAGAGCTGTCAGGCTGCATCTCTGGGGGTGGTATGATTATAAATCTGAGCCAAGCAGTGACTTAAGCAGTTTAAGAGATTTGACGGGCTGCGTGGATACAAACCCAGAGCAGACAGGTCCCAGATTCCCCTAACTGCTCCTCACTGCTCATCCTGTTCTGCCAAGTGACATTTGTGTCTACAGGAGTTACAGCATTGAACTAGTTTCCTTCTTGGAGCCGTTGAGGGATCCAAGTTTAGACTTTTTTCTTAATTCTCATTTGTCTATTGTGCAAGAACAAGACCAGTTAATCCTGTCTGATCTTTAACCCAAATTTTTAGAGGGAAAGGGGATCGTTTGCAAGAATTTGTGCACATTTTCCTGTGTTTGTATACAGTGAAAGTCTTTTTTTTTCCTCTGCCAGAGGGTTCGTTTCCAGGTTTGCAATTGGGACAAAGAATATCCTCAGGTGTGAGGATCACAAAAATGTGTTGTACATACAGACAGCAGCTAAGGACCTCATGATGAAGTGCTCAGAAGTCTTTATCCATACATTTGCTCCAACTTTCTTCTATAGTTTTTGTGGAAAGTTTTTTGTTTGTTTTCCAGTTTCTCCTCAACTAATTTGTTACATCTTACCACTTGTCACCTTACCATGATCTTAAACGTTAGATTTGTTTTTGGTTTTTCATGTGCTTATTGTTGCGTTTTGCCTTTTCAAAAAATCCAGAGTCCTGTTTGTTTTCTTTGGCATTGTGAACCCTCACAGTAAAGTGCTCCCAGTCTTGTCTTCTGCTCCTCAGAGAATGCATGTGACATCCTGCCAGACATCTGAAAAGAGCCTTTCACATCTTGCAGGAGCTTTCCCTGACTACATGCTGTTTTTTTTACTTTGTTGTCAAATTAAGCTTGAAAAAAAACTTAAAAGAAGCCCTTCACATGTAAATCCAGTGGCAATCAAAGAATGTGCGTCTGTTGTTGTACAAATGTGCTGTGAGGACTCAGGGTTCAGCTGGTCCCTAGCTCTGTGTGAGCTCACAATCTTCCCGTAAACTCAACCTCTTCTGTATTACAGGGAAATGCTTCTGCAGGGCGGCTCAGCAGTAGATGGCGCCATTGCAGCTCTTCTGTGCACCTCTGTGGTCAATCCTCAGAGCATGGGAATTGGAGGTGGCTCCATATTGGCAATCAGAAACAAAACAGGTTGGTATGACTTTGTTAAATTGTGTTTTTTTCTCTCAGATTTTTATTTGAAAAAGGTCAATATTTCTATTTGATTGTCTTTGTTCAGGCAACGTGACTGTCTACAACTTCCGTGAAACTGTCCCCAAGTCGTTCAAGACCAATTTGTTGAGTGATTGTCCCAAAGTGTTCAGATTCTCCACTGGTAGGCAGAGCTGTTTCTCCTGCAATGTCATCTTTTATTAAATTTGAAAAATCTTTTTTGTTTTCAATGGTTAAAAAATACTTTAAAGCAAAAGAGTTGAATAGTAATATTTCTTTTATTGAGCTTTAGCAAAACTTCCTCTGTTAAGAAATAGCAAAAATGTTTTTGAAAAGTGTCCAGATGACCATTTTCAAAACATTTTCTGCTATAGAACCATTAACAAATGAAGCCTAATGGGACAATGTATAGACAATCATTACTTGTAAAATTGTTTTAGTACCTTGATGATTTTTTTGTCTTGAATTATTTTGTGTTTATGTGAAAAATAATTATATGTTAATATGTAAAAATATGTGCATAAATTATTTTAAGATTTGGGGTGGCAATTACTACGATTCTTCTTCTGTCCACTCCTTTTTCAAGCACTTGTGTTTGAAAATAAACGGGTATCAATAAATCAATCAATCTTGGATGAACTAGTCTTTACAGATTCATTAAAAAAATGTTAAATACTAATTTTCAATACTAAAATTTATATTTCAATATTTTGTGTTATTACTACTTCTACTGTTTAGTTGAGTCTAGAGTCAATATTTTATTTGGGCCATAACTTTTCACTTGCATCAATGAACATTGACTTTTTTTTAACTTTGCTGTGTCTGAGCTGCATGTTTTTCTTATGAACTTTGCAGGCAGCCAGTGGATCGGTGTTCCTGGAGAGCTGCGGGGCTACGAGGCTGTTCATAAACTCTACGGGAAGCTGCCCTGGGCCAAGCTTTTCGAGCCGACCATCAAGCTGGCCAGGAAGGGCATCCCCATGCCCCTTTATCTGTCGCAAATAATGAACCACTCTTTTGTGAAAAAGCATGTGGAGAATTCACCTTTGTGGTAAAGTCTCACACTTCTTGCTTCTTGACTATTCTAAGTTCCCTGTAATTATCACTACCGAACAAAGTATTTCAAAATAACAGGGTTGAGTTCTTTGATGGATCTTTTCTTTTAGATTAGATACCTCAATAACCCCGGAGTAAAAGTCCCTTCTTAAAATACCTATTGTTACTAATGTCTCTCTCATTACATCATACTTTACTCTGTGAGAACTGTTCTTTACATATTGCACAACAGTTAAGCTCTGGTCCAAATCTTATTTTACTCAGCTAGGTTTCCGGGTTATTTATGGGACTTTTTGTGGGAAATGTAAATAGAGGTTTTCAAGTTTTCAAGAAGCTTTTTTCTTCTTTATCTTTGTTGACCGATGACAGAATGCGGAAAAAAAATCTGTTTGTACGTGACGGGAATACTATTTCTTTCTTTCTCTAAAAACAAACAGCTTTCGGATCTGTTTGTTTTCTTTACTCTGACACATCTGAACGGCAAATCTTCTTAAACAAATGTAAAAAATCAATGCAAGAATGAAAAAGTTTTAATTTTAGCAAATATTTAATTGAAATAAATCACTGGCCACTTTAATAGTCACACCTGTCCAACTGCTTGTTAACTGAAATTTCTAATCAGCCAATAACATGGCAGAAACTCTGTGCATTTAGGGAATGTAGACATGGTCACATGATCTGCTGCAGTTCAAATTAGCACCAGAATGGGGAAGAAAGGTGATTGATCGTGGCATAGTCGTTGGTGTCAGACGGACTGGTCTGAGTATTTCAGAATCTTCTGGGATTTTCACCCTCAAACACCTCTAAGGTTTACAGAGAGTGTTCATAAAAAGAGAAATTATCCAGTGAGCGGCAGTTCTGTGGGTGAAAATGTCTTGTTGATACCAGAGATCAGAGGAGAATGGCCAGACTGCTTCCAGCTGATAGAAAGGCAGCATTAACTTAATTAACCACTGGTTACAGCTGAGGTCTGCAGAAGGGCGTATCTGAACGCACAACACGCGGGAACTGAGGCTACAAATCACACAGGTTCACCAAAACTGAACAATAGAAGATTGGAAAAATGTTGTCTGGTCTGATGAGTCTATTTCTGCTGCAACATTTGAATGGTGGAGTCAGAATCAATAATATGAAACTATGGATCCATCCTGCCTTGTGTCAACGGTTCAGGCTGGTGGGGGTGGTGGTGTGGGGATATATCTTGGCACACTTTTGGCCCCTTAGTACCAATTGAGCATCATTACAATGCCACAGCCTACTTAAGTGTCGTTGCTGACCATGTCCATCATTTGGGGGATGCCATCTTCTGATGGCTGCTTCCAGCAGGATAAGGCGCCATGTCATAAAGATGGATTTATCTCACAGTCACCAGATCTTAATCCAGTATATCACCTTTGTGATGTGGTGGAACAGGAGATTGGCATCATGGATGTTCAGCCGACAAACCTGCAGCAACTGTGTGATGCTGTCATGTCAATATTGACCAAAGTCTGAGAGGAATGTTTCCAGTAACTTGTTGAATCTATGCCCTCCAACGATTAAGGAACTTCTGAAGGCAAAAGGTACAGCAGAAAGAAGATTGCAAGATCCCATGCATGCTTTAAATAAACACTTAGATTATCTTCATGCAAGACAGAAGAGAAGCATCAAAAAGCCTTTTGATGCTCGCTGAGCTGCTGTCAAGTCATGCTGAGCTTTCATCCATTTTTGGCACTGATAACAAGAACTAGGAGGTCATAGCAGTGCCACTTTCTAACTGTGTCTGAGTCATTATACTGTAATTATACTTTGGAAGCAACAGTTGTAAAACATGATTTTACAAAAAGAAATTGCCATGGCGAGGTTTTCTTTTAAAACAGCTGTGTCTCTTCTCCACCCTCTGGTTCAGAAGTGTTCTCAGGATTAAAGTTTCATGCTTTGGGTTCTCACAATGTGATTCATACCTTTTTATTATACACTGAGACCCACAGCTTTAAGCTGAAAATCAATGGTGTCAGTGACAGCTGTTATGCTGACATCCTTTTTTGCAGTGTCAGCTTTTTATGCCACCAATCAAAACACTCCTGTTAAAAGAGGAGCAGACATAGCAACTTTTTGCAGAACAAGTATGAACATGGTTAAGATTACAAAACCCTCCAGAATTCTGGTTAATGTTTGCTACTATAAATATATCTGAAGTTAAAACAACTTTAAAGAAGTATAAACAGCTAGCTTTGTGGTTAAAATCATTTCTTTCCTGCCTTTTCATTTCACTGTTGCTTTTTGTGCTTATCTTCTAGTGAAGTTCTCTGCAACAAGAACAACGTTAGTCTGGGCAAAGAGGAGATCCTCAAGTTTCCTAAACTGGCAGAAACTATGGAAACCATTGCAAAGCAAGGGGCTGATGCTTTCTATAATGGCAAGATAGGACAAGACTTAATCCAGGACGTAAAAAACGCAGGTTGGTGCAAATGTTGTATGGGCAAGATGGAGTTACCATTTATTTATTTATTTTGCTTTTTTTTCTTTTGTGGACAAAAATAAAAAAAAATCACTTCTGATTTTGTTTTATAATAACATAAATGCATATCAGGAAAGCAGCAATTTGCTGTATGTATTTATTCTAACAAAAACTGAGTCAGAATGTGTTAAAACCTGCAGTTTGAGACAATTTTAAATCAGTGTAATTGAAAATATTTACCGATAATATTCTGTATCACTCATATTTGTTGTGCATTCTTGGACTCAAGTTCTTTTAGTTTACTGACAGTCATGAGCAACTCAGAATGCAAAACAGAACTCTAAATTAAGAGATTACCTTTTTTTGTGGGTGGCTATGGTGCAAATGTAGAATCAGTTGACCTTTGATTTGAAGATTGCAGGTTCGGTTCCCGCCTTGCCTGCCTGAGTATCCGAGTGTTCTTGGGCAAGACACTTAACCCCATAATGCTGCTGGTGGTTACGGGTTACCCCAGTGTTAGGCAGCTGAGTGTGTGAATGTGTGTGTGTGCATGGGCAGATGGGACTGTAATGGTAAAGCACTTTGGGCCTTACAGGAAGGTACAAAAACCCTGTATAAGTATACACCTTTTTTTGTTAGATCTCTGTGAAATGAAATTGCATGGATCCCTAAACTCCAAATGCAATCTGGACTCATATTTTCCTGGTGTTCATATAGATGTTTCGACACACACAAGAGCATTGTTAAGTTTTGTTATAAAATCAATTCACCTGTGCAGGATTTTCTGACCCACAGAAGCTTAGGACAAGAATATAAAATGTTTAGAAGACATCAATAATGCTGTGTTGACAAGTTTAAAAATTGTTTAAACTAATCAGAGAAATGTCAGACTTAATTTAAAATACCTAACATTTTTGAGACTTTCCTCTAAATCTATAAAACTTATTTTTACCTTGTGAAAATCAAAAATCACAATTCTGCTGCTTTAGCTGCCCCGATTAAACTTGTTTGTGTGGCTGGGATTGCTTTTAAAGCAGACCCAATGCCAGTAATCTACATCAGACTCTAGTTGGCTCAACAAACAAAAGAGCCTCAGGTCCTGGCAGCAAAACCACGTCATCACCTCCTCACTATTGTGCTTGGCTTTTGATTTTGACATATATTTTTATGCTAATAGTTGATTAGATTAGAAAAGATAAAAATGAGTTTTACTGGGCCAAACATTTCCATTTTGGTTTCATCTGTCTGAAATAAATGTCTTGTTCTGCTTTGTTTAAATGCAGCCTTTAAAATATGAGTACCTTAGAAGACTCACAAGTAACATTTACAAATTATTTGCATTTTTAAAACTGTCTCTTAGTCTTTAGGTGGTTTATGAGGAAAAAGTTCAATCTGTTGAAACTTACAGCTCAGTATCTATGAGATAACACGATCCTGTGGCGTGTTTTTGTAACATTTTAAAACAGGTGCCTATCATTCTTGCAGCATTATCACATCAGAGAAGGTCAGAAGGTCATCATACAACCAACTCATCCTTATCTTGCTCAGCTTCACAGCTGGCTTCATATTTGCCGGTCTCATAGGGTGTGTATGTGTATGTGTGTGTGTGTTGGGGGGGGGGGGGGGGTAAGATGTGTAAAAGCAATTTAAACAGGCACACCAAAAAGGAAAACAGCCGCTGTTAGGAATATAGGAAAAAACATCTACTGTGTGTTTTGACTGTGTAGTATTGAACAAAGAACAACAAACAGAAATGTAATTTCTGAAAAAAGAAATGAGCTTCCAACCCTTTCCTGATTGCAGTTATTTCTCCGCATACCCCTCAGTCTTTTTTTCTCTTAGTAATAATTACATTTAAGATGAACTTTTTAAACCCAAACTTATGGATCTACTGTTCATGCATTTTGCCTTAGTTAGTAAGTAAAAAAAAAAGATGTAGTGTAACATTTCATTAAATTAATTATTACTTTAAGGTTTGTAAGGCTACATTTGATTTAAATATCTGGTAGATCTTTGTTTTCTTAAACCCCACAGGCTTATAAAAGCGTATAAAAGCACAAATATAAAAGAGAAAAAGACAAACATTTTGTCTCTATTCTTGATGTCAGGTGGGACACTGTCAATGGAGGATTTGAGGTCCTTCAAAGTCCAGGTAGAAAATGCCTGGACGGTTCCTCTGGGAAATATTCGGATGCACATCCCTCCCCCTCCTTCGGGGGGGCCCCTGCTTGCCTTCATCCTCGGGATCATGAAAGGTTTGTTTTATTTATTGTGGAATGACCCTGATGCGGTTTTTCCAGTGAACTGACCAATAACTGACATTGTACTACACAAGTGTAGAAAAAATATATGTAAATATTTTTTGGTTTTTGGCTGATGACTGAAAAACTGTTGTTGTCTTTGTACAGATTACCCTTTCACTGCAGGATCTCCAAACGTTAATGAGAAGATTCAGATGTACCATCATTACATCGAGGCAGTTAAATTTGCTAATGGACAAAAAAAGAGCATTCGTGATCCTATCTTCAGTGACCGAAAGGTGAGGATAAAAAATGTGTTATTATTCATGTTTAACCTGAGTTATCAGAAAGAATGAGAACCAAGATAAACAGACATTACATAACATATGCTAAAGCATATTTAATAAGATCTTAATTTGAACCTTTTATGCCTTTTTTAGATGACATGACAAATATTTTTCTTGAAAGGACTAGTTTATGGTTCTGTTATTGTATTTTTGAATGAACTAGATTGAAGAGCAAGCTTTGATTGAGCATTTCTGTGAGGATTGTGCTTTTGTTTGGTTGCATCATAGTAGTAGGTTTAGGGGCTGTCATCTGGACTTAGTTTTTAAAGTTAGAAGTCGTTTCACCTCTTATCCAAGAGGCTTTGTCAGTTGTTTTTTCAACAACCTGAAAGGTAAAATGAAGAATCTACAGGACAATTTGGCCGCAACTGTTACTGAAGAAGTTTTTCAGAAGATTGTCGGTTTCACCCAGACGGCACAACTGGCGCAACACAAAGAATTGACAAAGCCTCTTGGATAAGAGGTGAAACGACTTCTAACTTTAAAAACTAAGTCCAGATGACAGCCCCTAAACCTACTACTATGATGGAATCAACCTGGATGAATGAGAGTCTTCATAGACATCTTGTGTGGTTGGTTTTCAGGTCACATTACACAATCCCACCAAGTTTAGGTTGTTAACTATCCACAGCTCTCTTTAAGTAAGTTAATCCTCTTCAGTGTATTTAAGTGTTTGGTTTTCAGACACTAAAACTTGTCTGGTCGTCTACTTTCTGCTGCTCTCTTAGCTCACGGTTTTGTCAGTCATTCAGTTTAGTTTTTGAAGTTTAAAGTTCTTTCCACAAGCTTGACCTCCTGCATTCTGGGTCTTCCCCCCTTAGGTCATGAAAGTTTCTTTTGAAAAGCAAAATTTAATGTGATTCCCTGACGAAAAACAGGGTAAAATAATGCCCTTTCTTCTCTGTATGTCAAATTGGACCAGTTAGTTTTTGTCTTGCAAGCTTAAAGAAGCCATATCATGCTATTTTTAAGTCTCTATGAAAAAAAACCTCTAAGAAAAATTAATGAGCCTCATATGATGAAACAAACTTAATCTCCTTAGTGCCTCTTGCCTGCTTTGCTTTACACTTTACACGTCAGGATTTTAGAACAAGCTAATGAAAAAAACCTGCCACATTAAAACAATTATATTTGTATGAGAAATAAGTAGTAAATTTGGATCATTTTTAATTTTTTGTAAAAAATAAATAGAGCATTTATAAACAATAAGAAATTGAAGTAGACTTCAACAAAGAATTGATCATGTTTGCTGTTTGTTTTTGGCCTTTTGATGCCAGAGCCATGTCTGACTTGTTTCCTTTCAGAGTGCAAACCACCTGGTTGATCCCTCTTTCATCAATCGCATCAGAAAGATGATTTCCCCAAACTCCACGCATGAAAACACGTATTACAACAACGTGGAGCCTCCCTTTGACAACTTTGGGACGACACACGTGTCTGTCATGGATCAAAATGGACTTGTCGTCTCTGCCACAAGCACCATAAACCAACTGTGAGCTGAAAGATCATTTACCGACACATTAAAGGGAATTACTTTCTTATGTTTAGACATTCTCTGTCCTGTGACTCCTTGTGCAGGTTTGGAGGAGCCGTTTACTCTCCGAGAACAGGAATTATTCTAAACAACGAGCTTGCTGACTTTTGCAAAAGGACAACGACGTTGCAGGCAGGTAAAGTCACATACTTTCTTTTTACCTTCCAGTAAAAAGTTTTTATTTTACTACCGCAACTAATAATTTCTGTAGCACAGCGTATGACTCTTGTCTTTCCCCTGTAGGTGAACGGCCTCCATCCTCCATGGCTCCAACGATACTGGAGTCAATGTCTGGAGGGGTTCTTGCGATTGGTGGATCAGGAGGAAGCATGATTACCACAGCCATGGCCTTGGTAACTCAATGATTGTAGCTTTAACTCTGGATTATGCAATTCTTTGTTGTAACATGCCTTTTTTTGTCCATTACAGTCAATAATAAATCATTTGTGGTTGGGAATGAGTTTAAAAGATGCCATTGCTGCGCCTATAGTCTTTGTTGATTCGGAGAACCAAGTGAACTTCGAACCCGGTTTTAACCAGGTAACTTGATTTTCTTTTTTCTTCATCTTCAGTCCATTAATGGAATTCAACTGCATTAGATTGAGCTAATCTAGTGAATTTTCTAAACACAATTCCTGTTTAAGGATTTAAGAAGGGATTAAACAATCAAAGACTCAATTTTAATTTCTCTGAGAGAATCTTTAAGGTATTTTTGTGCTTTGTGTTTCCTATCAGAATGTCAGAGATGGCCTCAAAGCTTTTGGACACAAAGTTGGGAACTGGAGCTTCTTTTTAAATGTGGTCAACGCTGTGGGAACAGAGAACGGCTGCATCAGCGCGATATCAGACAACAGGAAGTTGGGAAAATCTGCTGGATACTAATCATTATGATGGAAACCCACTCTCTCCGAGCCTTTTGCCTTAAACAATGTGCTGCAGATTTTTGTGAATGGATCATGCTGTTGACATGTGACCCAATGTCTTTATCATGAGAGAAGACTGCACATCTTCCACCCCTCTGCATGATGCACACGAGATAAAGGTGAACTTCTGAAACGGTTATCTTGGTAAACCTTGGGTAAAAAACTGTTGCTTACACACACGAAACTGACATTAGATATACATTTACAGAGATAGGAAATTTAAATCTCTTCTCATCAAAACACATTTGCTGATGTCTGAGTGCAAGACACTATATATAAGATAAAATTATTTAATCCAGATTGTTTAAACAATTTGTACTAGAATTAAAATTGCAAGTCATCTTTACTTTTAAATATTTAAAACATTTTTTTAAAGAAAATGTGAATGGGTCATTTTTTTATCTATGTCAGTGTGAAAAAAAGTGCAAATGTAAAAAAATAAGAAACATCAAGCAGAACTAATCCTGCAGTCAAGTGCCATTAAAGCATCGTATTTGAAGATGCTTATTGCATAACGTGCTCTTAAAACTTCTTTTCTGTCAATGAATCAACAGCTCCAACTACTGTAAATTAAGGTTTTATTTGATCATCCTCCTTTTTCTGAATCTTTAATTTGCTTTTGAGTTGTTTACATATATTGATTGATTGAATGATTGATTGATTTCAAGCATTGTTTTCAAAACAATGAAGAATTCACACAGATTTATTAAGTCGCTTTTGCTTGATTAAATCTAGTGATCATTAAATAAAGTCACATAGAGTTTGTTTTATTCCATGAAAAGGAGTGGGAAGAAGCAAGATTATATAATTCCACCGATTGAGTTAATTCATTTTATAGTTTTACATAGTTTTTGTAATCTGGTCCTGACCAGATAAATTCTTTTCAAGTTACAAAATCAAGTGCCCGGTAATGATTTATCTTCAGAAAACATTCATTAATGATTTCAGTAAACAGTAACAGTAGCTGATATTCAATAATCATTGATTATTATTAGAACACGTTATCACATTGAACCAGTAATTATTGCTACACATTGCAGATCAAGTAAAGTAAATCAATAGTTTTTTGACTGTAATTAAAACATTTATGTAATCATTATTGCACATTACACAATTTAATACTCATTGATTGTAATTAAAAGAGCTTTGATTATTTCACCACAATCAAGTTCACACATGTATTTGTAATCATTCAAATACCTTTTGATCCTTAACTCCTCTTAACTTCTTATAGTGAAATCAGAGTTTCTTTATACATTTTCTTGAATATTTGAATATTTGAATGTTTGAGCTCATTGCTTAACCCGTTCCAAAGTTTAATGCCTCACATCGACACACAGAAACATTTCTTTGTGGTTCTTATCAGTTTGATCATGAAGTTCCTACATCCCCTGAGTTTGTAGTCTCCTTCATTTTCCAAGAACTGTTTTTGGATTTGAACGGTTAATGATTTCTCACAAGCTCTGTCTAGAAGTTGTGACGTGTAAAAATCAACAAGGTCATACATTTGATATCTGATGATCAAATAAATTGTTTGTGTGATCAAGATAGCCAGCTTTATGTACAATTCTGATGGCAGGATATTGTGAACTAATAATTATTCCCCCAAATTTCTATACAGTAGATAAAATGTGGTACTATTAAGGAGCTGTACAATAAATATCTACTTTTGTATTCTAATATATGTTTAGATCTATTTATGATTGAAAGGCTTTTTGAGACTTTAGTTTGTATTGTCTGATGTGTGGCTTCCAACTTAGTTTGTCATCGATAACAACCACTAAGAATTTGATTTCAGTAACGCTTTCAATTGAGACATTATTTATTTTATTTTGAGAGCTCTGTATTGGCATTATATAAAAAAACATCCCTTTGGTTTTATCTAGGTTCAAAGATAAAAATGGCAGACCACCACATTCATTTAGTGAGCTGCAAGTTCATTGAATTTGGATATCTATACATGCTTTAGGTAATAATTGATTTGCTTTTAAAGTAGGAATCTGCTAGGGCCTTTGACAGCAGAGAAAAATCTTTATTTCAGAACCAAAGAAGGAGAGAAAGGATGAAAACAGATTGATTTGAACTAGAGTTGCTGCTTTTTGTCTTTAAAGATTTTTTTGGATCACCCAGGATGGCACTCTAATACACTCTGTCCTCTTGATCGATACCATCCTACTGTCTTCCAACTCCAGCAGTGAATGTTTTATATTTTGACTGAACTTTTTGTGGTAATGCTGTCTGTGGATGACTCCCTTAGTGGCTCTTTGCTGCTTAAATTGTGAAATTAACTGTGACTTTCATTCTGAAGAATTTAACGTTGTATTTTGTTCTTCTTCCACAATCCTCCGGGTGTGAGCAGACCAAAAAGGTGGGGGGAAAAATGGTGCATTTGTGTGGAACAGGGTGGTGTTGTCTTAAAGTAGATATACCTTGTAAGTAAAATAAGCAACAATCAAAAATGATTAAGTGCCTCCACCTCGGTCACTACTAAAATAACCATTTTCTGCCTTTTTGGATGGCTCTCTGGGGATAGAAACTGTGATGTGGACCAACCAGGCCAGTGCTAAGGCCCTCTTACATTTAATCTTGTTTTTGCAATCAATTCTAATGTCAAATGTATGTTTTTTACTAAACATGTATTTTTATAGCTTTTTTAGAACATTGAACATGATTGTTAATGTTTGTGGTGTCACAATAAAACCTTAAAAACAACAAAAGCCTCTGAAATTTGGGTGATTCGTTTTTTTCCTTGCCAAGAAAAAGCTAAAACTTTTTTTATTTAGTGTAAAAAAAAAACTACAAAACCATAAAGATTAGAATTGATTTTAAAAATCATTTATTAGATTTATTATTGAGGTGTGTTTATTTATTAATTGATGATATGCAATAGTCTGAAAGATAGCATTAGGGTCAATCAAAGCAACATGTATCAGTTTGATTGTTAATCATGAGTGTGGGACACCTCTGATCTCCAGCTGACTGCATGGCCAACTTCCAAGGCAGGATTTCCAAGATTAGATTACTCCCTTAATACAACATTGCATAACAAAGCATACTCAGCTGAATCATTGCTATTGAGTCAGTGTTTAGAATTTTCTTTAATGACATACAGGGAAATTAGTAATGTGTTCGCAAACTTTAAAAGAACTTTTTAGTATTACTATCAATGACCCGCTGATTTCTGCCATTTTTATTTCTAAGCAGCATTATCACAGTCAAGAGGAGATGAATATTCAGTGAAGAAACCTGAATTAGTTATGATTTCTTAAATGGATTCTGCTTCTATCTCCCTTTGAGGCGCTCCGTGAACATTATGAGAAATGCAAATTGCAGTCCCTGCATGCAGAAGCATTGTCTTTGTGAACGACAAAGGAGTTAATCTGGAAAAGCTGTGATTTCCACAGCTTTGATGCCATCATGTTAACGTCTTTTGTTTAAAAAAACCAGCTGTCAAAAAGTGAGTATGGCGTTAAAGTGTGTAGAAAACCTCTTTCAGCCGATGTCTTTTTACCCAAGAGCCAGAGGCAGTTCAATAATCCACTGATGACTCTGCACGCTCTCAGTCACAAAGTCCCTTGATGAAGCAAATCATCTCAACAGCCGCTGTTTAATAGTTTTTATATGTGAACTTTTGCATATCTGTGCAATGTTATATATATCTGCACAAATTCTGTCTTATCTGAGCACAGATTCTGCAGAGTTTGTCTGCCTGCAGGGCTGGTACATTGCCCTGTTTTAGTTGCATAACTCTGTTCTCCATAACTACTGTATGTGGATGTTAGCCTGCCACTAATTGGACCTTCAAGAAAAACTCTAGTGTACAGTAAACGCAACAAGGTCACTTTTCTATAGCTCAAAAAAGGACAAAATACAGTTTCAAAGATCTACAGATGCTACATTTGAGTGAAGAAAATGTAATTGATTACACCAGATAAAATTAGAGAGTTCAAGAAAAAGCCTTAGGGTCTGATAATAATAAGTGTGGTGCAACATTAAGGGTTTTAATATGCAGTTTATGCTTTTTATTCTAATCTCACATAGATGGAAGGCAGTGTTTTTGTGAAGAATAGTTAGAAACTGCCTTTAACCTTTATTAGACTAATGGTTTAAACCTAATTCTCTGAGCATGTATTGTCATCTCAAAATTATATTACATTTGAAGAAAGCACAGCCAAACTATTGTTCTAACAGTTTATTCTCATACTCCCTCTTTTCTGTGCATGTGTGATCTGCTGAGCAGGCAGTCCTTTCTAGAGAATCCAGTTTCTTCACAGTTTTTGTCCTAGAAAACATAATTTGTTCAATCCAAAAAAATTAAATATCCTTCGGGAGCAAGAATGTGGAACAATATTAACATTAGAAAGGACGTCAGATTGTTTCGAAACTTTAGCTTTTAAGCGATTTAGGAAAGTTGGAAGACCTGACACTTTCCCAATTTTATTAAACAGGAATTAACAAGCTTGACATACAAAAATGTTGGTGATGTGGTTCCAATGATCGGAATTTTAAAGGCCCTTGTCTTTAAAATGGAAAAATGAACTGTAATCAAAAATGAAAACTGTGAATACGTCTGTAAAAACTTCTCCCAGTGCTTTTATCTTTGGCTAACATGGATTAGGCGAGTTAAAAGGGGGAAAAAAAACAGGAAGAAAATGTTAATCATTCCACAAATATATAACATTTTACCTGCAGTAATTATAAAGATCATTTCATGAGTGAGCTTTAAAAAAGAATGCTCTTTAAACAAACCTTTGTTCATTAAATAACTTTATTGTTTAAAGTCATCCTTAAAATAGGAGTGATGCAATATTTTTTATGCTTTAAAGCTGAGGTAAAAGGAGCTAATACATTAAAGGTTGACATACAAATTTCAATCTGTAGGCAAAGATTACAGATATTTACAGTTTAAGTTATGAAAAATGTTTTTTTCTTACTGAACATTTTGGCTTTATAAGTAACAAAGCAACTTTTTGATTACTTCCATGTTTGAAACCTTAAAAAACACCTTAACAAAAGAAATGTTTTACAAAACAAATCTCCATTAAATTGCATCCAGTTTAATGGTCTTCAATGGTCTCAAAGGTATTTCATCTCTTAGCTCAGCTCAGGTTTTGCAGATCCGATGCTTAAATGAAAAGATGATTTTCATAGAATCAGGTGGGGCGTCATGTCTGAAAGTGGACATCTTTCTAGTCAAAACTATAATGCGCAAAAAATAATGTTGCCTTCTTCATCGGCTCATCTTTACGTCACCCTTCCAGGATGTCCTCAAGGTGTCAGGCAGCTTCACAGTCTGTACCGTCCCAGATATGGTCTCAGTATCCTGCTGCGTATGCAAACTTCCTGTGATCTGACTGAGCACGGAGTCCGTCTTTGTAACGTACCACCGCCTGCACCACAGCTCCAAAGGATTTGAGGTATTTTGTGTTGTGGTTTTTTGCTTTTAAACCATTCAGGATGTTCTGTGAACCAAAGAAAATGAGGAAATATTTTTAAAATAGCACATTAAAATTTAGAATATATGCAGGAAAAGGGTTGTTACTGCATTAATTTAAATATTTAAACTAATTTAAGACTGTTTAGAGGAGCAAACTTTAATTTAATTTTGTTAAAAGAAAAGAGTATATTTTGATTACATGTAAAAACTGAACAGCTGTGATATTTAAGGATCATTTTAGTACTTAAAAATCAAACTTAAACTTGAAGAAACATGTGGACTTTGACAATTTTATAAAACTCTTCTGGTTCCAATGTGATGGTTAGGGACCCACTCTAGTAAAAGTTATGTTTTTGTGTTTTAACATGCTCTTGTTGCATTTTTCTCGTGATGGACGACACATACATGGAAATTAATGCGGAAAATTTCATTTCTGAGTATTTCTTTATTCAAATCATTATGGAGTAGATAAAAAATGTGGTTGGGAAAAGCTTGTTGGTGTCACAGAAACTATAACGGCAAGCCACAAGCTCCCTGCTCCACTCCATTCTGATGCATCTGCTTGTAAATGACAAAATCTTGTTTTCCTCATCCGAGGTAGGATCTGGCTCAAAACCGTGTACTTGCTAGCCCCAATATTGCTGGGGCTGCCCGCTAAAAACAGGATGGGGGTGTAAGGGGATGTGAGTTAGAGGGACAGATTTTAAACAAATGGATGATAGGAAGTGTGGGCAGGTTTACTCTGCACCACCGGTCCCGCCCAAAATTTTTAATAAACTACTACTACTCGGCAGAAACTTTTTTTTTCTGGTGCAAAACTATATGATCATAAATTAAAGACCACTGGTAATACTTTTAAAATAGATCAAAAGATCATCGGAGTAGAACTTTAAGACTTTTTAAAATTGACAATTAAGATGATAATGTTTAAGCCTTTTAAAGCAGACTACACCTCTTCCCTTGTTGCATTGAACTTCACTGGTTCTAAAAGATGTTTGCAACAAATGTTTCACTGGTGCTGCTGAAGGCTGAGTTAAATCATTGACTGTGTTTAACGCATGTATGCAATGTGCAAAACTGACTTGGTCAAAGTCTGGTTCAGCGTCTGTGGTGTTGGGCAGGAGCTGGTTGTGGAGTCTCGGATCTGACACAGCTTTCTCCAAATCATAGTCGAAGAACAGTGCATTCAGGATGACCTAAGAAAAATAATGAACAATTGGGATTTAGGACAAGTTACACCACAGCACACAGCTAGAGTCAGAAAAGTTTTACCTGAGCAATGGCAGTTGTGATTTTTGTTCCTCCAGAACCTCCAACAGCCATCTTTACCTTGTTGTCTTTATCAAAAAGGATGGCTGGAGCCATAGACGACATTGGCCTTTTCCCTTATGACAGAATTCAGTAATTATTTAATTGTTATTTAATTGTTTTAATTGTTTGTTTTTGGTCAAAATCCTTCTGTCGTTTGTTGTTACCTGGTTCAACAAAGTTACTATTAGAAGGAGGAACACCAAAGCCATTTGTTATGAGTGGAAAGCTGAAGTCATCCATCTCGTTGTTGAAGATAACCCCTGTAGAGTTTGACATCACTTTGGAGCCCAAACTGCAAGAAAATATCACCAAATCCTAAAGCTTTGCAGAAAAAAAAAACATAAAAATGTTCTGGTTGTGGTGAGAAGTCTTACTAATGGTTGATGGTGCTGGTTGCAGCCACAGCACTTCCATCCTCAGACACCACAGAAATGTGAGCCGTCCCATGATTATCTGGCAGATAAAAGTCTGGCCCGTAGTAGTTCACAGGTTGCGTGCTGCTGTCACTGATTTTTTCACGGAGAGCATCAGCAAACGATTGGGAGGTCAGGTTCTGGATGAGCTGCGAGAGAAAATGAGAAAAACCATACTATAAAGTTATAGATATGAATTTGTAAAAACCTAGAAACTAGAGATTTGAAGCAAAATGTCAAAATCATGAACATAATTTTATTTGTTAAGCTGACATAAGCTAGGAAACTACTCCTGTGTGAACCTGGTCATGTTACAAATATAATAACCTTACTAAAAGTCAAGTATGATGTGAATTATTTGGCTTTTGCTCAGATATAAAATTCGTTTTTTTTCTCGTTTGTAAGTAAGATGTTGTCTGTAAGTGAAGCTTTGTTGTGTCCCGTAATAGATACCTTACTCATGGTATCTTAATCTCACACCTTCCATCCTGAAGTTGACACAAACCGCGAAGTTAGAAAATGTTTCTCAAAAACCACCAGGATCAGGACAGGACAAGTTCTCGCTGACTCCCATGTTAAAAAGTTAGATTTCACACTAAAATAGAAACCTTCCAGTCTGGTTTCAATGAATTGTTTGCTTTATATTGCTTTTTTTTTCTATTCATTAACAAATGTGTGCATGCATTTTCACAGATGAGTCACTTTGGTTCATTCAAAGATCAAATGTTTACATTTTAGGAGTGTGTGTGTTTTTAGGAGATTGGTCTGACTCAAGGCTTCCTACTTAATGTACCATCACAATTTCAGGAATTACACCTCACGTTCACAGAATTATTCTGTTTTATTTTAACTTTCACAACTTATGTGTCACATGTTATATCATTTTTCCTTGATTTTTTGGGACACGTGTTGGAATCGCTCTCAAGCACAGATGGAATCACTTTTCAAGCAACAAACTGCAGTTACAAAGGAAACTAGGACTAGCAGAGTCTCTGAAATTACATTTTTCACCTCTGTTCAGCTGAAGCAGGAAATTGTTTTTGGCTCTTCCTCCCACCCAACATAAAAGCTGTCCTTTCCTGGTGTTCCCTCTCCTTTAACTGAATACACAAAGTGTCTAATTTGAGCTGAAAAACACAAATATCTAGTTTAAATTAAAGAAAGCAGTGAAGTTTGGGGGTATTAAACACTGTTTACAATAAATACTCATACTGTACATTATTCTAATACTGACAAATTCCCTGAAGGAACAACTGAACACACACACTGGCAGGTAACTTTGTCTTTTGTATGTTATGTCAGATAACATTCTGCCTTGTTTTTGTAAACGTTGAGTCTTTACTAGATTGTTGGTTTCATTTTGCAAATGATGTTTCATTGTGTCTCTAATGCATTGGATGCAAAGATTGCATCTATTTTTATAGTTTTAGGTTGAAGAATTCTGCCAGATTTTTATTAATTCAAGAGACTTTTAATGACTTTTTACAATATAGGCTTTTCTGGCAAATCAGGATTTAAAAGAAAAGTGTAACTTCTTCAAACTTACATTATCTATGCTGAGAAATTTGGGATCTCCAAGGGACGACCTCTTTGCGTAGGCAAACCGATATGCCTCAACAATCCGGTGGAAGGTTAGGATCTTTTTCTCTGGACTTGCCACACTGTCTGCAGTAAAGTTGTATCCTAAAAAGAAGAAAACAAACAATTATCGTCAGAGATGAATTCAAACGCATTACAGACTAAATGAGCTTTTGTTTTGTCCAAAAGCTGCTGTGACCAGAACAGAGACAGGAAGGTGTGCCAATTCAGTGGAATGATGGTCAGCGACAGAAATAAAATCTACAACCAGTCGACCGTGTCCAATTAGAGAAAAATTGGTGAGATTAGTGTTAGTGTGTGTGAGAGGAAAGGGTGGCAGGGAGAGTGGGTGGCCAGTCAAAGAAATGGAATTTTTTTTTTTTGAAGAGGATAATTTTAGAAAAAGGATTGCCATCTAATCCTCAGTGGAAAATACTGTCACAGTTCTGACAGAAGGAAGAGACTTTGTCGTCACACACCAACACCTCAGATTCTATGTGTCACGTTGACAGAAGAGCAAGGATATGGAGAAGTAAAGACAAGAAAGGTTACACCGATTCTTATTAGCGGTTTTTCAAGCCGGCATCCAATCAGCACTTAACTTTGGATTTAAATTCATTTAATTTGCCATTTGAATTGATTTAACTTTACATAATGAGCTTTTTGTAAAGACCCACTCCGATGAAAATTGCGTTTTTGGTGTTTTTAACATATTCTTGTGGCATTTTCCTTATGATGAAGGACATGTGTTAAGAAAATTAAGCTTAAAAGAGCTTTTTTGTGTATTTCTTTATTCAAATCATTGTGAATCAGAAGCAGTTTGTAAAAGCTTGTAGGTGTGACGTAGAAGCTCCTAGGACAAGCCACAAGCTCTCTACTCCGCTTCATTCTGATGCATCCACTTGTAGACAAATAGATCCATGTACGTCTTTGTTTTCCTTGTCTGAGCTGGTATCTGCTTTGAAACTGTACGGCTGGATAGCTCCAGTATTTTGTTTCACCACTAATGTTAAGTTGGGGGTTGTGATGTATTGTAAGCTATAGCGGGAGAGAGTGTAAACAAACGGATGATGGGAGGGAGGTGCAAAAAGTCCTGCCCACAACTCAGGGGCAAATTTCTAACAAACTACTGCCACCGAATGACTCTGGGTAAAAACGGCAGAGGGTTTAAAAAACCTACACATTTATTTCAGATGAGATGAAGTCTCAAAAGCCTCAAACAGAGAAGTGATCATACAGTAATTCAGTACACTGCCAATAGCAGGCTCCTTCCTTTAGGAGTGACTCGAAGGCAGCCAACATTAAAGCAGATTCTCTCCCACTCAGGATGTGTTTTTGGACCGAGCATCAAGGCTTACCATTCAAGATGTTTAATATCAGCGATAGCACGGGGCCGCTCGCGGGGGCATTGGGAACAACCATGGCGTACTCCCCCACGTTCACCCTCAGAGGACTCTCATCTAAAACAGCCGTATAATTCTTCAGATCCTCCATTGTGATGATTCCGCCTAAACATGGATTGACAAACACTGTGAATGCTCACTTAAAGAGATGTGGGGGTGCAAATCCCCCAAATCCTGGAAATTAGAAATGCAGAGGGTATAACAACAGGAATATCACAATTTGGACTTTTGCAGTTGAAAAAACTCAAGCTAATTGGCACAGGAAGCTGCCCTTTATCATTCTAAGACCTGCATTTGTCATTTTAACCTCTGATGATGACTCATGCAATCCTTTAGGATCTTCTGGACAAAACTCAATCACTCAGCTCTGCTCTGTTGCTTCACAGAAAAAATGAATGTCTGAGATTGTAGCAGGAGGTTGCAAAAGAATATATTTAACCCTTGTGCTATCTTAGATGACCCCCCCCTTACATTGACGTGTTATTCCTACCATGACAAAGGTGGATAAAGGTGGAAAGATTTCATGTAATCCATGGAAACCATTGAGGTTCACAAATCATTGAAGAAAAAAGGTTCAGAGCACTGTCTAGTGGGTCTAGATGACCCAACTCCCAATGTTAAAATGCCTAGGATAGCACAAGGGTTACGGACAAGTGAAGCCCCAAAAAAACATTCCTAAATTAAAATTATGGTTAAGTAGCAAAAACTAAAATGCATGTTACAAATTAAACTTAAAACAGCTTCTGTGTAATTGCATTTTCCACATTTTAGCCTTCAGAATTTAATGGAAAATATGAAAATCTAAGTTTTATCATGGTTTTCACATTAATTAAGCAAGAAAAACCCTTTTAGAGTATAAGTTGTTGGGTTTTGAGATCTTATAAACAAATGTTGCAGTTTCCAAGATGATTTTTTTTAAAGGAGAGCTACCTGCTGCTTGAATATCGTTCACAAGATTTTGGGCGAGTGAGCCCTCATAAAAGGCATCGGGACCCTCCTCTGCTATTTTTCTGTAGGTTTCTGCCAGTTTAGTAAATTTAATGGTATTGTTTTCTTTTAAGACGTCGCCATCTTCCCCACAAAATACTTCACTGAAAGGAGAGAAAAGCACAGATATGTTTAATGCATCCATTTAAAAGCTAAAAGTAAAAAAAAAAAATGTTTTAAAAGTGGCTGGGGGTTGCAAGTTGATGTCTCACCACAAGACTTTGTCATTCAGGATGATGTCTCTTTTGTCTGATATAGCTGAAGCCAGGGCCCTGCCCAGAGGAAAACCTTTTTCTGCCAGCTGAATGCTCGGCTGAAACAAATCTTTCCAAGGCAGTTTACCGTGTCGCTGATGGGCCATCTGGTAGCCTCGTATCTCCCCGGGTACAGCAATGGCCAAACCACCTATAAATCAAGAAACATTTTAGCAGACATAAGATCAGATATTGATTCAAAACATTGTTGCAGAAAGCAAAACGTTTGGAGCATGATTAGATTCCTGTAATATGGTTATTTTTTCACAATTTTCCAAGTCTGTGAGCTCAGAGTTTACCTGTCGTGGCTAAATCTGTACTATTTCCAAACATGTCCCTCGTTGCATTGTGTGGAGCCGTCTCCCTGGCATCAATCGTTTCCACTTTTCCTGAAACAAAATCACACATGAGCATTTCTTAAGCAAGGAGAATTGGTGGCTTTATGTTTTTTAAGAATATGTTTACCAGTTTTTGCATTGTAGATTGTTAAGAAAAGCCCCCCGCCTATGCCCATACTGTGAGCATTCATCAGTCCAACACATAATAATCCAGCTATGGTGGCGTCCACGGCTGACCCTCCTTTTAGAAGGATGTCTCTGCAACAAAAAAATGGAAATACATGAAGAAATGAGGCATTTCTTTGTTCATTAATCGTTGTTTGTTTATCAAGAAATTATGATTTTGCTAAAAAAAAATGACATTAATACATCTTATATTTTTAAAATGATGTTAATTATAAACTTTATTTAACTGTTCTTAATTGCATTTGTTTTGTCTTTTTCTCTATCTCACCTGCCAATCTCTGAGCAGGGTCCAGCATCTGCTGCCACTGCAGCCTTCAGGTAGATCTGTCCATCAGCTGACGACTTCCTCCTCACACCGAAGAAGACGCCCACAAAAACGGCAACAGATGACAACACCAGTGCAGCCAAAGCGATCGTCACTATTTTTTTGACCATTTTTTTGTCGTTCTTCTTTTATGTCTGAAATGCAATAAAAAATTATCATAATTTAAATTTAATACTTGAGACTTTGCTTTTGGAAGAAGAAGCTTTTTAATAAAGTAGAAAAGGGAAACATTAAATTTGAATAAAATCACATAACCACAAGAGTCAGAACAGCATATCAGATAGTGAAATGTCAGAGGCAAAATGACAATTTCTCTTTGATAAAATCTTTCTTTTCCTCATAGTTCTTAACTATAGTAGCTATGGATAGGAAACACTCTTTTCTGCTAGAAAAAACCCTAATTTATCCAATTCATTGCTTTTGTATAATTATCAGGAATTGTGCCTTTTAAATAAAACATATTTTGTCTTTTTAACAAGTCCTTGTCATTTCTTATGCAGGGATGAAATACATTTGAATTGTTTTTTCTTCCTGTGTGCTGACAGCACAAACCTGCATTGTAACTGTGATTTAGTCTAGACTATTCAAGGCTAACCTGGGGTCTTGAAACTCAACAGAATCATGTAAAATGTCATTTTCAAAGAATAAATATCTGTTAAACAAAGAAAAGCAAAAAAAATTTTTTTTTCCTGTAAACGTTCATTTTTAGACATTATGTAATGAAAACAAATGATTATGTCGTCTTATTTTATACACTTTAAATCTCTAAATCATTAAGAAAAAAATGCTGACGTTGTGATTGAGTCTTTTTGCAGCACTATAACTCAAAAAAATGTAGGAAAAAGGGATTTTCTCCTCATTTTCACTTCCTTCCTTTCAACATGCAGCTACACAACAAGTATCTGTATATAGACATTTTAAAAAAAAGAAAGAAATGTCATTTTTGAGGTGAACTATTAAAAAGTTGTGTTTAAATCTAATATATAATTAAAGGTTTGCATTAAAACATTGCAGGAATAAGGAATCAGCTTTGTCTTACCTTAGTTCCTCCCAAGCTTTCAGTGACAGGATGTGTGCTGAAATCGCCCACAGTTAAAAGGTAATGAGCTTATATCATAAAGCCATTAAACTTTAACCGGCTCCAAAATGCCTAACTTGCTTAGTCACTGGTGGGAGACAATGTAAAGGGAACAGAAAAGACTTAAGCAGCTGCATTGAACGAAGAAATTACTGTGCGAATAACCAGTTTATGCAAAACCGTTTGATACCTGCGGAACTATTACAGCTCTCGGAAAAAAAAGAGTCCGTGATAAACAGATCTAGATCCTTTGTGAAACTAAAACTTCCCACTGAAGATTAACCTGCAGAGGCTGCAGTTTCCTGGTGGTTCATTTCATATGAGTCAATATGAGGGAAGCACTTTGACACTGCAATCTTTAAACAGTGCAGCTCACACTGTAACTTTGTTGGGTTTGTATGTGACACCTTTGATGTTTACATTTTAATTAAGGTGCTACCTCACCAGGAAAAATGAGGCGTTTGCATCTGCGGGGGAGAAGGAAAAAAAACATGGAGGACAAACTGCAGGAGCACAGGGTGGAGGAGTGCTGAGCTGAACAAAGTGCAGCTTCACCAGTTAGACAGGTGCAATGCCAGGGACACCACACTGTAAATAAGAGAGTTTGTGTGTTTAAAGTGAATGATTTTCTGGGGCCTAATGTCAGTGTCCTGAAACTGCTCCACTCAAATTAGGAATCTGTTACAGTTCGGAGGATATAAAGATGTGTGAAGTGCAATTAAACACAATCAAACTTCAGACCTTTTGCTCCCTCTTATCAGTGTCTTCCTCGTTATCTTTGTCATTCTGATGGTGAAAACTGTATAGACTGATGTGAATGAGACACTTTCCTGGTTTTTCCATCAAAAATGTGCATCAGCTCACAAGCAAAAGTGTTGCCGGAGATGTTATAATATTGATGACTAGTTCAAATTATGTTTTTCTCTTTATTCTTTTGATGTTTTATATAAAATTCACTCACACAAAAAATCTGCCAAACCTCACACATGCGTATCTGCAACCAAGGTGCAAAGAATCTGGAAGTTGAGCTCTTCTTAGTCGCTGGAGACAGGTGCGGAAACACTTTGTCGCATTAGTAAGGTAACACACCACAAATCCAGTCTTGAAAGAAAAGGTTAAAGAGCAGAGCAAAGAGAAATTGAGCAACTTTTGTCTCATAAAGCAAAGATCAAGTGTCCTTCAGGGCATTTAAAAAAGAGGCAATGACAGCAGATTTTTGGATATTTTGCAAAAGCAACCTGAAACAGAATCTGGAAGTCACTGGCATTAGACATTAGGCTCTTAGATAAAATCCAAAACACATAGCAGCTGGTAAACTTTTGTCTTTGTCCTGTTCAAATAAACAGAATTATCTTTACTATCAGTCTGTGCAAGTTTCTCCTGATTCATCCCTAATCAGTTTTACAAGACAGACTGAAAGTACTAAAAAAAAAGGCAGAATCTGAAAGAGCAGCTCTCACCGGCTGAAGGCAGCAACTGTGATGCTGTCAAAGCAGAAACGCAACGCTGGAGGCACAAAAGACTCACAGCAAAGGAGGAGATTCGCTCTCCGTACATCCCTAAACAAAAAAAAAAAAACATTTTCTACTTTAGAAAAATAAAAATAACTCTGACAGGCACAAAAAGTCACTATGACAAATCTAACTTGAATGTGATGTGGGACCTTTCCTTTACTTTATAATACAGCAAGGAGTTCTCTCACAACTTAGTGGGTTGTCTCCTCTTGGTGATGTAAGAGGGATGCAAGCTCCGAGCTTCTGCTAAATTGCAACTTACTCTGTTCAATGAGTTTCAGGTTATGTCAGGATTTCATGCAGCTTTAGGTTTCTGAGATCATCACGGCAAGAAAAAAATGTATAAATAAATGTGTGCACCGATCCCTGCAGAATTGAATTGAATTGAACTGAACTTTATCTCACATGGAGCAACAACAAACTATACTGATGATTATCTCTAACTGAAAACAGAACAGGACAGCAGTTTGTCATGCTGATGAGTAAAATGAGCTGTAAAAACTTCATGTAGATTAAGAAGCATGTGAAACTTCATCTAAGAGTCATCTTTTTCATCATAAAGCTAAAAATAATGTTAACATTTTATCATTTGATAAAAAAACATGATAAAAGGAAGTTATGACATTTACAAAAAATGTCTTTTATGCCAACCGCATGGAAAAACAGAGGAGAACAATGCATCATGTTCAAGCATTGTTCTCCCCTGCTGAGAGACCTTTTTTGTCACTTTTGGCAGTTCAGGCATTATTCCCCCTCTGTTACAAACAGTGACAGCTGAATACATTTCTAACCAGATTTAATTGCAGCTGACCGTCTGGTTTGGGTTGCTTTGGGTCAATTTAAATTTAGTTCTTCAGCTGTGTGATCATCTCCATCTTGGCTGGATGTGACATCTCTGAACACAGGCTTTCAGTCATGTTTGTCTTGGTGGATTTTGGGGTGCTCTTCAATTTTTATTTGGTTTTCTGTTCTACCAGGAGTCAAAATCAAACAAGCTGAAGTCCCACTCCGACTATCTTTTGATCTTTTTTAAAATTGTTATGAGAGGTCTTTTAGTTATAATTATGCTATAGCCAAAATCTAAAAACCTGTGTCGTTTAGGACACAGTTTCTGCAGTGCGGCAGGGGTTCATTAGAAATTCACCTTTGAGTTGTAGACAGGACCGTATATTGGCGCAATCCAGTCATACGGTTTCAAAAGCAATTTGTTGTTTTTATTTTACTATAGTTTCATGACACAGAAGACAGATAACCTTTTTTTGTTGAATATTTCTAAGAGACCCATATAGTACAGGAGAACTAGGTGTGTCTTTGAAATACAAATAAAGCTGTTTGATGATCATAATAAAACTGCAAAATAATATGAAGATTACTAAATGCAATTTCTAAATCAACAATTGATTTAAGCAAATAAATTCCATTGCTTAGTTTTTAGGTTGCACTTCATAAGTTGTATTATTTAAATCATTCAGATGAAATATTGGGATTTTGAAATGCTTTTAGAAATTTTTACATTTATAAGAAAATCACTATTAGTAATCTAATTTAAAAGTTTGTAGGGATTGTTGATGCTATTCTTTTCTCTCTTGCATGTTCAGGGTTTTGCGTGTTTTACGACTGATTTATGCTGTGAGAGTTTATAACAAGTGTTTCCTATTCAGGTATAGGTCTGTCTGTCTGGTGTAGAGTCAGGTCAGGGTACCGTTTCCAGCATGACTCTCAGTCTGTGAGGCAGATCGCGATCTGATTGGCTGAGAGCAGGACCAGCACGGAGTGGAGGCAAAGGATGCCACAGACTCCGACAGAGCGCGCGCGGATGAGGGCAGGGCGCGTCAGACAGACTCTCCCAGGCTGATGCTTCGTCTTCGTTTTGTCTCCAAAACTTTGAGCCCCACTTTCACGTCCGTGGACGCACCTGGATGCGGGCTAAGTGTGATGCTTTGGATGCGTGCCGTAAACCTCTCCTCCTCTCCACCACCTTCACCCGCGACGCATCCTCCCTGGAGTGATGGGCTCTAAGTTAACTCGGCAGAGAAGTCTTGATTTGGAGAGTAAACTGACCCAAAGGAGACGCCAAAGGAATGATCTTCCGAGGGAGAACGAGAGGAGCGCCGGCAGGACCGGCGGAGACTTCATGTTTACTTCCCTCATGATCCGCTCCGACAAGCTGCCGGGGATGCTGCGCAAAGCCAACCAGAGCCCGTATGTCAGGCGGGTGGCTTGGGTCCGAGAAATCCAGAGGCTGCTCAGGGAGCAAAAGATGGAGCAAGCGGGGGAAGTACTGAAAATGCTGAGAAAGGTAAAAAAAAATAAAAAATAAAAATACCTCCTTGATGGGAAAGTGCGCACCGTTTTTCCAACTTTATTTAAAAAAGAAGTTCACCAATTAAATTTAAAGAAACACCAAATAACAGTTGTTTTTTTATTTTTATTTAAATTATATAATCACAAATGGGTTTTCAGCTTGATTAAAAATTACATTTTCCTGTATAGCTACACCCAAATGCGTAGTAGATATTTATTAACTCATTAAAACTTAAAGTGTGGGTGACATGGTCTATTTTAATAAGCCAAAATATAGTAAATAGTCTCTATTTCATGTTGCGATTGTTTTTAATATTTTTCGAAAAAGAATAAATAGCGAAAAACGCAATATAAACAACGAGGACGGCCGCCGGCTTCACGCATTCCGCCGAATTCTCGCCCCCCTGTTTGTGACGTAACGAAAGGAAGACGAGGCAGACAACATGGCTAGCACCGATAGCGAAGCACAGAGTGATGCTACCGTCTCTATTAGCGATTTATCATCAGATGAACAGAAAGATGAAGAGGAAAGTTGCGGAGATTATCATGATGATGAGTCACTTTTGCAACCGTATCGATTCGAACCCTTTTGCGAAAGTGAGGAGGATATAGTATAGCAGAAAGTAGTAGGTCTAGTGATGCCGATGACGATAGCCAGCATGAAGATTCGGCTAGACTCCAGTAAGTCTAAAAAATGTATAAAATTAAATTACTCCACTTACCCTAAAATATACTCAAAATGTCCCCTTTTGGCCTAATCTAAACAAAGGTAAACACTGGTTTTCAACTCAATTTACAAAATAAATGTCACAAAATAAAAGTTTCCCAGATATTACTACTCTTTAGTTAACAAAGTCACTGTATACCATTAACAACTGTGGAACATTAACAGTTTTACCTGTTTGAACCAGTTTGAAACCTTTTCTCGTGCGCGCGCGCTCACACACACAGTTCAGTTTACTCACGGTATCGGCGCCTCAAAAGCAAAAGAAAAAAAAACGTTGCAGGCCTGTTGCTTCTCTTGCAAAACATTGAGTGCGTTGAAATACTCCAGTTGGATCCAAGGACAACAGAAAACACGACTACTTCGCCTCAATGTGATCCATCGTGATGCACACTAGCCTAGCTTAGCAGCCTTCTCTCCCGACTCCAGCGCCGTCCTCTCCGACCCAGAAAACGGCTCGCTCGCTTCCAGCTCACCCGCCTTTCCTCGACTCAGAAGCCAAGATCCTCCTCCCAACTCTCCGTTCAAAATTCTTCGTTTGTGTCCCGGTTTTTGTCCCTTCGAAAACGCAGACTTCTCTCCTGCAGATCTGGAGGGAAAAATCCTTCGCCGTCCACCTTCTTAAATTTTCCCCTTTTCAGCAGCGTTTCTTGTTTTGGGAATTTTATACACAGACACACTTTCACTAGATGTATTGCTACATCCAGCTGCCACACAACGACTTGGCATGTTGATGATTAACAGATTTAAACACGAGAGAAACGAAGACTACCTGTTTTGTTTACATGCTGTCCTAAGCGCAACTGCGAAAGGCAACGCCTTTCGTTACGTCACAGGTCAAATCGGGTTCACTTCCAGCCTGCGCTCTAGCGGCAGATCCAAATCTCTGATTCCTTCGAAAGATGTCTATTTTTCATATGCTTCGGATTTTTTTCGACGCAAACTATTGGTATCAATAGAATCAGCGTTTAAAGGGCTTTTTTATTTGACAAAGTTGTTCAAAGCATGGCATCCACACTTTAATGCTCCACATTCATTGGATAACATAAACAAGCCAAGGCCATAATGCTCAGGTATGTTGTAGATATTTTTACAAATAAATTTTTTCAATCATTTACTCGTCCTCAGCTTATAAAAGTTAGACTTTGCACAGTAGAGTCATTGTGTTATAATGCTGACACAGTGTCTAAGCTCATTTAGCAGGTTTTTAAATCGAAAAGTAAAAAAAAAAAAGTGTGTTTAAAAGGTTATTTTTGTCGAAAAGCTTGGCTGATAAAACCTTGATTAAAAAATACAAAATCTGTTTTTTCTGGATAGTAAAACGGAAACCAATTTTTATTTATCTTCTCTTTTTTGATTTTTTGCTTCCACACATCTTCACTTTGTGTGGCTTCATCTAAACTAAAGAAACAAAGTTCTAGATGTTTCGTTATAAAGCCAAGCTTGAGCTCTTCACCTCCTGGAAGCCGATCAAAGGGAAGCTGTTTGGAGTGCAGACAAAAGTAATTTTGATCAAGAGACAGACCCCTGTCATGAAATGAAAACTCCCTGCCCACCTGTATGGTGACCATGAATAAATAGCAGAGATATATGCAGATTAAAGCAGGAAATCAATGCAAATGTTACACTCAGGGAGAAGAAGAAAAAAAGGAATGGAAAGCAGAATTGCAGGACTCATTCTTCCCTCTCCTTATGAACATCAATAAACGTGCATAATGATGAATTTTTTATCTTAATTTACAAAATGCATTTTATGCAAAATGGGATGTGACTCATGCCTTCTTTAAGACTTCATAGGGTTCATGTTTATTAAAGCAGTCCTGTCATATCTTCCATAAATACATAAATGCGTTTATTCGGAGATCAACATGTACACTTGTCGGTTTTGAATATGGCAACTGCTCACAAAGCACAGCTTCGCCCTCCATCCCGCACTGAGGGGAAGCCAGAGCGCAGCTATGTTGTCGGGGCTGAAGCCAAGAGTCTGACTAATAATACTTCAAGACGGGATTAAGAAAGAAAAAAAAAAGAAAGTGGCAGCAGATCTCCTTTTGCTGTGGTCCAACAGTAAGGCAGCTTTTCCTCTGAGGGATGGAATGATGTTGGGGTAATTACCCTGAAATGATTGATATATATGCCTTCCTTTTTTTTCTTTAACCATACATATTATTTCAAAAGACGGGCAATTAATAATAACCACGTGCTGTAACTTCATCATGAAAATCCTTCAAAACAGAACGCCTGCTTTTACAAAGGAGGTCAAACCTATACCTTTTATTAATCCACAAAAAAAATATCTGATTAGCAGCTGTGGTTGATGATGAACTCTTCTCAGTTCCAACTGAGGAAGGTGAACTTACTGCGATTTTAGACATTTTAGTATAGTATAAAAGAGCCGTCTGTCATTAACATTGTCAAAATGTCTTTAAAATACTTCTCTTTTTGATACGATGTTAGAATGTAATTTGGTATTTTGTGGAACACATAAAAAGAATAACGTCATGGCGCAGCTTTCACTTCTTTTGACATTTCTTTACTGATGTTAGTCGTTAGCTTTCAATTGCACAGTCTTGTCTTTAGTTGCCTCTGTGCATATGCCAAAAAACAAGTACAACCTAAATAAAAAAAAGAATTATAAAAATTTAATTATACAGAACTCTCCTTGTTGGTGGTGGTTTAACATTTTAGACACTATGAAGACTGAAAGTAAAATAAAACATCCAACACTTATGATTTAACTTTCTCTGATCATCAGGATCTTGAAATGTTGATTCTGCACCTTTTGTTTTGCAGAAATAACAGGTTGCAATAAAAACAGGGATCTTAGGCTATACTTTGGGCAGAGTTTGTAGGAAAAGGTAAACCCATGTAAAACTAAAATGTTTATAAAAAACACTTTGATTTGAAGCATGAAGAAGTTACCACAGGCAAAACAGAAAGTGACCACTTAACCTTTGTGCTATCCTATGACCCCACCCTTACATTGACGTGTTCTCCCTGTAGCATTCCAGCCGGACTTGATTCAGACGATGGACTCAATAATAGTAACTGATGGACTATGATGGGGTATTCCAACCCATTTATTTACTCCACAGTCATAGTCACACCGTAAGAGCTGAAGAAAAGCAAACCAACACATTTACAATAATTCCTTTTTGATTTACAATCATTCTTTACCTCAACTAGTAGCGTTAGATTGTTGAAAATAATCACAAAATGTATACAGAGTAAACATAACCAAAAATCATACCTGTTCGCCTTCCATCTAGATGCCAAAAACAAATTATAGCTTTAGACAGTAATCCGTCTGTCATTTGTCTGTTTCCTTTGTTGCCATAGCATCAGCTGTTAACCATTTTTTTTGTTGCTGTTGAACTGACACAGGGATTTCACAGAAAAAATGGGAGTAGGTGGGTCCTTCACAATAAAAGTCCTCAAAACAAAATACACATTACAAACAATAATACTTTTTTTTATAATGTTCTTTTACATCTTCAGCATACTTCTTTAGAAATTAAAAGCATCTTCAATCAAAGGAAATGTTAAACAATACCGGTAATAAGAATACAATTAAAATGGGTCAATTACACACCCTACCATGACAAATGTGGATAAAGGTGGAGAGGATTTCATGTAATCCGTGGACACCAGTTAAGATCACAAATCATTGAAGAAAAAATGTTAAGTGACTGTCTTGTGTGGTCTAGATGACCCAACTCCCAATGCTAAAGTGCCTATAGCACAAGGGTTACACAAGGACCTTTTTAACTCTTAGATCCTCAGCCTTACATATCACAGGCCAATCTGAACTCTGATTAAGTCATTGTCTCTCTGTAAGTCTTCAACTAAAAAGTGAAGGAAAATGCTCTGTCCTACAGAAGAGTAAATGTTTATTTGCCGTCAAACATGACCTTCAATGTCAGTGATGTGACAACTTCTTAAATTTCACATTTTCTGGCAATTCTGTAGAAATGATGAAGGTCCAATGATTTGCACTGATATTGTAGACCTACCACGTTTAGAATAAAGTGAATGATTTATGAGACAACATGGGTATGTTTCTTATAAATTAAACCATTTAACAAAACAACCTAATATGGGCTTTTTGTTTTTGTTTTGTTTAATGTACATAAGTGCAGTGATAAGCATACAAAAGCTCAAATGAGTAGAAAGAAAAAAAAACATCCAACCCAGTTGGCGATCACATGTAAAGTCCGGTAAATTCAAATGTCTAGCCTGGGAAACATGAACCAATTGGACTTCTTAATTTATTTATTTATTTATTTATTTATTTATTTTTTATCTGAAAGATATGGGAGTGGATGAAACCTGATCCAGTTGCAAAATCTGCTTGACAAAAAATAGCACTGAAGAAAGCTAGCTCACCCCATAAGGCTGCATCTGAATTGCTTCCCTACCCCTACGGCATTTATCCCTTCCAAGTGGAGAGATATGAAAAAAATAGTGTCTTCAAATTCGGAAGTTACTACTGCTCGATGACGGCATCAATAATCGCAGTCATCTACGTTAGCTGCCAGCGCTCGGAAATACGTAACATCTTCGGTTTTATAACTTTCCAAAATCATGCAAAAACAAAAAGTCAATACTTACCTTTAGGAGTAAGCGCAACACCGATCACCCTAACTGCAAAGGGATAGTCATCCCTAAGTCGTAACGCCTCCGCCTTAAAAAACACTATCGGACTCCACTAAAGCTTCAAATGCCCCTAGAATTTAAGCATTAGAAAGGAGCCAGAGGGGTAGGAATGCGATTTGGATTCAGCCTAATTCTCCTGCAGGTGATTAGCATCTTCTCATTTATGTGGATTTAAATTGCGAGTGTTAATGTTTTTGGATCACTTTTGGTCTGTTCGGAAATGTGTTTAAAATCACACTGTAGTGAGTCTTCTTGCAGCGTTCGTTTTCAGGTAAACAAGTGTTTGTGTCTTTGCTTCACACCAGAGTTCAGATGAGCTTTCACAGTTGCCAAACATACCAAACTCTGAAAGCTCTCAAAGTTTGAAAAAGGCCAAGGGTAATTTCCAGCTAATTTAAACAGCATTAGACTACTGCGTGCAGACATGACCTCTGACATTAAACACTGCCTGTATGACAAATGTTAATAAAAGGTCCCATAATAGATCTGTCCTACTCAGTCAACCTCAAAACGACACATGGTGTCAGTGTGTTTTAAGGCTAAAGATGTCCAGTCAGTGCATCTTCACCCATTGACACCCTTGATCAGGGTTTGGGCACATTTTTTGACTCATGAACCACAAAGGGTTCTAAAATTTGACAAAAGGGCGGACCTGTGACTTTTGTTGTCATTTTTATTTCAGTTGCACCAATGGGTTGATGTTCTTTAGGGAAAAATGCAAACTTGGAGAATTTCAACACATGTGTTGGAATCACCGGAAAAAATGAATGTCCATCTCGGAAAACACAGGAACGTCAGAAAACAACAAATCTTCCCACACCACACGAATGCGGAACAACTTTCTGCTACAAAGGTCAATGTATTTGCAGTACGCCACATATGTGGAGACATCAGAGTTACAGGGAATTTGAAATTATCAATAAGGGTTCTAATTGTGATTTATTCCGATTTGGCGTGCCAGATTAAATAGTTTGATGGTCCACATATGGCTTTAGGTTGCACAGCCCTTCCGTAAAAAAACACTCAAACAATAACAATGATGAAAGATTGTTTTAATAGAAATGGATACACTGTTAACTGTTAAAGCAGAGACAAGCTTTTACTCCTCACTTAAATGTTTCCAGCAGCTCACTTTGCCTTGATAAGGAAAAAACACAAATGCACTTTGGTATTCTAACCCTAGCTTTTTTGCCAAGTGCAAACCAGGCCTCTGTATTCAGTCACTACAACCACAAGTATCCAATCTTAGAAACAGAAGAGGATGCTGGATGCCCTATTTGACAGACCAAAACTGGCAACTGTATGACTTGCCTTTGTGTGTTCTATGTAACTGGATTCTAATGAACTGCATGTGTGGGAGGATGTTCTGCATTTTGAACTCATCGTCTTATTCAGATGTTTTGTGACAAAGCCGACGTCGGATTAGATATGCAGCTTTAACGAGGACATTTGTCAGGGGACCCGAAGGCTCACAGGCATCCTGGAAGTGACAAACATTGAAAGAGCTTTCTTCCTTTACAATGAGGAATCAGCAGAGTTAAGTCATGGAATCAGATCGTCATGCAATTTATAACAAGTGCTTCCTTTTTTGTGAATCCTCTACAAAAAATGTCTGGGGGAAAGACAATCTGTTTTATTGAATTCTGCACCTGGCAAAAACAACGACCTCTTTAACATCCATCCCTGCCTTTGGACACCCGGTTTGTGATAGCGTGAAGAACAGCCAAGCATAAGGGAATCCCACAGATCTCCGCTGTAATAAATCATCTCAAAGCTGAAGAAGGAGAAAATGCTGATGGGAGTTTTCCTCTTTGCCTCTTCTGTGCCTGAGAGCGTTACGGCTGTCAGCGCTTATAGAGAATTTTATACACAGCTGCAGCCTCTAGCCTGCTATTTGAAAAGCCTTTCAGTTTTATACGGAGGAAAAAGGCATTTTATTCAGCAGCTTCACTGCCTCTAAAGTTGCATCGCAAAACAAGCGGAAGATATTCCACTGAATGAAAGATTTTTGTTCTTTATTTTCAGTAAAACCAGTGATGTTGATAATGGAAATGTGCACAGAGGCATGGAGGTGGAAAATGGAGATTATCTTGAACTTTCTTTCCCTTTATCCTAAGCTTCTTTGTATAGTTAGGATTTTTCTGCTCAGTTTTTTGTATTCCCTCTCTACATGTTTTGTGTTTACACGTCAACCCTAAAACGACAATAATATATCAGCTGAAGACAAGCTTCCTAAACACTGCTGATGATGTTACCAATGTTATGGTCAGAATGTTCTGTTTACATTTTAGGTGCAAAAGAAAATCCTCTGAAGATAATCTAAGTATCACCACTCTCTAAGGATGTGTCCCGGTTCTATAAAACATTTCCACTCATATCATCCTTATTGACAGAAGCATAAGACATGAACTGCATCAAGAACTCATTTTTTTCTAATAGAAATAAGTAAAAACTGCCAATACGATCACAGAAACTAGCCTGTAATTGTTTTCCCCAGAGTGAAAGTGTAACAGTTCACCCACTAACTATATTGCATTATGAGCTCCTTAAACAAAAATAAGTTTGATAAAAAATCTGTATAATAAACTGTATCAGACGCTTATCATTGTAGCTCTAAAGGGAACCTCTGATCAGCTTCAGCACAACAGCATAAGATGACAGGGGATAATGAAGAAAGCTTCTAATCTATTTCCAACCTATTTTCATGGAAAAATCCATTAAATGCATTTGAAATGTAGATTGTTATGCAGATAGGACAATGTTTAGTTTGCTATTTTCTTTCTTTTTTTTCTTCCTTCAGGATCTGGGACTACAGGGGTCGTCACTCAATGACATTCTGTACAAAAATGCTGCTTTTCTTAACCTGGTGGACCCTATTTCTCATGAGCTGCTGGTTCGTCTTGCTCGAGACCTGCAATGTCCAAAAAAGGTGTGTTTTGATTGTGATATTTGAATTGAATAAAAAGAAAGCAGCTCTCCATTCAGAGCCTGGAAGAGATTGCATGTTTCATTTTATTTGTTGTGTTTTTTTATAAATTTTTTTGACTCAAACATCGAAAGCAGGCTTTGAGATAAGAAACCTTAAGAAACAATTTGAAGATGCTTTTTTTCCTAAGTTTCACACCAAAGTCTGCTAGATTTACATCAAATAATTGTTCTTACAAACAATTTAGCTATCCTTGGAATATTAGCCAGGGTTACTTTGGGGAAACCAAAGTCCCAGTCCGATCAGTTTCTCATCCATTTTCAAAGCGTTCCCGGTGGTATTTAATTACGATTATGCCGTTTTTAGCCAAAATCAAAAAACCTGTGACATTTTCTAGGATATAGTTTCTCTCAAGTGGGCAGTAGTTCATTAGAAATTCATGACTGATTTATGGACGGGACTGTTGGCATGGAGCAATCCCCCCATCCCCTTCCCATTGCTGAGAGCTCTCTGTTTACATGGTTTCCTGCAAACTTTCAGCCCTTCACACCCCCAATCTAAAATTAGAGGTGCAGCAGAAATGGTGATCAATATTGGAGCTGTTAAGCTGTACAGTTTTGAGACAGATGCCAGCTCAGACAAGGAAAACAAAGACGGATATGGATGGAGCAGAGCAGGGAGCTTATGGCCCACAGAACGTATTTTCTACGTAAGAATGTCTTAAATTCAAACTGCGTTTTTTTTCATCTGCTTCTGATTCACAACTATTTGAATAAAGAAATGCTAAGAAATTTTTCGTTTTGAGCTGAATTTTCTTAATATATGCTCTCCATCATCAGCAAAAATGACACAAAAACATGTGAAAAACACCAAATATAATTGTTTTCATCAGAGAGGGTCTTTAAAAACTTGATTTTAATAAAGATATATAAAAATTTATTTAAAAACAAAAAATTACAAAGGATTTATCAATGAATAATTAAAAACTGTGGACTTAAATTCTGATTGAATAGAAAACAGCTGTTGATTACTTAGAGAAAACACATGTGAAAGACCAAGCAATAGGCCTTACCTATATCTTGTAAACTAGAAAAAGGCAATGTCAGAACTTCACACTAAACAAAGTTTTTCATAATATCCTAATATCAAGTTAACATTCATGAGGTCAGATGAAAAGAGTGTTATGTCAAGACTTGAAATGAGCCGAGTCACATCCATTAGAGGGTATAAAACAGTCACTTTAATTTCCAACATTTTAGACTCAAGTATTTGAGCAATGGCATTAGACAGCCTGTAAAAGCAGCTATAAAAAGATGTTTAAAAGCAAGTAGTTCAGGAAAAAGTTGAGAAAGCCCTAAAAATAGGGACACTGCGATTTTCTGCAATCATGTCCAGACTAAATCACCTGTAAGAAACTCTAATCCCGTCTCTTTCTGCTTTAGTGAGGAAAGCCCGGGACTTAAGAACAGAAAGTGAGGAGCTGGCAGCAATGTGCTCCTGACTAGCTGTCGACTCATGGCGAGATACTGTGCTAAACGTGACAGGGATGCTGAGAGGCTATGTGCTGGATTAAGGCCCAGGCAGCTGCTTCAGTGGCCTCCTTTTGTCTTTATTCAGATGAAACTTCAAGGGCACATCGTGAATTAAAACAAACATCATTTGTGAAAGTTCAAAACCTTCAATTATCATCCTAAATAGTTAATTCAGTTCACACACTTGGATGCACTTCGATTGAGTAGCCATGATTAATGTCTTATGGTTATGAAAGACAATGTTGATCCATGCAGACCACACATCCTGAGCACTTTCAACGTCACAAATAAGCATTAGCTACTGTAAATCATGCCCAGACTCTGAAACAGCAGAGGCGAATGTTTTAGAAGCACAAGGCCCGTCTGTTTTGTCACACACAAGAAGAACTGGCATAAAGGATGGTTAATCGCCTAAGGCTAAATTGCCTCTGCTTTTTCTTTCACCACATTGCCTCTTTCTTGTTGTTGTGTTGTCCCATTAATTAGATTAAGCCCTGCTCAGTGCTACCCATGCCATTTTGAGTCTTTTTGAAGTGTGGGACTAAAGTAAAGGGAAAAAGGTGGACAGAAGGCATGAAGGATAAAAAAACCAACAACAAGAGTTTAAAGACCCACTCCAATGAAAATTGTGTTTTCGCTGTTTTTAACATGTTGTTGTAGCATTTCTCTCCTTTCTAAGTATTTCTTTATTCAAATGGTGGCAAATCAGGAGCAAATGAAAAAAAACCCTGTTTGAAAAAGCTTGCAGTTGTTCCGTACAAACTATAATGAGCCAGCCACAACCTCTCTGCTCCGCTTTATGCTGATGAATCCACTTGCAGACAAATAGATCCATGCAGGTCTTTATTTTCCTCATCCAAACAGGCATTTGGCTCAGGACTGTACAACTGGACAGCTCCACCATTTTTTTACACTGCTAATGCTAGGTTGAGGTGGACTGTAAACTAGCAGAAGAGAGTGTAAACAAAGCCAATGTCAGAAGTCCCTCCCTACTACCTAAACACTAAAAACTATTCAGCGCGGCACTATTTAGTTCCTTGGATTTTAAAACCAATTCGGACACAATGCTACTACTTTTTTTTCATGGCAAATATGATGTCACAGATTTTTTGTAAAAAACCTTATAATAAATACAAACATTTTATGAAAACTATTAATCCATTTTGTTCTGATGGTAAAAACCTGGATGATTTATTTAAAAAAATTAATTAAACACATTTTTTCCACAATAAATTGTTCACACACAATTCATTGTGGTGTATATTATATTTATTTATCAAGTGAGCATTGATGCACTGTGGCATTTCACAGACACTTCTGAGAAATCTTTAGGGCATTCCGTTTTGGAATTGTAGATTCGCACAGCACTAAAAAATGGCAAACGCTCCATATACACACTACGTAGTGAGTAGTGAAAGTATTCAGCCACAACGAAAAAGTTGATGGAAGATTAGCATAGGCCACACTAATGGTCCCACCTTAACACAATTTCATTACTGCCACACTGCAAAAACTATACCCTAGAAAACAACAGAGGTTTGTCTGTTGTTTTGGCTAAAAACAGCATAATGGTAATAAAAAAGACCGCTTGGAAGGCTTTTGCAATAGATCAAAAGATGATCAGAGTGTGACTGCAAAGGAGAAAATGTTGGGGAAAAAATACAGATAAAAGTAGATATTTCTGTAGAAAATGTAGCCTTATTCTTGCTTGTATTATTTATTTCCATCCCTTTATAAAACTTGTTCTGTGTTGAATTTCAGTTTTCGTGTTTAAGTGATGGCTTTGTCAAATTTCCTGTGTTTCAGGAGGCTGACTCGCTGAAGTCCACCAACAAGATATGCCGCCAACTGATTTATCACTTGTCTCCCCACTCCAAGTGGAAGAGACAGGGCGTGCCCAGGAGGAAGACTCAGGCCTGGTGGGTGTGTGTGAGTGTGTGAAGCCATGCCAACACTCCTCAGAATGCACTGTCCCAGGGGGGCTAAATGCCTCCTGACCAAATGCATCAGTGCCTCTTAAAATTCCCCAGAGTTGCCCTAAAATATGAAACAAAAAAGTTTTCAGCCTGATCCAGCAAAACTTTCTCCCTTTGAGATCTGTACCCCGAGAGCATCCTTGGCTTTTAATCTGAATCAGCAAATGTCATTTTCTTGTATATGTCAAATGCAAATTTTACATTTTTTGACATTTTTGAATACAATGAGTCTAGAATGTTGATGACTCTTATGCTAACATTTAAAATTTATGATAACCAGAAATGAATTTTTCACTAAGCACTATACTTTTTTATTTTGAGTTGCATATTTTCCCCTTATTCTGCACGGTTTTTAGGTATCTGGGTAATTTTATTGGTATTTTTCCATAATTAACTTGAATCATCGCTTAATTTAACTCCTTTCACCTTGACATTGTTTTAAATATTACATACTGCCATAGAGGTCTTTGTAAGCAAGAAAAAACACAATTACAATTTAGTAATTTAAGAATTCTTAACCTGCTGCTCATTCCAAGGCTTTTTAACTTAAGATAGGAGAAGAGATAAAGCACAACCTGTAGGCGATGAATTTATTCAGTCATTCATCTTCTTAACCGTTTATTCCCTTTCGGGGTCACGGGGTTGCCGGAGCCTATCCCAGCCACTTGGGTGTAGGCAAGGGATGCCCTAGGGACAATTTAGAGTTGCCAATCAACCTATGTAGCATGTTTTTGGACGGTGGGAGGAAGCCGGAGATCCTAGAGAAAACCCATGCATGCATGAGGAGAACATGCAAACTCCACACAGAAAGGTCCCCCATTGATGTTGTTTTTTTCATGTCCCCCAGCCGGGACTTGAACCGGGGGCCTTCTTGCTGTGAGGCAAGAGCGCTAACCACTGCGCCACCGTGCAGCCCTGAATGAATTTAGGATAGGTTAAATTACAGGAAATCTTTTAAACTATACAGCAGTGTCAAACAAAGATGTAAGAAAACCACTGTTAAAAGTTGGTGTTTGCCCTCTATTAACATAAGCTAATTTTAGCTTGTGCTAACTGTCTAAATGCTAACTTATCAAAAATATTAAAGCATTCATTCCACATGTTTGTAATGGCACTATAACTCAATCAGCGTCAGTCTGTTGACATTGTACTTTAGGGATCAATACTGCATGTTTGGAACAGGTGCCAGGTAGTTTCCCTCATGCAAAGCAAAACTAAACTAGAGCTGTGCTGAGCAGAGCAACTTCCTGTTTGAAGCCTATGAGCACTGAATTTTCAGCTCTTGAACAGCCTTATTGAGCGTGTTCCAATAATTGCTAATAACTGCTGTGGCTGTTTTTCCCTCCTAGTTACCCATAAAGGCACAAACTTACTGTCCATCTCTGCCCCTTAATTGAGCCAAGTAGGTTCAAGTGGAAAAGAAGCGTGCTGTAATTGGTCAGAGTGTGAGTGGTCATTGCTGTTTGTCTCTGAGCTTGTGGTCATGTCAGGTTGTCTGTCCAGAATGTAATCCACCTCCATCCCATTAACAGCCAGGGCAGGCTCTGTTCCTTTCAACCATAAAGAGGATTATTGAGGGGGGGGGGGGGGGGGGAATAAAGAAAAAGCTTTTTTAATTTTGCACTTTATAGATTGCAACACATGATTTTACCCCTTGGCGGTTGCACGACTTGGTAAACAGTTTGTATCTGAGGCAAAATAGAGGAAACAAGTTCTTCTGATGCTTGATGATTTCGCAAGAGACTGGAGGATTTTGGAAGAGGGGGGTGTGAAGTTGAAGGAAATGGCACTCAAAAAGAGTGATCAAAGTCGCAGCAGTTCAAACTTGTGTTCAACTGACAGTAATGTCTTTATGAATTTACTATGCTTCAGTTCTCCAAACCGTAATTGGCCCCAACTTGCAGGTTTCAGGGCTTTTAAGGTTCCTTGGAATCTGTTTTTGAGACCTCCCACTGACCTGCTACTGTGAAGAAATACATAATCATAAAACTTTACATTTCACTTGCAATATGTCCTTCAGGCACTGTCATTTTAACATAAACAGCGTGATATGCAACAAGATTAGACTTGATTTTGTTAGGAGGCTATAATAAAAAAAAACACTCCATTGAGCTTGTCTCAGCCAGTCAGGGTTACGTAAGCACGGTGCTAAATCCTGTGGCAGCCCCACACTCTGCTGATATAACCAAGCAATCCACTTCACAGATATACAATAAAGCCGCACCCCTCATTTGTTGATTAAAAAAGAAATAAATCAGGTCATGCCTCGGAGGAGGAGGGAAGAAATAAGAGGAAGAGCCTCTTCTTGCCCCATTTTCTTGCTGGTTTTGAATCAAAACAAACTTCTAACACAGGATAATCATGGCAAAAAGCACCTCATCTTTTGATATGTGTATTTTCAAACCAATTTAAATGAACAATAGGGAAAACAAAAGAGAAATATTTTTATCCACAAAAAAACAATGTTAGAATGTAAAGTATATTACATATAATCAGACAGAAAATATGTATAATTTTTAAACTATCCTGCATCAAAACATTCAAAGCATCTTTTTTATATTGCACTTGTATTGTTGCTTTAATGATCAGAAGTCGTTAGTTGTTTTGCACAGGTGCAATGTTGTAAACCTTTTCCATGAGAGTTTTTAGAACAGTGTTCATGTCTGAGCTTGTTTCTATTTAGAAAAATGACTTTCAGAACAGTTGTGACAAAAATAAGTCTTGCAACATCTTTAACATGTGTTTATTTTTTTTCTCAAAGTGATTGCCAAAAAGGATTTTAAGATAAGTCACTTATCTGGGAGAATCTAGGATTTTGGAAATGCATGAATGGACGGTTTGAGGCAGACTGTGAGCACTTTAGTTCAAAGAGGGCTTTTATTTCCTGATGCAAAAATTTTTTTTTCTGCAGATGATTCTTATTTTTTTTTTGGTCTCTTGTCTTATTGATAGGCATCAAAATGACTTTAATTGAGACAAACGAACTGGCTACAGTTGTTAAAAAAAAACATAAATCAGGAATCAATTTATAACCACAGAGGGTCGTGTTTGAAGAGGTTTCAACAGATCCATGAAAGTGGCAAGAAAATGGGAAAAAAGTTTATTTTAAACTATTTGGTTTCTGATTGTATAATAAATGCTGGAATGATATAAAGAAAATTCGAATCAAATATTGAAGCTATCCAGCTATTGCTTGCCATTTTGTTGCATCAGTAATGGGTGGGGAAGTAAGTGTAAATAGATTGATGTCAGGAAGTAGAGACGGACTTACTCTGTGCCATCAGTCCCGCCTACAACTCAGAGGTGAATTTCTAATGAACTCCTGCCTTTCTGCAGAAACTCTGTCCTAGAAAACAACGCTTTTAAAACAGATCAAAAGATGATTGGAGTGGGTATTTAAACAGGAAAGTCTGTAGCTATAGCAACACCAATCAAACTGATGTTTAAATGTCAAAACCCAATTTGTTTGTAGTCAGCAGCAAAAAAGTTAAAGGTCACCCTAATTGTAAAATCTGAAGAAAATGTCACGCTTTTGGTGTTTTTTGGTAGAGATTAAATGTGGTACTATACCAAAACCCTGTGGCACACCACACTTGAAGAGATTAGCATTGCTCAAGTGACAAAAAGAACACCAGTCTTAATAGATGCCAACCTGCTCAAACAAACATATTCGTTGGTAAAAGAAACAACAGACTCAAACTAGAAAAAGAAAACTAGTGACAAGGCTCTCTCTTAGTTATTAACCCCAACCAAAAAAGTTTTATAGCTTGAGTTATATTTTGTCCCACTCTCTTGGTAGCGATATTTCAAAATAACACTCAACAAAACAACAAAGCAAGCTCTCCCAGTGAGCTCATTAGCAACCGCCATGTCTTTCACAGCCTGAGCTGCAACCATCCACACAGCAACAGCATGCCACTGTTAGACTCAAAGCAGACGGTTTCTTTTCTCTGGGAATAGGAATATCTTTGAATTAAATTAGACATCACAACATTTTCAAAAAGCTTCCCTTTCATGTCATTTTTTTTCTCCTTCTTCTTACTCCTGCCCATCTTTTCCTCCATAACCTCTCCACTCTCCTTTCCTGTTGTCTTCCCCCTGAACCTCCACTCCACCTTGTTTAAAATCCCCTCCTCGCATTGATTTTCTTGCCCTCTGTCTAGTGAGATCCCATTTTGTTCAACAGTTGCCATACACAGCAGTTGTGCAGTTTGAGCTGAGGCTCTGGGGAAGCGCTGTGTCAGATGGAAAGTGGAATCACTGCAAGGTTGCTCCGTAAAAGTCATGTTTATTCTTCCTTCCTTAAGCCTCTCTCTGAAATCTTCAAGAATTCTTTTTTTTCATGCATATTACAATAAAATTGTACAAATTTGTTTCCTTTGTGAACTAAATCAAAGGATAAATGCAGCTGCACTTTGTGGCATAAATTGGTGTGTTTTAGTGAAGTCAAAGCTTGCAGTTGAAAATGTTTGGGAGATAACATAAAAAGCATTAATCTGCCCAAATGACTGAGGGGCATTTTTGCTCAGTTCATATCATAAATGCCACATAAGTCTGTCCCAGGTATGGCAATCTCATTTCTCTCTGCAGCAGCAGGAGCCGTATGTTCTGGGAAGCACACTTTCGCCGAATCCCTGGAGGGGGGTTGCTAATGTTTTCGCGATTGATATTGAATTTCAGATTAATGAAGCTCATATTTTTTATTAGACTCAAACTGCCATTGCAGCAGAGTTTGAAGAGATTGGAATCTTCTCATAAATACACTTTTATTTGCTTCCTATCTTGAAATGCAGAAAGCTGTGTTAGATCAGCTTTTGCAGACGCAATTAAAGAAATTACTGCAGATAAAGAGCAATATCTCTTTACATTTTCTGCATCAGCCTTTTTAAAATACTAGAAACACTGATAAACATTGTTAAAAGTTTCACCGAACACAGTGCTTTGTGAGATTCTTTTAAATGCTGATAGTGAGAGTGAAGAAGGTGTCTGTGACAGCTGTCTGAGCAGGTGTCATTAGCTGCAGGTGAGTGCTGGAAACTGTCTGAATTCTGATAATTGACCCAGACCTCATGCTGCTCACACCAAAGCTCCTCTCCACCCACAGCTCAAAGAGCTGCAGGGCCTTTCCAAAAAAATAATTTCCTCAGTTTTTTAGTATTTACAAAGAGCTGGATCGTGGCTGACCACAGAACACAGGCACCTCACAAATTAACTTGCAGAATAGTACAAGTTCTGCTCAGTGAGTCAATCAACATTGAACAGGACTTGTTCTTACAGGTGAACATTTGACCAATTTATCATGAAGATGAGGTTTAAAAGTCATCTAATCTTTTTTTTATCTTCACTTTAGAAAATCAGCTTTGTTTTCCTTATTGTCCTACATTTCACCCATGCTATCTAAAAGCAATAATAAATTAGAGGATGTGGGCTCTTGATGAACTTGTCACCCTGGTGAGACAGAAAATTGGCCAGATGTCTGCTGCTGCTGAACAAATTCTCCAACAAAAGACACACAATGTGGTTAAGGTAAGGGTAGGTAGTTCAACTCTGGTGCCCTTGAGCAAGGCATTTGGATATGCCTTCAGGGGTCACCACAGAGCAGAGATTTTCATGCCACATGCCCTTCCTGATACAACCCTGTGTTTTATCCGGGCTGGGGACCAGACTTCCTTGTGGCTACATGGTTAGCCAGTTGCATGAAGGGTCTTGCCTACAACGACCCACACTGTATGAAGCTTATCGCACCCCCTGGGGAACAAACCCTGGCATCCCATACACGGCCCCACATGCAACTGAGCCATCCAGCCGCCAAACGTGGTTTTTTGAATGGAAACCGAAAAATTACATGTTGATATTTTATCACGATTAGAATCGAAAGATGAACTTACGAGTAAAAAAACCAAATCAATTCAGTATTTCAGCAGGATAACCCAGCCTGAGTCTCCAATGAGATTTTCGTTGACTTTATTTGACAGGTGGGAAAGCTCCCCAATCTGTAAATAAGGGTGCAGTCCAGCAGCAATGGGAATTCACACAGACCAAACACATCGGAAGTGAACTGAGGAATAGGGTTGTGCCGATGGACGATATCATCGTCCATCGTGATGGGTGACTGACATCCCGATGGAGAGACTACCATCGTGATGCCACGCCCCCGCCACGTTGCGCGTCGACACCATAAGCCGCGGTTACATGTACAAAATATCTTGATGGGATCAATGGTCGGATTAGAATCCAACCGTGTAGATGGGCCCAGAAAAATGTTTTCAGAATATAAAAACGTTCACTAAGGTCACAATTTCGGTCGGAATAAATCATTCGCACATGCGCAGTATTCGCACATGCGCAGTTTGAAAACCGGAAGGGGATACAACTTCCGCCGAGCGATTTTTTTTCCAAACTCTATTGAATGTAACAATTCAATACAAAACGATAACAGCGCCGAGCGGCTATATATATTGACATGTCAGCTCGGTAAAATACGAGATGATCTTCTAAACGTGCTTTTAATAATGTTACGGTTATTATGAAACACCTGTTCGCTCATCATTTGAATTTTAATCCGTGTGGTCAGTGCTTTTTCTGAACGGAGCCAGGATTAGCAGTATGCTAACACGGGCTAACAACATTAGCTTTGGGTGGCGCTGCATCCTGTAAATAACATCAGCCTTAGTCGGGACACGACTGGAAACACAAATCCACGTGATTGTTTGAATGTTTTTTAAGGACTGAGCGACATTTCTGCTTTGATGCTCAAACCGCTGTGTGTGTGCTGACGATCCGAGCTGTGCTCAGACACACACTTTTAGACCCGGTTCTGAGTTCGGTAGGTAGTACCCCTAGAGCTGCGGGACGGATCGCAGTCTTAAATCTCCCACACATACCGCTCATGTACCCCCCCCCCCTTCCCATCAAACACAAAGCTGTAAATCCGCGCTCCGCCGGTCCACTTCACTAAGTGCGGGAGCGGACTACTTTTTTTCTATCTTGCTTGTTACTTTTTCTGTTAAAGTCACTTCCCTCAGTTTATACTGGATCAACCATTAGTTGGGAAATAAAATGAAAAAAATAACGAATAGCAGTTATATAAGAACGAAAAATGTAAAAATAGCCCCCCCCCCCCTCCCCCGACGATGTCATCGTCCATCCCGATGGTTGACAGTAAACATCGTCAACGGCCAAATTAGGGGACATCGCCCAACCCTACTAAGGAACCAACATCAAGTAAAAAAAGGGAAAGTCTCCTCTGCAGTAACACAGATGAAGTTGTTTTTATCTTTGGTATTAAAATAACTTTTAGGGGAAAGTAGACTAAGTCTACATGACAATTTTTTTTAGTAATAAACTTAATGATGACACATTTCGAAATCTACATTTTTGTAAATTTTTATCACCTTAAAAATTCTCCATTGCATTTATGAAAGGTGTTCAAAGCTTTTCTTTTTTCCACCAATCCTTGATGTGAATCCGGACTTGAGCTCCATAGAGAATTAGGACCAGCAGTGGTGTGAACAAGGCAGTGAATCAAAAAGATTTATCATTATTTACTGACTGTTTCACGGCGGTTACATTCTGGAGCAACATTGTCAGATTCTGTGTGTATCTAGCTGAAGCCCACGCCTTTTTCCCCTCTTCTGCTTCATTACCAGGGCGCTGTACTGTGCCTTCATACGTCGGTGGAATAATTTCCCTAATCTTCACGGGACTTACCTACAGTGGAAAGCATACATGCAAATTTTGTTGTAATCTTTTGATGAATATTTTTTTGCAAGGGAGATGAAATCCTCTGAAATGAAAGTCAAACATGATTTATAAAAAATAAGTTGGTCACAGGAAGTACAGGATCCTTGGATTTTTGCATTCCTTTTCTTTCCTTTTAAATCATGGTGTTGTTTCACTCTACCGCTGCATGCTTGAGATCATTTAAAAACCCGCAGTCCTTCCAAACATAAGTATTTTCATAAATAAATTTTAATTACTTGAAAATTTTTATTTAGCTGCAGTGCTGCAAGAAAGTGCAGTCTTCCCTAATTACTAAATGTTTTCTGCCTGCCTCAGCTCACTGGCTGAAAGCTCATTTCCACATGTGGCACTTCCCGTCATCCTGTCATTTCCAATTCAAACTACGGCAAGCATTAGCCCATGGGAAAGCTGCCGAGGCATCTTCATTACAGCTGCAGCGTGTAGTTGTTTAACCTGTAAAAAGTTGCTAGATGTGTAATGTACTGGAGTTCTTTATTTCTACAATTTAGCCATCCCCCTCTACAGCTTCAATAACATCTCTCAAACCTGCTGAAGGCAGATCGTTTTACTTTTTTACTGTTACATACACAGAAAAAGATACAGTAATTTTTTTTTCTTTATTATACACAGTTTTGTTTTATATTCACAAATATTTTACTATTATTTAATTTTTATTAAGAACTGCTATTTTTGAAATGTTCAATACCGACTTGATGTTGTCTGAGGAAATACTCACTCTTGCATAAATGACCATTGTTTAAATATTCATCATTTACTGTCTGGAAGTTTTAGAATAAACATGATTTTAAAAGAAATAGCTATGTGTAAATTTAATTCACTTCAGTCCCATCTTGGAAATTGTTTTTTTTTTTTTATGCCATCTGGTATATACTGTATAGTTAGTTAGCATCTGTCACATTTGAACTAGTCTAGTTTAGTTTAGTTTAAGCTTTATTTAATAGGGACAGTGCACATTAATGAACATCTACCAAACAATGATAGGCGTAAACATGCTGGATTATAGCAATGATGCTAATTTGCATCCATAGTCCCTAGGCAAGAAACATAAAACAGGACAAAACAAAAGACAGAATCACAGATACAATAAGAACACAAGAAGGTGGTACATTATGAGAGGTAAAAGTCAGTGGTTACAGGACTGGTTTGCTTTCAGCCACTGCTTGAGCTGTGTTTTGAAGGTCTGTAATGTTTGACCCTCCCTGATGTACAGTGGAAGACTGTTCCAGAGTTTACTGGCCTTTATAGAAAGAGCGTTTTGTCCAAAGGCTGTTTTTCTGTATGGAACCTCACAGTCCCCCCGAGACGAGGCCCTAGTCCTGAGAGCACTGTGAGCTCTTTTTTTAAAATAGTCAGACATGGGAGGCGGAGCAAGTCCATGTAACACCTTGTACATCAGACAAGCAAATTTAAAATTTTTAAAATTCTCAAAGCTTAACAACTTGTACTTTTTCAAGATATTACAGACATGGAATGACATTGGTTTTCTATATAAGACCTTAAGTGATTTTTTGTAAAGTGATTCTATAGTTTTGCTCGTATTTACACCCGCCAAGGACCAACATGTAATACAGTATTCAATATTTGATAGAATCATTGAATGCAGAAACATTCTAGCAGCTCCAAGTGTTATGAATGGTCGTATTTGTTTAAAATTATTCAAATTGAATTTTACTGTATTCGATATTTTTTTAATATGGCTCTTGAAGCTTAGAGTTGAATCAAGAGTCACACCAAGATACTTAAAGTTAGAGACAATTTCCAGTTCCTGTCCTTCCAAAAATATACCTGAATGCTTGATGTCCAATGGTTGCTTAGTGAACATCATACAAACAGTTTTAGTCGTATTTAACAATAAGCAAGATTTAGAAAGCCATTCATTTACAGGAACCAGAGCTGAGGTAAGAATAGAGGCTGCTTCTTGAATATTTTTTGCGCTAGTGAAGATGACAGCATCATCAGCATACATTTGAAATTCAACATTACCACATGTGTTTGGCAGATCATTAATATACATAGAAAACAATAAAGGCCCAAGTATTGATCCCTGTGGTAGACCAACAGGGACATCTAAGAGAGTTGATTTGACACAGTTAATACAAACACACTGTTTTCTGAATACTAGATATGATTTAATCCACTGAATTGCATCCATATTGCATCCAGTCAGATGCTTGTTTAGCTGCCTCTGCAGGGGAAAGCTGCAGGCTGTGAGATACATCATGTTTATGCCTCTACACAATTATTGTAATTCTGCTTAACTAACAAATAGATACATTTTTGCATGAAATTTACATTTTTGTAAAAGCGTTCAAATCTTTGGAATTGAGTTTTTTTATTTTTCCATCATTAAAGATGGGGTCATCTAACCACGGACTGCTTGAATACTAACAGCAGTTATAGTTTTGTCACCTTTTAACACAAAAAACCCTGAAGAGACAAAATCGTGCTGTTTGAATGCTATGTAAGTTTAATCAAATTAGTTTACACTAACAAAAACTTTGACTTTGGCATTTGGGAATAAAAACTAAGAGGAATGTAATAGAAGAGATTTTTCTGCCACTTAGACCCCAAAAACCCCCAAATTACAAAAGTTTTGTTTTGCTAAATACTCAACAAGTAAACTTTTTATTAATATATGTTCATAACAGCACACATACTGTGCAGGCAGGTGTGAAAACGTGCAGCAATCATAGAATGTTTTCAAAACTATAATATAATCACTTATTTTTACCAAGTTACAAAGTGAGCTAACATGGAACTTTGTCAAACTGAGTGAGGTCATTTGTAGGGTTATGGTCAGATGTATTATTAACCAATGACACCAGACAGGTGTTAATGATTATCAAATCCCACTGGGTTGAGATCCAGTCTTAAACTGAAACCAAATCTCTGCCACCAAGGTGAGGTTGTGGAAGACAGTTTCATGTCAAGATTCACAAGGTAGTTCTACTGCGTCAGCAAAGTCTCTGCCAGACAAAGATTTCAAAGCAGACTGGGGTTTTGAGATGAGATGTTCAAGCTCTTTTGAAGAAGCACAAAGATATGGATAACCATGACGATGGTAGACATGGTGGTCGATCAAGGAAACTAAGTGCTGCAGATAATATCCTTTGAAATCAGAAGATGGCCAGCAGTGGCCTTGGTTCAGAAGTGACAGAAACCAGTGGGACCCAGGTACATCCATCTAATGTTTAGATATGTCTGGTCAGAAGTAGCCTTCATGGAAGAATTCAGCCCAAAAAGTCAAACGTCAAATGTAGAAAAACGGGATGTAGAGACTCAAGAATGCAGGAAAAAAGCAGCAGGTTTTCCAGACTGATGGATCAAAATTAAAAATATATAAAAAATATTTGGTCGTAGAAGGCAGTTTGTTCATGAAAAGGCTGGAGAACAGTATAATAATGAGTGTCTGCGAGCAACAGGGAAGCACGGTGGAGGTTCCTTAAAGGTTTGAGGCTGCATTTCTGCAAATGGGGTCGGAGATTTGGTCATAATTAATGGTGGGAAATACAGGGAGATTGTCATCCATAATGCAAAACCATCAAGGAGGGGAATGATATACTTCAAATTTCTTCTGCAGCGAGATCATGACCACAAAGTCATTAAGAACTGTCTTCAGCATAAAGAAGAACAAGTGCTGTCATGGCCCCACAGAGCCCCCACCTTAGCATCATGGAATATGTTTGAGATCACACAAGAGACAGAAGAAAGCCTATCCACAAAGATGTTTGGAACAGCCTATTAGACAAGTTCCCTCACAAACTGTGTGCAAATGTACCAAGAAGAGTTGATGCTGTTTGAAGGCGAAGGATGATCTTACAAAAAGTTGATTTCGATGTGTCTTTTTTATTTATTAATTGCATTTCATTGGTTTATGGAAATGTCAAACAGTTCCATTTTTAAGCCATATTTTACAGCAATTTCTACACCTGTCTAAAACTTATACTCGCATGGAGTATGTATGCTTAATACTTAAGCATACATGCTTAAGCATATTCAGACATATATCTATCTGTATAAATTCTAGACTAAATGTTTCATTCCTCTAATGCAGCAGTTTCCATGCCCTTTATCTAGCACAAAAGTGCATGCATCATATACAGATGACACATGTTTTACTTCTTTTTATGAAGCTAATAAACACCCAGCAGTGCTGCCACGGAGCTCTGACACAGCAAGTCTGACCTCCAACTCCTGACTCCCCAGGCGTGTTTGAAACCCGCTTTTTTTTCCAGTGCTAAGCCAGGCAGTTGAAACACCTGCTGGTCAGGTTTCCACTCATTGAAAAAGAATCTTACTTGACTCCATTGCAACACCGAGCTTGTTGCCTTTGCTTTCCATTTGACCTCCACTTTGAAAGACATAAAGATCCTGCCACCATCCTCTTCTATTAATAATTGAGGGCTTCCCACAGCACAAACAGATACTGCAGGATGAGTAGAAGGAAGGAAGATAAGATCGGAGTCTTTCCTTTGAGTCTTCAGGGCACAGGGCTTTATTGTAATAATCAGAAAGTTACACGGTTTAATTAGTAAAACTTTTGCTCTGTTTTTTTCTCATCAGACAGAAATCTAATATCTTATTGTATTCGACGAAGTCTTTAATGGGTCCAAAGTATTTTTTTTTTTAAGGTCAGTGCTGTTTTTTCTGACAAGAAATCTGAGATGTCAGGTTACTGTGTCCCTCACTTATGGAATCCCTCCCCTTTAGTCTGATTCAACTTCATTATCTACAGTGGCCCTAAAGTACAAATTACACCAAGAAACCACTCAACCCAAAAACATTAAAGTTTAAAACGACAATTAAAAAATCAAAACAAATCATAAAAAAACCATTACATTTACAAAATCAAATCAAAATTAAAAAAACAATACAAAATTTTCTGTTCAACTTTCAATTGAAATAATGGGCAAACGTCCTCATCCAATCAGCAATGTCATATAGTACCTAGCTTTTCCGATATCTTCTTTTCTTCCATTTTTTTAACATTTCAGTTTGATTTGTGGAAATTACTTTTGCTTTCCAAAAAAAAAAATGTTTTTTTTTTGCAAAGACAGCGAATCATAGATACCATGGGACATCATTGATTGGATGGTGGTGTCCATAATTTCAACCGAAAGTTATTTGGCATGAAGTAATTCTGGAAATGCTCCGTACCAATCTTAAAACTTTTAGTCTGCAGACATTAAAGATCCATTTGAAAAAACCTAAACATCAGCACTCAAATGTCATTATCTAATTACCAAGGTCTCATAGTACCTACCTTTTCTGGTTTCTTTGCATTTAGTGATCCGTTGGTGTGATTTGTACTTCAGGGCCACCATATTTTTCCCCCATTACCCAAGCTTTCTGTCTGAATTTGGAAACCTGTTCATTTTATTACTAGTTTCATAATAGTGACTTTGCTTATCGCAGATGACACAATCATCCTGCTTTATGGTATGCTGTTGTGCAATCCCAACTGTTTTCCAAGGTGTTCAATACTTTTCATGATATGCTTCAGTTTATGTTTATTTTTAGTATAGTGCAGTGTATCTTGTGTTCCCTCTTCTCTCCTTCATGTCTGACATGTTTACTGCATTCATTGGCACAGTCCCTTTGAGAATTTGATGATGGAGTAGCTTAAAGCTCCTGAAGGTTTATTGCACTCAACAGACTCTTGAGTCCTTCTCTACCCTTTTTCTAATTAAACCCACACCTTCTGACTTGCACAAAGGATGATCGAGATTAACTTGTTCGCATTTACAGACCCACTCCCATGAAAAATTTGTTTTTGTTGCTTTTAACGTGTTCTTGTGGTAGATTTCTTTTTTTGATGATGGAGGACATATATAAAGAATATTAGGCTTCGAATTGAGTTTCCTGGTATTTATTTGGGTATTTTCAAATCGTTGTGAATTAGGGGCAGATAAAAAATACAGTTGGAAAAGCTTTGCAGGTGTGACGTAGAAGCTATACTGTGGCAAGGCACCAGCTTCCTTCTCCATTCCAATGCATCCACTTCTATACGACTAGATTAATGTACGTCTTCGTTTTCCTCATCCGAGTTGGCATCTGACTCAAAACTATTCAGCTGGATAGCTCCAACATTGCTTGCCATTTTTGTTGCACCGGTAATGTCATGCTACTTTCAAACTGGGCTCAGAAACGTACGTTCAAGCAACCACTTCCAATGAAATGTCTTTGAAAATGCACGAACATGAGCGTTTCTGGCTTTGAGATTCAAAACCCTTGCATTCACATGTCGCTGCTCAAGTTCTTAAGTTTGTTTTTGGGGTCTACATACAAACCGCATAGTCATCGATCGTGTGTTGAAAGTTAAACCAGTTGAACTTTGACCAGTTGGGGACTCGGATTTGTTAATGACATATGGATAGCGTGCCTTTCAAAACACAAAGTACCAATCATTTGAAATTGAATCATGGAGGAGAAACTATATGACACCAAAGCTTTCATAGATCAGAATAAAGCTGTAAAAGAAAAAGCCTGGAGCAAGATTCACAAGATTTACACCCCTTCAACATTTTGCACCAAGTCTCTTGGTGTACTAGTATCAAGTAACGACAGCTCAGTGTAAATACTGTATGCTAAAAGCGTCTTCACCCACATTTAGGGTGTTTTTGAACGTGCATCACATGCCTGGTATAAACACAGCAAAAGGTTGGGATGAGGGGCTGTAAGCTATAGCGGGAGAGAGTGTAAACAGGTGGATGATGGGAAGGGGGCAGGCTTACTTTACACCAACAGTCCCGCCCACAACTTAGAGGTGAATTTCTAATGAACTGCAGCTGCTCTGCAGAAAATGGCATAATTACAAGTAAAAGACCACTGGGAACGCTTTTACAATACATCAGAAAGATCGGAGTGGGGCTTTAAATGGTTTTGAGTGCATGTGCGTTCAGATAGCATACTGTCTCTTAAAGTTTTATCTTAAACAAACTGACAGATCAAAGATGTCCAAGTGCTGAACATCTCAGAGCTGCTTCATTTACAATCCACAATGGAGGCAGCCCTAATCAGCCCATCCGCTAAATGTTTCACTGAAATTTAATCCAAATCCTAAAGAGCTTTGAGGCTATTTTTTCCTCCCCAGAAAATGTGCTATTATCCCTGTGAAATTATAGGACAGTGGCTGGTATGTGCAGCCGCTGCCTTTCACAGTATCAGTTTGACAGCTGCATTATTGAGGAAAAGGCAGATTCAACCATTTGCCCATGAGAGAGGGCTAATTAACCCAGGCCAGACTACCTTAAAGCACATGAAGGAAGTATTTGATGCTTAATAAGAAGAGGAATCAAATTACTCAAATCTGCAGATGAGATTTTCAGCACTGAAGCTTACAGTCACAAGCATGAAGGCACACAGAGATAAAACATGAGAAGAGAAATCAAGGAGCAGCACAAAGTTGAGCCTGGCAGGCTCTCCCACGCCTCAGCCAGACTTTCACTCCTGAGTTACAGAGACGCCTGAAGCCAAAACAGCACAGATCAATTAGAGGAATAAACAAGTCAAGACCAAACCATTGATGAAGTGGCATTGATCAAGCCTTCTCTTTAGTCTGTGAAAGGGCGTCCATATTCAGCGTTTGGTCAGACAGGGTTCACCTGAATGAATCATAAAGCATTTGTCTTCATGCTGGTTATTTCTTCACAATCATGAATGTAATATTATCATAATATACTATATCATAATGTAATATATCATAATGTAATATTAACAAGGTCAGAGAAACCCTATTCTAAACCACATCAATGATTGATTTCTTTTTTTTTTTTTTTTCCCCTAACTTGTCCTGTCGAGCAGCTAGGCAGGCAGATGAGAGCTGAGGGCCTCTTGTGTTGGAAATATTTTACTTTAACAAGAGGGGTTGTTAATCTTCCGACAAACCAAAGGTATGTGCCTTTTGTAATTGAGGCCAAACTTTATTAATTTCAACCATGTTTGAAAATTTCTGGTGTTGGACCAGACGGAAAAGGAAAGAAGGGAAGAAGAGAGGGATGTTAGAGAAAAGGGGGGGTGATAGTGAGAAGGGGGGGGTAAGACCATGAAGCAGCATAGAGTAGACAGGTTTACTCGTTGTTAATCATTACGGTAAGGATAAAATGTAGTACAAAAAGGGCGGGGCCTGTCCACACACACACAATCACACATCAATGATTGATTTCTAATAAATAGAAAGTCCAGAATTGTATTGATTAAATGGTAAAAAATAGAAGCAAGTGAAAAAAAGGAAAATTTCAGTAAATTTTAAATTTTTCTGAGTTGTTGATCAAAACTGCTGAAAAGCTTGTATATTTGCTGTCCCCAGACCATTGTATTTAAGAATTTCTTGTGAATGCACTTGGGGAAAAATTCTGTTTTCTTAACTTTCTTGGAGACTTTCTGCAGACACTTGCTCTGTCTCGTCCTCGTCTGACCACAGCTGGCCCTTTTCTTGGCCTAAATCCACATCGTTCCTCTGCTGCCAAAAGGCTGCGAGTGACTCCCTCCAAACACTGCACAATTTTCATCCATCATGTTTAGGTTTCGCTACATTAAAATGTCACCTCTTTTTGGATACTTGGCTCACCAAAGCAAACTGGGATGACCACTTACACTGCTTACAGCTCCATAGTCAGGGTAAAAGTAGAGCCCAAAAATGAGACTAAAAACAGATTATACTTCCACTATAGGATAATAAAAGTAAAGCAATCGAGTCTCAAATGCATGTTTTAGAAAAATAAACAGTAAACGTGTTTTATTTTTATTTTTGGTAATCTAACATTTCTAAGGCCCAACTTATGTTTTTTTTTTTACTTTTAACAGATGGTCAAACCTTCCTGGTCCTATAAGAAAAAAATGATTGTCCTTTTAATCTAATAACTAGCTGTGCCACCCTTGGCAGCATCAAATGCAATCAAGCTTTTGCAATAATTGGCAATGAGTATTTCACATCTGTGCAGGAGTTGTAGTCCTCTTTGAAAAATTGCTTTAATTTATCTGCACTGGAGGGTATTTTCAGCAAAAACGGCCTGTTTGAGGTTGCAACATGATATCTTCCTTGAGGGTTAAGATTTGCAATGATAACTCAGAAATGTATTTCCTTATGGTTTGTTTTGATTTAAGGTGGACTCCCCCACAGATGCTATTTTTTCCAGTTACTTTCTATTTTGTGTGAACACTAAATGGAGCTGCAAAAAACAGGCATAAAGTTACTTCAGCCGATTTTATAATGATTTTCTGGATGAGTTTGAGGTGCTGTGATTCTTCTTACTCTGATTTTTTGGATTCCCAAAAAAGCCTCTGGAATGTTCTGGATTGATGAAGGTTTATCTCAGTTTCATCTGGTTGTCGTTCTGTTTTGTCCGTTCTGTTCAGTTCAGTGGCAGTAAATATGTATTAGGTTGTGTTGCATACTCTGCGCAAGCGTTGCTGTTAGCAACAGTTTTAAAGGGCTTTTGTTATTAAGGCATTAAAATTCAAACATCGGCCTCAGTAAAGTCTTTGCTGGACTCACAAGCAACATGACTGAACATGTAATCAATAATAGGCACTTTAATGCATTACCAGGACATACGGCCCCCCCAAGAGTTTAATTAAATCCCACAATAAATGAGCCAACTAAAGCTTCCACCACGCCCTCCTATATTTGTTGATTTTACTTATTTATATAGAGAGATTAAATAAAGCAGAACTTCGTTTTGGGAGGGGCTAGACAGGGTGCCACTGGCTTTTATTCACACCCCTGTCACAATGTTGCTTTATTTTTCATGTTGAAATATAAGGGAGCGTTAAGTCCTGCCGGCGTTTTCTTTGCCTGGTTCATCCCTCACGCTCTCCGTCTTTTCTCAGCTGTTGAAACAGTTTACTTGCTTAAAAGAAAATTGATGGGCAGAATGGTGAAGCAGGGAGGCGGCAGACTAATGACGAGCACTTTCCTTTCACTAGGAGAGACAGCCAGACTGAGCGGAGACTAACCTGACACCAAGAGGCACAGGAGTATGGGCTGGAAAATGTATGCGAACGCAGAAATCAATCGATATGCCCTTTAAAGGTGGAGACTTAATGTTCTCTAAAGATGCATATTCACATAAACCTGCTTGTACGTGGCAAAAACCTGCAGAACAAAATTTCAAATTGACCATAGTTTATCTGTTGTGCTCTGACAGAAGATTTTTATATTCATTAGTCTATAACCATTGTCTCCAGAAAAGATCAAACCGCTGCAGAAATATGATTTATGCCGTCCAGTGAGGTGTAACAGATTCAATCAGTCGTTAGCAGCAAGCTGTAGCTCTGAAACCCTTCTCTGTTTAATGGAAATGAGCAGGTTTTCTTTTCACCTTTTCCATGTCTTTGCCTGGGAGCATTAACGACACAAAGCCCAGATGTTTCATACCTGTACGGCTTATGTAACAACAGAGCCGGAGGGAGCCCTGTTCAAAAAAATTAACAACTTCCCGGAGGACAGACAAGCTACGGAAAGCAATTAAGACCCTCGGATTGAACCCACATTTTAACCGCCAATAGTTTGACACATGAGACTAAGTTCTTATTAGATTGCTGCAGTTACAACAGTAACTCCTGAGGATGTCAATAGATGGATTTCCTCCGGTTATTTGTTTTATTTTTAAATGAGTCTCAGCACAGGGGATGCTAGCAATCATGAAATGATTATGTAGACACGTTTGTTTTTTAAGCTGTGGGATGTGAACCACAGCAAGCAGGACTGGCAGTCACGACCAACGCGATGTGGCTTTTTACTTGTTTACAACATTATGGATTGATTGGGATGGACTGAGGCATATGCTGTTGCTGCAAAAATGCTAGCAGTGATGCTGGGCCTGCAGCCAGCCGAGCAGCCTGTGGGTGGAAGTGTGTTCACCAAACCCGGGGGCAGTGGATTTGGAAGGAAGTCTAAGGTTGTCTAGGTTCTGTCTCATTAAAAACACATTACATCTCTGCCTCCCCATGAGCACATCCTCTTTGCTCCCGCTACATGGACATGTAAGAGGAAAATCTGTAGAAGCGACAGGAACCCCCTCCTCCCATAAATAAATCAGTTTGGACAATTGTTTTATCAGACTGACACAGAAACTGCAGCGCGTGCCTGCAAACCCCCAAAAGCCACAGAAATGGGTCAAAAATATGTCGCAGATTTTCTGCATTGCCTTAATGTTGCCGCGAACGCTGATACATCTGATAGATCAACATGAGTTAATCAATGTGAGATTCTCCTCTGCTCTTTCATGCCTGTTGTTGAATATTTTGGTCTTTTGGTCACAAACATGGACGAACGTCATAGCTGCAGGCTGATATAAATGTTGATGGTCATGTTGTTCTGTTCTCAGAAATTCTCATGAGCCTGGAGTAGCCCAAGTAGTCTTTTTCATCCCAGCAACAAAGTCATTCCTACTTTGATAATATGCTCACACTAGTACTAACCAACTACTAATCAGGCATGAATTTCAAGAAAACAGAGGTATTGTTCTAAGTTGCATTCATAAATAATAAACTTGCAAAACCTTCTTTTGGTTTTCAATTACTTATAGGATGAATGGTTTGAAAGAATAAAGACAAGCAAAACACATTTTCTTCTTCGAATAACTGATAAGATCCCCTTTTGGAGCTTTTTTTTGTTTTTTACAAACCCCAAGATTCATTAGGAAAATATTGTGTTCACTTTACCTAAAGGGCATGAGTGATATTTGAATAAAATAATTGTTTCTAGGACTCATCAACAATTTAGTCCCATGTCTAGTATAATATATATATATATATATATATATATATATATATATATATATATATATATATATATATATATATATATATATATATATATATATATATATATATATATATATTAACTATTCCCACATTTAATTTAAGGAAATCCGAAATTGCTTTTTCAAGCAGAAGAAAGAAGCAAAAGAAAGAATCTAATGCATTTCCTTCAGCAGATTGAATTCAGCGAGTCTGCACAAAAGAAAGAGGAGAAAGAAAATGAGCAGGAGAGAAGATGTGAGGGAGGGAGAGACGAATTATAGCCTACGCCTGAATCAATAATCTTACGAATCACAGCACGGTGTGCCACAGATCTTTCTCTTTCCCTTAACCAAGCAGAGGGGATGACAGATGCGAAGAGCGCAGCCTGTCGATTTATGAGGCTTGCAGACAGAGGAAAGAGAGATGCAAGGAGTGTCCTTAGTGCTCCTAACAAGCTAAAAGAGCTATTAAAAATAAGCAAGTTCAGCTTTTCATAGCATTCAGCAAAATAACGTGTTTGACTTTTCTGTCAACTGTTGCTCTGTTTTTAAACTTAAAACAGTCCAAACAAAAAAAGAATTACTATTTTCTATACGACAGTTGATGCTCATATTCATCCACAGAGCTGCTGGAGCCTATCCCAGCTATTGTTGGGTAAAGGCAAGGAACCACTGCACATGTCGCCAGTCTGTTGCAGGGATACACAATTACTCAATAGGGACAATTTAGAACCACCAGTTAGCCTATGAAGCATGGTTTTGGACTGTGGGAGGAAGCTGGGTGCAGACAGAAACCCACGCATGCACGAGAACATGCAAACCCACGACAGAAAGGCCACAGCTGGGATTTGAAATGGAACCTTGGTCAGCTTCTTTGAATTGTCCACCAATTCTCGTACATTTCCCAACGTGTGCTTTATAGTTCCTAACTCTAGAAAAAATGTTTTTAAAATGCCTTGAGGTACATTTTGCATTTGTAATAAGCTAAAAAAAAACAAGAAGGAACATTTAACATCTTTCCATGAAATAATCCATCACATAGACCAAGTCCACTACGTTAGGACACGCTTGACTGTTTAATTTATGAGTCTTGCTGCCTGAGGATTCTTATTAAAATTGCCTCTTTCTGCTCATTTGTGGAATTTAACAATTTGATTCACTACATGGTCTAAATGGAAAAGTCCAGCAGTTAATTGTCCCATTTTGTAAATGCTGCTGCCACCCTGTCTACCCAAAAAAATCTGTGACATAGGTGTGACCAGATGTAAAAAATAAGAAAGAAAACATAAATAGGCTCTGTCAGGCTGGTAAACCCAGTTACCGGTACTTGCTTTGCTTTACGAGCCATTCTGCATAGTTTTTTGAACGCTTTTGTGGGTGTTTTGACTTGAAGACTGTGGATGCTGGCTGCTTTTCACAGACATTTTTCAGTCTGCGAGCAGAACTTTGCTGTTAAGTGGTTCAGACTGAGTGACATGGAAATGCTATTTTCCTATTCTGCATTATTGCTTGCTGAATTCTCCACACTGGTAGAAGCTGCTATCCTTTCTGTGCACATTTTACGTCCTCAGACCTGTTAATAAAGGTGGTTCCTGATTAGTTGTTTATCTTTATCTAACAGGTTACAAGTACCAAAAAACAGATGCATTTTAATGGTTGTTGCCAGAAATGGCCTCTTACAGTATAGATCGGTGATCCAATTTGTGAACCAAATGATAATCTGTGTTTTTCTTGTCCTTAAACAGTCTGAAGACCACCCTTAAGAAGAAACTGTCAGGTGACGTGATCAATCTGTCAGGAATTCCGCTGTCTGGAAGAGATGTCCACCGTATGGCCTTCTATCTGCAGACCGGCGGTGAGGCGGTGTCAGCCATGGACCTGAGCTTCACTATGATGCAGGATGAGAGCTTGCGGTTGCTGCTGCCCTACCTGAGCTGTCTGCCCAAGCTGACCACACTTGCCATCACTGGAAACCGCCTGACATCCGCCATTCTGAAAGACCTGACGGACGCAGTGAAGGACCCTAAGAAGTTCCCCAGCCTGGCATGGATCGACCTGGGCAACAATGTCGATGTCTTCACCATCCTGGCCGTTCACTGCTCAGGCCTGCGGCTACTGGGCTTCGAAAGCCACAGCAGCCTGCCTCACCATTTATGAATAACACAGAGGCGAGGCTTTTCGAGCAAGCAACCCAAACATGGAGACGCCAGTGGAGGAGCCTGAACAGTATGAAGAGGCAGAGGAAGACTAGGAGAAGAAGAAGACAGCTGGAGCTTCAGGCTAAAGGCTTCGGAGAAGAAAAACATGTCAAAAAAATGTGCCACCCACTTCTGTGGAGTTGATTTCCTTCAAAGCAACTTCTCTCTGTGGATGGAAACATCTTTTGCTCCATGGGGCCCAACCAGCTTTTTTACATCAGAGTTACCACGGAAAAGGACACCTCGGACCCTGAAACTCAGACCTCAACAATATTAACTGTACAGAATCTCCCTATGAATGCTGGGATTTTTGCAGGTATATCAGCAGCTGAACCTTCAGTGTAAAAGCATTTAAGGACTGACATGACCTTTATACACCCAGAGAAATTATTTAGGCTTACTGTTTTCCAGTGTTTTTCTGCTTCAGCTTATGTGTTTTACCGCACAGGTTTCCATTATCTTTACATGTCCCACTGGAAGAACATGGGGGAGTAAGTGCTCTGCACAAGGGCAGGTTAGTGGGTAAGATGTTTGCTGTCCAAAAGTGTTCAGACACGGCCAGTTTTAAACATTTTCTTTTTGGTTTCAGATTCATTATTTAACAATGGTTTTTAATCCATAACTTTGTTAAATTTGACATTTTTTAAACCACAAAATAACCTATAACCTCTGCTCCCATCAGACAATCAAATTAAAACCATGAAGCATGATAGAACCTCATCAAGAAGATCCAAACATCATCATTTTATGTTGTAATGCAAAGGAGGAGCAAGCTGAAAAATACGTTGTTAATAATCATAGAAAATCTGCAGGAGGAGTTTCAAAGTTTTTGTGGACCCTAAATCTCAGTTCATTCAGAGCTCAGGATCTTTGGGAGTTGGAGTTTTCTGCTGTAATTGGAGGAAGGAAGACAGGTATATCTGATCAACTGCCTTGTCACAACCAGATCAAGCACGAAAAGTTTTCAATTGAAAGTTGAGCAGCCAGTCGATCCTACAGGACTGCCATTATAAGGAGATTATTTCACTCAAATGATGTGCCCCCAAAAAAGGGTAAATATCCTTATTTGTATTTTGTAGATGTTATAAGTTGTTTAAATTATTGACAAAAATGGGTATTTTATATTAATATGAAAAATTATATTAAATCTATAAACATTTTCATCACAACTCTAAACTTTTTTTTTTTTCATTTTGGTCTGTTTTGTTCATACTTCTGCTTCATTTTGCCATGTAATTAGTAGAATTCCTTATAAACAGAAAGAGAAACAGGCCTATTTACTCAACATATTTAGTTTCTAAATCAAGAAGGATTTCAACTAAATTTCAAAAATTACTAAACTCATAAAGATTCTGCTTACTGATAGTTAAAAAGCGGTGCAGGAAAAGCACAGATGCACACATGCAGACCCCTTACAGAGTGTTTGGGTGTGAGCCACCCATGAACTAATAACTGTCTCCATCAGGCTTCATTATGCCCCTTCAGCCATACTCATATGGTCTCTGCAAACAGGACTGACCCCAGATCATTTTGTCCAATGATTGTCTAAAACTGCTGCCATTTATGAGTCAGACCAAAACGCTACACAAAAGACGACCATTTCTTTTTGCAAAGAATTTTTGGACACGATGATTAAATAAAAAAAAACTGTTTTTTTGTATTCTCTTCTCCAAAGTACATAAAAGTCACTCTGTTGTGGCATGGATTTATCAAAGCACCTTCTGTTCAGGTCCTATTTCTCTGTTTTGTATATTGAGTTTACAGGTTTGAATGTTTCTTGTTGCATCATTTTGGACCGCAAATGCAGAAAGTGTATTTACATACAATTATACTGCAGCCGTCATTGATCCCACCTGCAGAAATTCATTTCAGTTTGTTCATAATCTTAGGAAAAATTTAGTTTGTCTGGGAGCCAGAGGATGATCAGAGTGTGTGTCTGAGTTTGTTGTGGGCATGCAGAGTAAATTACTACCTTTGATCATGGAAATGTAAAAAAACGCTTGCACATTTGCACTTTTTGCACAGCCTCATCCCCAAACAGACACACAAACATAGACACACATATTATGATTTTGTGTCCAAAAACTGTTAAAAAGGTTCTCACTCACATTAAAATATTTTTACTTTTTTCATTTAAAAAGTTTAATCCTATTGCATACGTGTTGTGTTGGGATAAAAATAAATAGAAAATGGTACATCTGATTAGATTTTACCATTGAGATACCGCTTGGTGTTTGCCTGATTTGTTTTTAAAATAAATCCTTTGAAAAAAAATATTTGCTTTTTCTTCAATGTCTGAAACAACACACACACAATAAATCATCTTGAGCTTTTGTTCATATCATTCATATTTTGGGATAACCAATGAAACAAGTGTTTTGTCTTAAATTGTTAAAGTATGCACAATTTCTGTAAAAATTATACAAAAATGTATAATTTAAACAATACTATTCCAAATATAATCAGGTTTTTCATTTTCACTTTTATGTTTATCCATAATAAAACAATATTTTTCATTCATAATTTAAATTAGGAGGACTCAGACCACTTTTTATTTTTAAAGAAGCATATTGGGCAGGGGTGTCAAACATACGGCCAGATGGTTCGATCCGGCCCAGTCATGCAGAGAAAAAATTAAAAGGATATTTAAAAAAGAAAGTACTTTCCAGTCCATTCCTGTGGCGAGTTAGGATTGTTTTAAAGAAATAACTGAAATGCGCAATTCCACCACTAGGAGGAGCAAAGGGAAAAGGAAACAGGTGAAACAGCATTAACATATGCCAAAAGCTAAACCTAACAGTTCTCCAGGTCTGGGTAAGATCTAGTATGAAATTGATCCACCACTGTTGCATTGCAATAAGAATGATCAGTGGTGACACCATAAGGACCAGAATGTTGTCAAAAAGAAAAAAAAGGTTAGAGTGAAGGGCTGAGCTTTCCTGGAAAAATGGATAGAGTTTTATCTGTTCACGGAGCTGAATGCAAAACCTGCATGCTTGGTATGTCATCAACAGGTCACAGTGCTCAAAGAATATGCAATGATTCAGCACCAATTATGAGACCTCACCATAAAGAAACGCTTCACCAATTGCAGGGAGCAAGAAAGAGAAGATTTATCAATCCACAGCTGAACTGAAAAAACAAACCGCCTGCATTTACTGCAGCTGTGACGTCAGTGATTGAACAGTGACAAACACCTTATTGCAAAAAAGTTGGAGCAAACATCCAAACCATTTTCAGATGGTGAACTTATGGAAAAATGCTGAAGGCTGCAGAAGTCTTGTCAAAAAAAAGCAGTCGACCTTTGCCAACATGAGTCTGTCAAGGATTACGATTACAGATCCAACATCTCTGAGGAGACTTTGGCACCAAATGAAGGAATCCAGTCATTTATTGGGATTTTCGGTCGCTGTTGATGAAAGCATCAACATCCCAAATATATATAGCTGTGCATATTTATTAGGAATCAGGAATCAGGAAAACTTTATTGTCATTTTATCATGATAAAACGAAGTTAGGCTCTCTGGTCTCTGGCCAGTCATTGCTTACATTCAGATTACAAATAATATATATCAATAATAATGTCAGTGTATATCAGTCTGTTATGGTGTGGTTCCTGATGAGTATTGCACAGAAGTATTTTTCTAAATTGCACATATATTATGTTAAGTATTGCACAGCCCCTGTGATATTGCACTTTGGGAATTAGCCGCTTTGTTGTCCACACAGAGAGGGGGGGTGCAGTGATCAACCGAGGCAGTCTGACTGCTTTCCAGGAAAGAAACTGTCTCGGTCTGTGGTCCTGTTTTATAAGCCTCAGTCTCCTGCCTGAGGGGAGCAGGGAGAACAGAGGGTGTGAGGGGTGAGTGGGGTCTTTCAGGATGCGGAAGGCTCGTTTCCTGCATCTGGTCGTATAGATGTCAGTGGTGGATTTGCAGGCTGCAGCCCACACAGTCCTCTGTAGCAGCCTTTGGTCACTAAGCAGAGTCTTTTCTCTGCCAAGAGAGCAGCTGCCGCATTCACACCGTGATGCAGGATGTCATGACGCCTCCACCACACACCTGTAGAAGGAGGTTAGGACTGGATCCCCATCCCAGCTTGCTTGAGCCTCCCTCAGGAAATAAAGGCGCTAGGGAAGCTTGACAGGCAGGAGGTGTTGGTGCTCCAGGTGAGGAGCACCAACACCTCCTGCCTGGTCAAGAGGTGCTGAAGAGACTGTCACAGCACTGTTTCTTGAGTTGATGGACCCAACAGCTGATGACATAGTCAGCTGTCTAGTTACTGTGCTGGACAATGTTTGAGTGAACCGGTCACGTGATGTCAGTCTGGTCACTGATGGCGCCGTATCAAAGGGGTCAGGAGAAGGCAGGTGAAGCCACAAAAATTAGGCAGCAACCAGGAAAAGATTCTTGGACATGTCATTGTGTTTTGCACACTTGAATGACAGTAAATGTAAGCTTGCTACAAAGATTTGAATCCGATATTGATGGCTGGGTGAAGTTTCAGGAGAAAGAGGTTAACTCCAAATTCTTATGTTCACAAAAGTTTGCAAGAGTTTTTTAGTTTAATTTTTCTTGGATTGCACATTTACATTTTAGGCAGGTGTTTCATTTTTTTCCGCAGCCTTTGTTGAGTTTATTATCGGGATTGATTCAGTGTCAGATGTAAAATATTCAGTCTGTATAAAATTGAATAGACCAATTCTTTTAAAGTGAAATGCATTTTATTTGAGATCCATTGTCCTCTGTTAATGAATGTGTAATAAGTGATTAAGTGATTAGGCTACCAAAAAAAAGCTGTTTTTTGCTTTTATGTTACTGGTTCGGCCCACTTGGGATCAGACGCCTTGAATGTGGCCCCCAAACCAAAATGAGTTTGACACCCTGATAAAGGGGAATTTAAAAGGAAGGAAACAGATCCTGAAGAACAAAGATTTGTCACAAATGTCAGCCTTCAAGTAACTTTGTAAAATATTACCCCCCACTTTTAAAAAATGTAGGACATGTGTGTAACACTGAGTTGTCGGCAAAATGTAATCAATATTTTTTTTAAATCAGCTGATAACACTAACAATTATTTCTTTTTATTTGCTTTTTTTTTAAAGAAAATCTATTGGAAACATTTTATTTTAGACAAAAATTGACCAAATCAGGCCTAGTCTTCCGTGAGAATCAATGTAATCTAAAAAAATATTTAAGTTGTTCAATAGAAGTGTTTGATTAAGGACATTGTTAAATCCCCTCCTAAACAATCAAACTGGATAAAGGGACCTTAAAGTTTACAAATGAAAGCAAATCAAACTGTATTTGTAAAAGCGCATCTCATTGCGCAGCTAGAGGCACTTTATAATAAATAAATCTTCTTTACTGTTGTCTGACTGAAGTAAATCTACTGCAACAGGAGGATTGTATTTGACACACAGGCTGTAATTCATTTTTGAAAGGATCTCATATGTGCTGCTGCTACAAGTAAATTAAGTTAAAGTTGGCCTATATAGAAAAAATTAACACTTGCAACTCCATCCATCCTTCCATCCATCCATCCATCTTCCTCCACTTATCTGGACCGGGTCGCGGGGGCAGCAGTCTAAGAAAAGATGCCCAGACTGCCCAGACAGAAAATTGTCAAGTTGGGGAGGGCTGGGGAGCATGAAGGGCCCAAAATGCAGAGACGGAGGCACACGGTTCCAAGGCAAGAGGTTTATTCTAAATAACAGAAGGCGCTGCACAAAACACAAAACTAAACTTACTGTGGGCATAGCATGAAAACATGGCATGAAGGGAGTCAGGGAAGAGCCGTTAAGGACGTTACATGACAGACATTAATGGACCAGCACAAGTGGAAGAGAGAGACAAGACTTATATACAGACAGGACTGACAAGACACAGGTGATCATGATCAGGGCAGATTGAGACCAAGGAAGTAAAACTCGACAACATGTCAAAACAGGTAACCTTTCAAAATAAAACAGGAAACAAAACTCAAACATGAGTGAAACAAGACGGAAAGCAAAAACCAATACAAAGAAACCCAAACCATGACAAAAATAAAATAAAAACCCAACCCACTCTTTACCTTTCTCTCCGGTAACACATTTTCAATCTGAAGTGTTAACCTGAACATGCTACCACAGCAGACTTTGAGATCACCAGTAGTGGTCCCTGAATCCCTCAAAGAAAGTTCTGATGATACACAGTTGAGTTCAGATTTCCAGGCTCCCCTTGGGTCATCACTTTAAGCTGAAGGAAGACTTAGGGAAACAGCACATGTTTGCCCCTTTGAGTCATGTGCCGCACATCCCTCAGTTTACAGTAACACCCCCAACAGAAGGCTATTTTAAAAAGAGAAAGAGAAAAGATCCCATTATAAACTTTTCCAATTACAGTAAAAAGGCCTTTCCTCGAAAAGAACAAGACTCCTGGTGTAAAACTGAGTATGAGAAAGAAAGTGTACACTTATCAGTGATTTAATTATCCATGACTGGAGTTACAGTAAGTTTATTTTTGGTTTCCTATCTGACTCTCCATGTTATGAGCCAACCTACACTCGATATCTGACCTTTTATCAAACTTTTTCTGGGATAATTGGTCAAGCAGAGTGTAAGGAAAAAAAAAATCCACATGATAGTGATTAACTTCATGAGAACTACCTTTTTACATCTCTGTAAAAAGATCATTTCCTTTTACCTATTGGCATCAGATTTTAAAGATTTAGGATGTCAAACATCACTTTTAAGCAGATTTTAAAAGTAGAAACAACCAATGATTTTTTTTTTTTTTTACATGTCTTTGGTTTTTATGGTAGCGTACCTTTTGTGTTTTAAAATTAGATTAACAGAAAAATGCGTCATAGAAGGTAGGAACCACCATAACACGGAGCGGAATAACCATGAAAAATCTAATCAAAGTTTCAAGGGGAAAAACAAACAAACAAAAAGATAAATGCAACATGCTTGCACAGGTCAAAACAGACACAGTAACATTTAACACTAAATACAAGCTTTTGCATTTCCTTAGAAGATGGACAAAGCACACATATCAGTGTGAAAATATTAACATAAAAAAAAAACTATCAGAATATGGAACCCAAACCATATGTGATATGTGGAAACAATGGTTTTCAAGGAAACAGACAGAATAAACTGAAGAAAAGTCATGCAAACAGCTTTCATGCTTCAGGGATTCTTTATAGTGATAGCTCATCTGCTTTCCTTGTCAGCATTTAACGGTGTGTGTGCGGATAAAAGTGGTTCCCTGTTCAGGCCTGCAGAGTCATGTCAACATGCTGCTGACAGAGGAATTTTCACGAATGCAGGGGCAGTGCCTGAGGCTACCAATCTGATCCCACAAAGAGTCAAACAACAGAGAGAGCATCCTGCTCTGGGTTTATAGGAAACATTAACACAATACACATGTGTGAACACAAGTTCCCTAAAATAACAAAGGATGTTCCATCAGTTTACTTCCCTCCACAATTCCACACATTTTCATTCATTTATGAAGACTTGTTGAAAAAAATGCATTTCACGTAAGGAATGAAAAAAGTTACTGAATGATTTCTTTCTGGTTTTTGATAGATTGCAGCCTCCAAATTTTGAACCCTCGGCCTGGCTCATTAGTCCCTGACACCCTGTCAGCAGCGGGAAGTAAGCAGTAGCAGACAAAATGTCAACACACTCCACGCTGGAGTCAGGAGGGAGGACAGACGCTGTGTTTTCTTTCATCCGCCCTTCTGTTTTCTCATTCCCAGTGGTTTCACCCTGATGATTAAATCTCTACTAAAATGAGGAAAATCATCTGTGAGATGAAACTGTCTGAACCTGACAGTTTGTTACTTTGACTTTACTTCCACAGAAAGGTTTTACATTTTCAAACCTTTGTTGTTGATTTTTTTTGTAAAAGTAATCTAAAATTAATAGAATCTACATAACTTTAGTCCAATTACTTCACTTGTGACATGAGAGGCTGATGTTGAGCCTTTGAGTACTTTTGCTGAACATCTGTTGAATTTTTTCCGGTTGTCCAACTGATTTGAAACTTCTTCAAACGGACTCAGATGTGGGTTCACGCTCCCTTTGGTTCGGTCCTGTCAATGTCTGCAACCTGACATGACGGAGCCACACGCACCTCTTTTTTCCCTCCATTGTGGCTCTTTGGCAATAAAGAAAAATGCAAACGACCTTAATAAATATTAGATTTGTAGTTTTGTTCAATGTTTTTGGCTTATATTTTCAACAAGTATATGATGGCAAAGTTGTTTATTCTATTATCAGAACATATATATATATATATATATATATATATATATAGTGTAAATTAACCTTATAGCACATATTCTTATCTTCTGTCTAATTAAAGTTCAACTTAATTGCATTCACTTGAATAGATTTTTTTTCCTAAAGTTGGATTCTATATGTCGTCATGTTTATATTTTATGGTAGAAAGGATGAAGACGCACAAAAGTCATCATGATAGAAAATGTTCTTTTTGACTATAGCCTTTTTTTGCATTTCTAATTGAAGTGAACGACCCTGGGAGTATTTCTGCTAAGGGCAACTTTAGCAGTGCTGCTTACCTGGTTACTCCTCCCTGCGGACGGTTCAGTCTAATTAACTCGCCTTTTCAGCGTTCTACTAAAGTTCCAGGTGCGGTCCAATCCTCTTCTTCCATTTCCACAAGCTCTGCGTTCATTACCCCCACCCCCCTCCCCAGCTTCCACCTGTGAGCTCTGTTAGGGGTAGTTTAATACCCAAAGTGTCATGGTGCCTCTGTCAGTCCCCCTTCCCCCCCTGCTCTTGCTCTGCTCCTGACTCCACCAGCTCGGACCAATCCACCTCATCACCTGCTGCAGCCTGCAAGGACACCCAGTCTAGTATTCACACCAGTTCGTTGCCCCTTATGGTGACTACGCCTGGTCTCGGTCTCGCACATGTTTTGTAAAACTTAGTCTTGCTTCAAAACTAATGTTGTTCTCCCTGCCTCAGGATTCCTGCCTCCAAGTGTCACCTGTGTGGAAGTCAGTCCAAGCCACTCCTGCGTACCTGTGGAAACACCACGCTCCGCCAAGCCGCGCTACTACCTCCAGCCCCACCTCAAGCTTTGTTCCTCATCGGATTCACACCAAGCTACAACCATCTCTCCTGGAAGTCAAAATAAAAACTCATACTTACCTTTACCTACCTGTTTCCTCATTCTGGGGTTCAGCATCTGGGTCTGTCCATCCTACGAGTCATGACACAAAGTTTTCTATGGAGATCTTTGTTTAATGTATCTGATCGGAGCCTTATGTCAAACTAAAAGAAATATGGAATAAATCTTCTTTACTGTTTTCTGACTGAAGTAAATCTACTGCAACAGGAGGATTGTATTTGACACACAGGCTGTAATTCATTTTTGAAAAGGATCTCATATGTACTGCTGCTACAAGTAAATGAAGCTAAAGTTGGCCTATATAGAAAAAATTAACACTTACAACTCCATCCATCCATCCATCTTCCTCCACTTATCTGGGACCGGTCGGGGGCAGCAGTCTACAGGCATGCCCACTGCCCTCGCCCCAGCCACTTCCTCCAGCTCCTGTGGGGGGACCCCGAGGCGTTCCCAGGCCAGCCGAGAGATGTGGTCTCTAAAGCAACATGAGTGGCCGTGGTTGGAAGATTGCAGGTTTGATTTCCACCTTGCCCACCAATTTGTCGAAGAGTTCTGGGTAAGACTCTGAACCCCACATTGCCTCTGGTTGGCGCCAGTGTTCAGCAGCGTGAGAGTGGACTGTGACTGTAAAGCCGCCTACAAGTATTTACCATAAATGAATGCCTAAATGACCACAAAAACATCAGTAATATATATGTTTTTTCTTTGTAAACAGTGACGTGGGACTTTGCGGTTCTCGCTGCGTTTTGTTTTTTAGAGTCTGACCTAAAATGGGTCTTTTTGTAACCCTTGTGCTATCCTAGGCACTTTCTACATTCGCCTTGTGGGGTCATCTAGACCCACTATGACAGTGCTACTAAACCTTTTTTTTCATTGATTTTTGGTTCACTGGTGTCCATGGATTACATGAAATCCTCTCTTCCTCTCTTTATCCACCTTTGTCACAGTAGGGATAACACTTCAATGTAAGGATCAGGTCATCTGGACTCCATGGGATAGCACAATAAAAAGTTGAAGACCTCTGAGATCATTAGACTCCACGACGGTCCATCCAAATGTTAGTAAAAGTTCCAAACGTTCTCATGTTTGATCCAAAAAAAGTTCAGTTTTCGTTTTCCTTAAAAAACTTCATACTTCTGCCTATAAAATCAAGACAAGACATTTCAGGTTTTGCTTTGGACCAAACTGTTGCTTTTTTCACTTCCACTTATACAACTTCTGATATACTTATCTGTCTTATAAATCTTTTAAAAAATGGAAACTTCTTTTTATTTGTTCTATTTATACTGGACATGTTCTAAAACCTTTTCAAAAATTTCCTGTTTTCTTTGAGGTGGAGTATCTTTGTAATTCCAGGAACTTCCAATTTTCCAGGTTCTATAACTAAAGCTGTGCTTTTCTCTTTCAAAATTCCTTTTCATCTTTTTGCATAAGAAGATAGTTTGAATTAGTCTTTGCATTTCATGCGCTATATATACATTTACCCTTTTTCACACCTCTGACAGTTAATAAATGAGATCATCTGGGAGGGAGGTTTGGTGAAACTACAACCTCGTGTACCAGAAAGAAACAGTTTCTATTAAAAAAGAAGTGCCTAAAAGTCCAGTGTTCCTTCGTTCCTAAAGTGCAAGCTGCATACATTTTCTAGTCTGCAGCGGAAAATTAAAATGATGGTTTAGATACTTGTCTGCAGCAAAACCTTGAAGCAAGAGCTTCTACTACATCCTTGTCTGATTCCGCAAAATCATAAGGATGTTTTCACAGCACAGTGTTGAAGTGCTGCAGAAATTAAAATTCAAACCTTTTGTTCTTTTTTTTTTTTTTTAGGGGAAAAGTGAAAGAAAGTTTTATTATTACACTGTGTCCTGATGATTCAGCAGACTCCAAATGTGCCAGTACCTGCAACCTCTCGGCCTCACAATGAAGTTTATAGTAGGACTAAGATTAAGCAAAAGCAATAAAAACTAGTTTGGGAAGCTCACTTCTGCCACCTGTTGACATTTCTTTAGATTACCCCCCAAAATGTCTCCTTTACAGAACAAACATTTCTCAATAGACAAATTATTTTCCAAACACATGAAGCGACACCTCGAGCTGCATTCACTCCAAAATGAAGCTTTTGCCACTTTTAAAAAAAAAAGAGGTGGAAGTTCCAAACGGTTTGAATCAAAGTGCACACATCTTGAAACTGTGTGTTTGATTAAATGTGGCAGGAGTTAACTCACATATGTGGGAGAGGAGCCCCATGCTGAGCCTCGGTTTCACAATCCTGAAAGCAGATATGTGTTGGGTCTCTATCCCAGGGCTACACGAGCTGATGGACTGCAAAGTTTCAACTTGTCCTTTGGCTCCAAGCCAGACCCATTTCTTAAGTAAACTAAGCAGAAACCTCTCTCCAGTAATGAAGGCTTAAATCTACTTTTCTTTCTCTCCACTGATCCATTTCTTGCAGCCTGCAGGTTTCCAGTGAACAGTAGGGCTGGCAAAAGCATGGACATCTTCAAGATGAAATAAACAACTGGCAGCAGAAAGAAAGAGTTGAGCAACTTGGGGAAATCAGCAGGCATTACAGCAAGAAAGGAGTGTGTGGGAAGAAAAGAAAGGAAGCGTTGATGTTTTTACAGCTGACAACCATAAAACCTAAACACTTCCAGCTCATTATAATTTTTAGCGTTATCTCCAATCTTATGTCATAGGATGTAGATGTATAAATCCTCCATTCAGGAGAGCATTTTTTGGCAGAGATATAAGTTATAAAGATAACATCAGAACAGTTTTTTTTAATAATCATTCTGTGATCAATTTGCTTGAAGAGGAAGCTTTTATTGAGCAGACAGAGGAATCTTTGATGGATAAAGCAATTTGGAATAGGAGCTGCCAGAAAACATTATAAATGCTATTATTGCTATTTTTAAAAAAAATGAAAAACACACTACTTACTTGGAACAATTTGGTTTTTATGGTATAAATCATTGAGTAATTAAGAAAACATTTGAGGATCGTGTAGTTTTGGAGCTGATTTCAAGCAAGTGGGGCTTTTTGGGGGGCAGTTTTCAAAGAACAATGTGGTTAGTGTGTTGCAACATGACTTGCCTGACTACTCAGAGCACATACGAGTCTCAAGACTTCCAATAAATGTTTGTACTCCTTTATAAAATCCAGGCAGCTCATAAAAATATAAGGAAAAGCTCATAAAAACCCAACGGTTGTTCAGAACTTCCAGGTGTCTGTCAATCAACCCGCAGCACAAGGCTTAACAACAACACATAAATTATCGTGTTTGCTTTCAAAATGCTCTTCTCAGGAGTTATCCGTTGATTTTTTTCAAAGACTGATGTGTTTTTACAATTTACTAAAAAGGTTGTTGTTGTTTTTCTGAAGACATCATCATACAACAAAACCAAACACTACTGAAAAACTTTTTGTGTTAACTTTCTTGAGCTTGATTCTGAACATGATATGAAGACTTGGCATGTTTCTGCCACTGTAACTCCTGAAATCTAAAGACACCTTGACCTTTCACGTGAACTCTTGTGCTTAAAAAAGTAGGTCTGACAAGCTATCAAAGTAAATTATATTAGAGGATTTCACAATTCTCATGTTTCCATTTCCCCCTCAAGTTTGCTGCATTCCCTTTGTGTCTCTCTGAAAGGGATCCTTTTCCAAGGATGCATTTATCACTGCCTGAAATACTTGACTGGAAGTTTCAGTTTGAACTGTCTAGCCCTGACCTCTAGCGGGTAAATTAGGTACTGCATGTATTTTATCAAAACAGTGACAACTGAGCACATCCACCTTTCATCTGATTTTGAGTAAAATTAAGTAGAATAGAGCTGTATATCCCCCCCCCCTCTAACATCCCTCTTTCTTCCTCCCTCGTTTTCTTTTCTTTCCGGTCCAACACCAAAGATTTTCAAACATGATTGAAATTATTAAAGTTTGGCCTCAATTACAAAAGGGGTTTATCCAGACATACCTTTGGTTTGTCTGAAGATTAATAACCCCTCTTGTTAAAGTAAAATCTGTCCAACACAAGAGGCCCTCAGCTCTCATCTGTCTGCCCAGCTGTTGGACAGGACAAGTTAAAAAAATAAAAAAAATAAAAAAAAGAATAGAGCTGTATACAAGAGATTGTTTCAGCAGCAGCACCTGCATTATCAATGGGGGAGGAAACCCAGTGCCCCTTGGACTCAGGGACCACAGTGCAATAAAAAAAACAATTTGGTAACATCCTTTTCTCTGGATAAACTGTGTGTCTCCAAATAGGAAAGCAAGAGTATGGTGTACCATGTGTTGTAAATTGCCCCAATTGGCTAAAAAATGATGTGAGTGTGAATGTGACTGACATGGGAGTTGACAAATGAAAGGCCTCAATGGTGGAGAGACTGTACTTAAAAGTTAAATAAAGTCCAAAAACAGACTTCAAAATCTGAATTAGGTCAGAGAGCTATTTTGGGAAAACAATGTGTTGAATTTAATGGCTCCCTTTCCAATATTATGACCCTTAGCTATGGAATTCCACAGGGGAGCTGTCATGGCCCTTTTCTCCGTAGCATTATTGTAAATGATATGCCTTTGCATTAAGTTAAATGCATATGACTGGTTATGCAGATGACACAACTATATCAGTTTCTTCTGTTGGCTTGAATCAGGCCAATGACTTTCTACTATTTCGGAGAAAAAGTTAAAGTTGCACGGTGGCGCAGTGGTTAGCGCTCTTGCCTCACAGCAAGAAGGCCCCGGTTCAAGTCCCGGCTGGGGGATGTGAAAAACACAACATCAATGGGATCTTTCTGTGTGGAGTTTGCATGTTCTCCCCGTGTATGCATGGGTTCTCTCCGGGTTCTCCGGCTTCCTCCCACCGTCCAAAAACATGCTTCATAGGTTGATTGGCAGCTCTAAATTGTCCCTAGGTGTGAGTGTGAATGGATGTGTGATTGAAGATATTCTACCCTGTGACAGACTGGTGACCAGTCCAGGGCATCCCTTGCCTACGCCCAAGTGGCCGGGCTCCAGCAACCCCGTGACCCCGAAAGGGAAAAACGGTCAAGAAGATGAAAGTTAAAGTTGAATCTTTTGAAAACTAAATGTACGTTACTAGGTTCTAAATCAGAGGTCTCAAACTCAATTTACCTTGGAGCCACCTGAGGCTGAGCCGGAACGTCTGCGCAGCTTGTGAGTGTCTGAGAGCCAATGCCAGTTTGAATCAGAAATTTTAAAAAATCCAATCCAAAATCCATTTTTTTATTATATTTTATAACAAAATAAAATGAAAAAGGACCTTGCAACAATTGTGTATAACTTTCTCTAGTACTTCGCTTCTTGTGTAGTAAATTTGTAGAACGTGTACTAAACTATAAACTATATTAACTGTTTTCTGTACAAATTTACTAATATGACTCTCAATCAAAAGCCTAAATTAAAAATCAATAAGTAAATCAATCAGTAATAAATTTCTGTTTATTCAGTCTTCTATATCTGCTGTATTCAGATTCAAACATCATTATTAACACAGATCAGTTAACACTGTGAAATTATAACAGTTAAACACAAAAGAAGACTTAAATTTTACGCTGCTTTAAACTCAATCAATGGATTCTTCTGAACACGGCTTCTGTTCAATTTTCTGCTGAAACCCGTGGTAGCTTCCTCTCGCACAGCTGATACCCCACCGTGATTGGTTGGATGCCAATATGGAATCAGCCAATTGAACAAGTCAAAGAGGCCAAACTGTTGGGTACTTTAGAACAGTGCTTCTCAATAAATTTTTGCAAGGAAAAAGAAAATGTTTAGCAGAAAATGGTTTTAATTAGACTAGTCTTGTTAATTAGCTTCAGATGTAATGTACACAATCATTTGTCTTTTTTTGTTCAGTTTTATTTATTTATTCTTAACAAAAGGTAATACTACTCTTTCTGGGGTCTACTTTAACCCTTGTGCTATCTTAGATGACCCCACCCTTACATTGACATGTTATTCCTACCATGACAAAGGTGGATAAAGGTGGAAAGATTTCTTGTAATCCATGGACACCAGTACAGATCACAAATCATTAAAGAAAAAAGGTTCAGCGCACTGTCTAGTGGGTCTAGATGACCCAAATCCCAATGGTAAAGTGCCTAGGATAGCACAAGGGTTAAAAGAATACATGTGTCACCACACAACATGATAAAAATACACACATCATTAAAACCTACATCAAATTTAAAAAAAACAATACAAATGTACACATTATATATATATATGACAGTTTTTTGAGAGCATTGGTTTGTGGTAGGGAGAGCGTAAAAGTGAGACCGAATCCAAATTCTTCCCCTACCCCTTTGGCTTCTCCGTATCCCTCCAATTATGCCAATTGTAGGGGGCATTTAGAGGGATAGGGGTGTCTGAAATCGTTTTTTGAAGGGGAAACCCCTGCGGCCGAGGGCTCTCTATCCCTCTGGCACAAGGGTAATCTGTAGGTATTTACAAAAACAGAACGAGAAAATGACATTGTTTAACAAAAACAGTTTGATGTCTATCCCTTTCTTTGATTTCAAATTGATGATTCTATATCCGTATGAACTTCTTTATATGCTGAACTTCCACTACATGTCTGTTTCATCCATAACTGTTGCTTTTATTTGTGTCTTTTATTTCTTCTTCCAGTTTATGTGTAATTTGTTCAACATTCTTGTGGTTAATGTGGTTTATTTTTGAGGGTTCAATGGCTAAACAGTTTTCTGCACACGTGCTGACATAGCTAAGCAGGAGAAAACTGTGTCACAGGCCTGGAGGCTCCAACAGGGCCTTTACTGTAGTTTTGCAGAATTAGAATCAGCATAATGTTGGTGTCTGACACTGTGAGGGTGAGAGGAAGTGGAACTCAGATTCAGCACATATCATTACCATTTGTGTGCAGTAACCCCACCAATTGAGAATAAATCAGCAGCTGCTCAGACCTATCAACCCCGCATGGTTCCTGCGCATATCTCGGTGCGGGAACATCAGGAACATCCCCAATGCACCCTGCAGCAGTGCTGGTCACTGATGATAATGATGTGACATGACTCTCTGCTGCCCTCTGGCGGCTCTTATGGGGTACTGGCGCCGTTACGTGGAGAAGCTTTAATCTGTTTACAGCAGGCACAGACTCGTGCAATGCGGGGTTAAATGCGGCTGCTTTTATTTTGAAAGCTAAATAAAAAATGTGTGCTTGTGCAGAAGCTTTACTTTTGCCAATCTTTTTCCTCAATAAACTACAAACTTTTTTTAAAGATACGAAGTCTTGTTGTAATTGCCCGGTAATGAAAAAAATTGCAAATTTTTAATTACATCCATTACAAAGAAGAATTTAAAATGTGTCAGCCTTTTGAACGCCCACTCCTGCCATGCGCAGAAGGCGATTGGCAGCTAAAGATACCAGCTCCTGAGCCTCGTCTGTGATTGGTTGCTGCTTCTGGGCCCTTACGTTATGCTTACTCCACACACACCAGCGGCTGGGAGAGAGGGAAGACGTAATGGTTTGATTCCCTCTGCACTTACAATGGTCGTCGCTTCGATGTTACTCGTCAGATTCCTCTAACTGGAGGTGCGATGAAGGTACGTGACTCCGTTTGACCGAAATTTGGGTGTTTTTATAAATGCAGTCGGGTTTTTTGTTTGTTTTTTTGCAATTAATTCTGCAGGGGGGCTGTAGATGCAGGGAATACCCCCTGTCTGTCCTCATGCAAATCAGCTCCGCTGCTCTTTGATGCAGTTCAACAGGCTGAATGCAGATCTCGCGTTGGAGTTTGTCTTTGGGAAGCTCGCACAGCTGATTCGCGCGCGCGCTGCAAATGTTTAATCATCTCTCCGTCGCGCGTGCGAGCTGTCCACTGCATCCCGCGGGGACCTCACAAACAGTGAGTACAGTGTGTAGCTTTTTTTTTTAATTAATGGGCAGACTCTCTAACCCCCCGCGTGAAAGTCCATTGGACTCACTAAAGCCGTCTGAAGCAGCGACATCCTTCCATTCATCGTCAGACTGTAATCCGCTAACAGGATCGAGGCGACGGTCTGTGCGGACGGATAGATGGAGGGGGGGGGGGGGTTCACGTGGATGCAGAGGGGACAGCGGATCGCCTCCTCAGGTCCGAGCTGGAGACTCTTTCCTCACTCTGGAGCGCGCGTCCATGCGTGCGCATCTGTGCACACACCAATGAAGAGGATGGCGATGATGTCATCGGTTAGATGAAGGTTCCTCTTGACAGTTCAGGTTAAAGGTGAACTGCAGACAAGACTGACATTATCAGCTGTCTTCATTAGGAGCCTCAGATTAGGTCAGAGCTGACATGCAGACACCAGCCTCTGGTATTTCAGGACTAAAAATCATCTTCTGAGCAAACTTTTCACCCCTGGGATTACTGCAATGCTGAGAAAAAACCCCAAACATGGCAAAAAATAAAGCATATCTTGGTCAGCTTACTTTTTCGGCACAAACGTCTAAAATAGAAACATGCTGAAGGCCTACAACATTGGGGGGAAAATGGACTAAGTGGTTTTAAAAATGTTACACCTTCACTTGGTTTGGTTTTTTCACACTGCACTCTTGAAAGTGGACCAGACCACCTTGAGTTTATGCAGTTACAACAGCTTCTGGTTTTGAAATGGAATAGTCCAAAACAACAACAGACCATAGACTAAAGAAGCACAGAAAACTGACTTATCCTTTGTAGCGCCATGTTTGTTGGGGAGACTTTTTTATATTTTACTTTGACTTGATTTTTTTTTTTTTTTTGAGTTGTGGTCACTGACTGTATACGAGAACTGGACCAAGCAAGTAAGTGTGACATCACCTATAGAAAGTTCCAACAAAATACAGTCAGTTTAGTCACCACCATATTGAAGCTAGACAACATTAGTAAGCAGTGATTGTTCCAAGTTGGTCTTAGTTTCTATGGCAACCACTGTCGCCAGTCAGGATGGATCTTGTTGGAAGTTCACACCCCTACCACTGAGGGAGCTAATCTGCCAATCAAACGTTTTGAGTGTTCGGCATGTGGGCCAGCGGGCACCACATACTTTTATTAACCTTGCTTATTGGTCAGTTTATAACTTGAATAACTTGCGATAAAGAAAAAATATCATTAAAAAAACTTAGCATGAGCAAGAAAACGTAAAAAGAGGTACCAGAGCAAGAATAGATATTCTGACAGATATACTGACTGAGTAATAGCTGTCTATTAGTCTATAGGATTTTGGCTTCTTGGAGCCAGCAGATACTTCCTGTTTTGAATGCAAGGAGGAAGGGATCACCCAGTCCAGTTCTCATTAGCATCTTTTCCACCGTACGGTCCGGTCTGGTCCAGTTTTTTGATTGTTTTCATTACTAAACAGACTCATTAAGCTGGACTTAACTATTCCCATTTTTGGGCCCCATTGATTGGGTCCATAGAAAAAAATGGAACGGACGGATTAGGCCGTAGCTAGTGTGGTCACACGATTAAACCTGTTGATTTGCAGGGTCTTTTATCTATATATCTATCTATTTATTTATTATGCATGTTTGCCAACAGCCGAAACTTGTTAATAGGCCAATATAACGAAAGAAAGCCCCAAATTAGCGCCAACGTTCCTGTTCGCCGCCTGCAATCTTCTCTCAAATAACTTTAATTGACTTGCATATATGAAGCACCAAAAGCCAAGCAGAAAAAATGAGCTGGATGACCTCCATTGTTGTTGTGGATAGCTTCGCTCTTGCTGTAGTCACACTACTATGACGCCAAACTACGGCATCAGTCTACACCCCGCATGTGCCATGACAGCCAATTTTGAGTGGAAATGCTTGCCTGAATTGCCCGGACCATTCTAAACCGGACTGGACTGTACAGTATAGTACGTACCGCTCAGTGGAAACAAGGCTTGCAGTCAATGCTCTGATACACGTCCCCTCTGTGAATAGTCGGTTTGCATTCACTTTAAAGTGGAAACTTATCAGAAATCCCTTGCAAGCAAAACCAGAACTGTATTTTTAGTCAAAGCAGCGTTTGCTTGTTTGAAATAAACTTTGTTGGGGACTGCAGGACATTAAAGGCTCTGTTGGAACTAAAGTTCATTGTTGTTTCCACCAAACTCCTTTTTCTGTTGCATATTACTGTAGAAGTGTTTTATAAAGGATGTTAGTCAAAATTAACTGATAAATAGAAGTGGAAATTCTCACCGTCCACCACTTTAGGCTGCTGTTAATCATTAAGTATTGAGGCTTTTTAGTTAATTAAATGGCAGCTGTCATGTTAGCATGTCCTTTCTAGCATAGTAGCACAAAGTTAATGGCATTTCTTTGCAATATATATTTTATGTTTACATGAGAGCAAACCTTTTAACTTATTCTATTTGGTTTATATTTATAACACACATTTATATTTTTTGGAAAAAAATACATAAACAGGGAGCACAAGCTCAAACTCCTGCATTTCAATAGAAGAAAGCTGAGAAATTCAATAAATGCCTCTAAGTTCTTGATATCCATAAGGTTCTAATATCCTCTCTATCCGTTTTAGTCACTCATTCTAGCAGAAGATTTGCTTTCAATACAAATGTAAAATAGGGTTTTCTAATGTTTTAACTGACTCTTAAACTGAGACCCTTAAAATTTACACTAGAAGAAGATTTTGGGAGAAAGTGCAAAACATTTTTAAAGAAAAAAAACTTCTATCAAACACTTAACAATGCACAAAATCTATTAAAATCAAACAAAACAATCAAATAATTAATTAAATAAGGCAAACCATAATTAATTAATTAAATAAGGCAAACCATAGAATCAGAACTGTATAGGGGTCGTTTCTGCTGCTTCATTCACACTTATGTGGTTAAATGAAAGATGAGAAAAGCAAGAAAATGCCATACCTTGTAAGAGTGAGCAAAAAAAAAATACGTTAGTCAGCGAACAAAGAAAGCATGTGTGCTTTAATTCCACAGAATCAAACGGATCAGATCCATTTTACTGGAGCGCCGTGTCCATTTAAACTGGGGTCTGTGGTAGATTCTTTCTAACTCTTTAATTTTTCAGAGTGACGGCTCTAAAGATCTTTTCTTTCCAGCAAATTTCATTTTCATCATATTTTTTGTGCAAGTCGGCAGTTTGACCCTTTGTTTTTATTTATGCCTTATTTGCGACTATCTTTTTGAAATGTTCCTCTTTTTATACCATCAATGTGGCACATAAATGCATTTATTTGCCTTAAATGGAGGAAACAACTAAACTTTAGTTAAGTGGAGACCTGACTCTCTATGGTGGTGAAGTGTTTATACATCTAAGCTGAGGCCACAGACATTCTGATTTCATGCACAGATATTTCCCGCTGCCCTAAATGACCGTTTTATACAAGATAAGAAGGCAAAGATTTGAACTTTGTGAAGTGAATTTTCCCAAGGCGCTCAGTCACTCAGGAAAGCAAAGTGGATGTGACACTTTTGTTGACTAATCTGGTTTAAATTGAAAAGCAGCTTTTCTGTCCCTTTGGGACAGAACAGCATTTTGTTCAATAAAAAAAGACAGAAAGGGAAGTAAAGAAAAAAAAAAGCTGTCCTGCATCAAATATTTTAGTTATGGATGTATACATGCCTTGATCAATATATTTAACCTGGTGCGTTCAATTTTATTGCCTTTTCAAAGCAATCTGGATGCAGAAATCGCAAAAGCAAACAGTCGTGCAGCTGCTGGAGCGTTGCACGGTAGATCACATTTTGTTTCAAATGAGACTAAACTGACTTCAGGGCTGAATTCTAAAGCAGACGACAATGTCTGTATCTATTAAAAATGTCTAGAGGGCACAGCAGATACATGGTGATGCTTATAAAACAGTCCACTTGTGTTGTTTTAATGCAGAAAAATGTCTTCTAGCCTAATATCTATTTCTATTTATGCACAAAGTAGGGCCAAATCTCAGTGGAGTTTTCCTCTAACTTTCAAAGAGGTTCTGTTGTCTTGATGCCATACATCTACTGTTGGCTTTATCTACCCAAGATCCATCAGATACACTCAATGGACTCTGGGTTGTGTTTGTAATCTGAGTTAAATAGGAATTTAGTCACACCATTTTCAGACAACGTGGCAAAAGGGTCTGCGCGCAAGTTTTTTTTTTCTAATATCCCCAGCTAAGATTACTTTTTCTGAGCACGAGTGGCATTTCCAGCTGCTGCAGGAGAGGGAAATGAGAAAGAGGAAATGAAAAGCGCTGCTCAGACACCAGCTGATGAAGGCTCTCTATTTAAAATATATGAAGGGCCTCGGTTTACTTTGGAAGGTGTCAGGAGTTTGGTGGCTGTCTGGGCGTTGACGGCTGTGCAGATGACCAGATTAAAAGAGAGACAGCAGAGATGTGTCAGATCTAGGAGACTGATGCTTTTCCTGCAGTCTGCTACCCTCTTCGTCGATTCAAACTCTGCTCTCCTGTAACGGTGGCTGAGTCAGCACGCAGCGGCGGAAAAGGTTTGAAAAATGGCACTTTTACCCCCCACTTTCTTTATAAGTACTTGCCCCCTCATTGTCCATCATGCTTACCATCTGCTGTGAGTTTAAAACCCCACATATTTACATTTACTGCAGGCAGTTTGCAGCTCTTGATAATGCTAGCCGCAGCAAGTTAAACAGATTTGATTGGGATTTTGTTACGATCCGTGCTGCAGTTCACTAAGAAGGAGTGGTTTGGCCTTCTGCAATGTTTCCATCAGTCTAATGGAGAAGCTTTTAATTTTTAATTCCTCTGCTTTTATCTGGGGGCCTGTGTGAAGAGAGATAGGAAACCGGACAGACAGAGAAGGAGGACGGAGACGCAACAGAGATCCACAACCTGACTCAACTTGTTTTTTTATTGTATTTTGGTAGAAACCCACCAGTGGAGCTGTAACTGATTTACAGACAATTTCTTTTCCTACTGGTTATTTTTTTATGCCTTTTTAGAGTAAATTTCTACTTTAAATTGCAACATAAAGCCTTATGAAAGAGATAATAAAACATTATTTCATTGTAAATTTTGATGAAAAATAGACCTTAAATCAGTAAATTCTAAAAATCCACTCCAATGAAAATTATTATTTTTGGTGTTTTTAACATGTTCTTGTGGCGTTTTTCTGATGATGTAAGACATTTATAAAGAAAACTGAATTTAAAATTTCTGAGTAGGCAATTTTTAATTCAAATGTAAATCAGGAGCAGATGAAAAAATGCCGTTGGAAAAAGCTGTGATGTAGGTGGCACAATCAACGAGACACAAGCTCCCTGCTCCCTCTATTCTGATGCATCCACTTGTAGACAAATAGATCCATGCGCGTCTTTGTTTTCCTCTGTACGGCTGGATAGCACCAATATTATTTGCCATTTGTGTTGCACCGGTAATGTTAGTTTGGGTTGTTAGGGCCTGTGAGCTATAGCAGGAGAGTGTTAACACAGGGATGATGGAAAGTGAGGGCAGGCTTACTCTCTGCCAAATGTCAGAACTCAGAGGTGAATGTCTAATGAACTACTGCCACCTTGCCGAAACTATGTTCTAGGAAATGACAGGTGTTTTTTTTTTTTTGGCTAAAACGGCATAATCATAATTAAAAGATCGCCGGGGAATGCTTTTACGATAGATCAAAAGATGATGGGAGTGGGAACTTTAAGTAAGAAAACAGGAACTATTATCCTGCAATTACATGCTTTTTTCTGCTTCAGAGCCTTGGGAATACACTGTTCAAGATATTTAAACTTTTACAAGCATGGACTTCTATAGACTCCTCATAGACATTTACCTCACACCAGCTCCCTGATAAATACAAGAACACATCATTACAACACAGTGGATCCTAGCAGCAATGAAGGCATTTGATGGACCGGTAAGCTGAAAATCCAACACGCGTGTCCGCCCCTTAAACTGTTTGCATAAAACCTTTCCTCCGACTCTGGAGATGTATGACGTGTCGGGTCTCACTTCCAGCTCATCACGTATTGATGCTTGTCAGGACGGCCTGCCTTACACACCATCTTTACTGCAGCATTGGGACAACAGGACAAACCATTGTTTCTCTTAACAAATGATATCCCGCTGAATTAAAACAGGCAAGTTGTATTTTTAGAATTTTTCTTTCAGTCATAATTTCAATGCAATACAAATATTTAAATTAGCATTATATTTATAATTCTACTATATGTTTTTTGTTGCTAAAGTGAGCTCATTTGTCAGCAGTTTCTTCGTAACAGCTCTAGTAGTTTGTTGTTTCTGTGTCGATCAGTTATTGTTAGCCTTCCTAGTAAATGTATTAGTACTTCCACTAAACCTCTATATATAGTTGCTGATGGAGCTCAAACAAAGTTAGAGAAACAAATTTTAGCTCAACTTAAACGCACTGGTCTGGGTCAAGCTTGTCTGCAGCCCAATTAGTGCTAAGTTTTGTGAGGCAGTTTTCCGGTTTGACCTCCTAAAGCTTTTTTTTTTTTCTTGTCTTTCGTTCCCTGTGGGTTTTTCTATTTAGGTCTGGGCTTCTGTCTGTATTTGCTTCTCTTCTCTCGCTCAGTGTCTGTGTTTGTTGGGGCCGGACTGTTTGCTGATTATATCACATCAGCCGCCCCGGGAACATCTCAACTATCTGCCAAACGTCGACTGTTCAAACTGGTTGATGGAAAAGAGATTCTCACAGGTTGTGTAGCTCAAATAAACAGCTCTTGTTTGTTTGGGACTCCCCGCCTGCACAGCGCTCAGCGTTTTTGTGGAAGTGACACGGGGGAAGTCACTCTGGCTTTGAGCCAGAAAACAAGTATTTTTGATGGCTGTGCTGCAGCCGCTTCTTGTCCTAAAAACAGCTTAAATACTCCATTTTTGTGGTTTTGCTTGAAGATGAGACAGGCTACCCAGGGAAGATGTTAGGCAGCAAAACCATTTTGCCACAGGACAGGAATGTATACATTCTGGCTTTAATCCATATGCAAAACTGGAAGACTATGACCTCAAAGTCTGCTGCTTATTACTGATATTGTGGAAAAATAGAGGAAAAAGGTAAAAATAGCTAAATGAATTATATTCTTTAATCAGAAATAATGTATTTGACTGTTTTTGTGCAGTTATTATTTTTTTTACTTGACCTTACTCCATAAATAGAGGCTTCCTCTCAGGATTACATAAGGAATGCCTTGGCAGATGGGTGAGGTCGGATCTCAGTGTGTTTGTGACAAGCTGGAGCGGAGCGCTGCCCTCAGCAGCGGCATGGCAGGACCCTGTGAATTCCATTGTTTTCTGCACAGAGCTGGGACGCACAGAGGGCTTACATTATGCTCATGTCAGCTATTGATTCTGCAGGCTGGGCAACAACACAAGGAGTATTCTTCTGCTCGTCTTCCTCCCTCCTCCTCTTACTCCACTCATCACTGTGATCCAACAAGCCTCATTTTTGATTCCCGTCTGTCCTGTCTTGACTTTTAATCCTCTACAACATCCAAAAAAGCAATATTTTACATTTCCCATCATGCCTTTAGTGTTGTCGTATTAAATGCAAAAAACATTTCGTTAGAACTTAAATATTTAATTTGTGATACTGATATAAAAATGAAAATTATTCCTATCAAATTTATTTACCTTTGATCAACATATTAAATGTAAAGGCATTAAAAATTCTGTCCCCTTTTACCAAAGTTTCAAAGAGGTTTTCTGATACAAACGACAAGCTGTCTTGTATATTTTTTGCAGATTATAATTTTATTAAGCGTTTTCTGTTCTTAGTTTCACGCTGTTCAGGAAACTCTCTATGGAATTGCTCCAAAGCTACAATCAATAAAAATCAGATTTATCCAACACTGGAGCTGTAGTTCCAGGCTTTAATCTGCAGCAGCGTGCGTTCATACGGGACACTGATGGGAGAGACAAATAAAAAAAGATTGACTGCATTTTTAGGCCATCAAAACTTCTAGATGTGTTTTTTTTATCCACAGCCACTCAAACAGGAGCACGTAAACTCTCTCTGACATGAGGAGACGGTATCTCTGAGGTACACCCCGACAGCCGAAAATGTTGACATTTTGGGGGCATTTTAGATTTATTTATTTTTTTATCTGAGTGCTGCTTTCTTGATTGCATTGTCATGCAGTAAATAAAACAGCTTTATTAAAAGATTTTATAAATTGCATATAAAATTTAGGGTCTTGTCTTAAACAAAAAGTAAACTTGTTTATTTCAAGGGTTGTTTATTTTTAATAATCATAAATCCTTTTTTTTTCAATCATTTTCAGTTGTAAGAATTTTTATCAATGAACTCATGTAAATCTAAGATTTGAAAGGTGAACTAAAGCTCATTTTGGTATTAAAAAGGCAGAAAAAGGCAGAAATCTAAAAAAAAAAAAGTTTAGATTATTTTACTCTAAAAGCTGGAGGAATATCATATGATTATTCCTTTTTGCATTGATGGAATCAGTATCCCAGTGCCAAATGCTAATATTTATCATTTTAAAAATGTAGTACCGTAGTCATAATATTTTTATCGGGTTTATCATCTCTACTTCACAGCATTAAATAAAGTGGCATGAAAATTGCAAAAAAAATGTTATTTAGACATCAAAAAAGACCAAGAAAAACTTTTAACTTCTCTGACATTCAGATATGTTCCATTCACATTAAACCACAATAAACCTAATGGTTTTGGTTAAATATATCATCATAAAATCCTGAGATCTATACTCTAAATGGCTGTTCCCAGAGTTTTGTCCCCATAGAGACATTAATGCAACAGTTTTACAGTACACAAAAAGTGCATGCCAAAGCCTGAGTCAGAAGTTACAATTGTGCATTTTATGGACTAGAACGGCTTTTCCTTAAGGAAAACTGGTCGAAGTAATAAACAAGCTGCGAGTTGAGAATTTAATCACATTCTTCCTGCAGCAAAGAAAACCTTTCATATAGCATAAGATCATTTCATTGTGTTTAAATAAAGAAGCTCTGACATCAGATTATTTCACTTAAAGAGGACTTCTAGACTTGTTTAAAAAGTTCAAACTGCAGCTATCGCCTTCCTAAACCACAAACCTCTGATGTAATTTATCTGTTAAATTTGTTATACATTTACTAGAAGTAAACTAAAAATCCAACTTTGTGGTTAAAACTTGTGAATTAATTTGCCTTTTTGTCACTTTTGTACTTTAATAGCAGAAAACTACTTTTTAAAATTATAATCTCAGTACTGAAAAGTTGATGAATACAAGTTTCACCTCTTTTTAGTTGAAATTCTCCTAATCTAAGTTGTTTATTTTATTAAAAAAACATACACATCTAAAAAGCTAAAACTGTGAAACCCCTCCTTTATTGCTACTAAGAGATTCTGCCAACTTTCGGGTTTTATTTTCTATCTTATTATTTTTCTGATTGTTAGATCTTTCAGCTTTAACAATCTAACTTAGAAGGATTTTTGTCCCCCCCCCCCCCCCCCTCCCACAGGCAGGAGCATCGTCCATGTGGGCGTCATGTTGTGGGCTGCTGAACGAGGTGATGGGCACCGGAACGGTGCGGGCACAACAGCCAGGGTTTGGAGCTGGGGCGGGACCCTTTCGCTTCGCCCCGAGCGCGGGGTACTCCACCTACCCCCCCACCAGCGCGGGGAGTGCTGGGCAGCTGTGCAAGGCCTGCGGACTCGCCTTCTCTGTGTTTAGACGCAAGGTAAAATGGGTTTAACAGATGGTTTCAACTGTAGGTGACTGTGGAATCTGTGTCCTTTTGCAGTTTGGTTTCTGAAAAGCTTCATTTTGAGTCGAGAACAATTTGATTCATGAAACGTTTCATGCTTCACTCATTGACTGAAAACCAACCCTCCTCTTGTTCCTGCAAGCCCAGACCATTATACCTCCACCTGCATAAGGGATGTACTGTTTGTGCTCTTTGGTTTTTCTCTAAATACAGACCCATGCCTTTAAGCCACATTGGTCTCACCTCCGGTGGACATTAATCTGTATGCATGGTGATTTCCTTTAATCCAACCTTGCAAACCGAATCCATGCTGCTAAAGAGTAATGGGATTATTTTGTTCAAACCTTTTTAAATAAACAACATTGCCGCTCATTGCTCTAACTTTTGGAACTATTTTTCTTTCATTACTTTTTCTCAAGTGAATAACCTCCTGGTAAATCTTGTCCAGGGTATTGAACTTTTATGTTTCTAACAGGAGAAGCAATATTTAGTCCCTCAGGTCAACAGGAGACTACAATTTTGTCATGAACAAGAGTGGCTTTATTCTTGTCTCTATAATATTCCAGACCCTAAAATCTGCTTGAACGTCTGGTTCCTGAAGGCCCCCAGACTTGCTGAGGATCAATGATTCATTTTAAGAAAAACTTTAGACTTTCTATCTGGAAATTATCCAAACGGTTTATACAAATGTTGACTCTCGGTGGTCATAGAAAAGATGGTCACAGCCCTGACTAAAAACCCTCAGACGCAAAGGCTTTAGAGGAGAAAGCATTTGACAGAAGATCAAACATCATCCATGCTACTTCTGCTGCAGGGAAACGGATGTTGCCTGCAGATGCTAGCCTATAAAAAGAGATACAATTAGTTTTTTGCTCTTTTTTTTACATTAAATCTTGGTTTGTACGTATTACTTTTCTCCCAAAAGGAAGTCATAATTCACAAAACCAACAAAACAGATTTTCTACAAACTCATAAATTACTTTATTATTAAAAAGTGTTTAAACTCGCGATTCCTTTTTTAAATGTAATTTTAAAAAATTGAATGAATATGTAAATAGAGTTGATTAAACGGGAGAAAATGTATTTTATTATTATTTAGTCAAAGCCAGTGTCCGTGTCACAGCTCAACCCAGTAGCAGATAAGGGATATAATGTTAAATGAGACTGTCCATATTCTGTAAATTGGTAAAAATTATGAAAAAGAAACTCCAAAACTTAATTGAAAAAAAGGAATTTTGTACAGAAAAAGGTTACAAAATGTTTTCACAAAGAAGGTGAGTCACTGATATTGTCATGCAGAAATGATTACTGCATATTAGCCCTGATAAAGGTGGTTCTACAGTCAGTGAAACGATAAGGTTTAATTAGTTTTTATAAGCCTTTCTTTCATTTTAGCATGTCAGTTTTTTAATCAGAGGTGAGGTGATGTAATACATCATATGCAGTTGAACGTCAGAAGTTAAATTGAGCTCATTTTAGTGGTAAAAAATAGCGCTAACTGTGCTTTTTAGATTATATTCCTTTAAAAAATGATGTCTTAACGCAGAACAATTCAGTTCAGACGGGGTCTAATATGTTTTTCTAGTTTTCTGCTTTTTTTCAGACAGACTCACTTTGGCATTTTCAGAGTCTGTCCAGTTTAATGGAGGAGTGGATCTGGTTTTACATTCAAACACACTGATAAAAATTCTCTTCCTGCTGCTACTGATCGCTCTTTCATCCCTCGCATGAGTTTTGCCTTTTTCTGACTCCACTTTGCGATTAACCAGGATTTTTCCATCGCTTCTTTCCAAAAAAAAAAAAAAAAAAAAACCTGTCTGAGGATTAGTTACAGCTGCAGGAAATGTGCCCCCGGCTGGATCCTCTGCATTCTTGTTTCCAGGTGATAAGAACACGTTCAGGGCCGCGGCTGACCCGCTTTGCTGCCCGTTTTTGAAGTGCAGATTTACTCAGTGGTTCGGTGTCGATGTGACGCCTGTTAAATGTCAGATACCACTGCTGTGTACTGTGACTGTTTATCCCTTTTTTCTTTATTTACACCAAAAAACAGCAAGATCAAACTTTCAGTTTTTCATTTATTTATTTATTTTTCACCGGGAAAACTCACACAGACCCGAGTGACACTGGGCCGTTGGAACCGTTTTTAATTTGTGCTCTAAAACTGTCAGCCAGCAAGGAAAATCAGTCGATGTTTAAGTACGAATCAAACCAAATTTTGCACCTTGTTTCAGACAAAAACTTAAAAATTGTTCAACTTTGTTCCTAAAAGACCCACTCCCATGTGTTTTTTAACATGTTCTTGTAGCATTTTTCTCATGATGGAGGACATATATAAAGAAATTGCAGATTAAAATTGCATTTCTGAGTTTTTTTTTTCTTTTTATTCCAATCGTTGTATATCAGACAAAAATGTAGATATAAAAGATCGTATTTGTTTTGTAGAAAATACGCTTGGTGGGCCACAAGCTCCCTCCTCCGCTCTGTTCCGATGTATTCATTTGCAGATGTTTAGATCCAGGTACTGGCATCTGGCTCAACCTGTACTGGGGAACTTTGGATTTCAGATTTAAGCACATTTAGAAATAAAAGCAGTGAATCTGATCATTTCCAATTTATTCTACTGTAAAAAGGTGCAACTTAATGACAGAAAATAAAGATACTTTAGTCAGATTATAACAAACGTTTCAACTTCTATGGTTAGAAAGATTTCATGAAAACTGTAATGGAGGAACTTTTTTTTCAAAGCCCATAATTTTATCATAGATTTGACACTAAAACTGAGCACAAAAGGAGGTGATTGATGTGGAACAGTGGATTGGCAACTGCTGGATGTGCTGCTTTCAGGATTCTTTGTTCTGACAATTTGCCCATTTTAGGAGAAAATAGAGTTTTGTCAAATTCAGTCAAGACAACAAAAAACAGAAAGTTGCAAAAAAAATAATAAATTGGCTCAATAAAGGGCCAGCTGGTCCAACTCTTCTGTGTGGTTATGACTTTGAATAATTTTCTTACAGTTCAAAGCAAATTAAACTTTGAATTTGAAAAAGTAGCAAAGAAAAGTAATAAAATGACCTTTATATGCCAAAATATGTGCATATTTTTCATTAGGATTTATTTTTTGAAAACTCCTTTTTTGTAATTCCTCTGTTTTATAAGACATCTTCAGTTGTACCCGTTAATCTTCCTTTTTTTTATTTCAGAATCAGTCATTTAGTAACTACTTTATAGATGTCTGAAGATTTGAAGGAAAACACCTTAAAGATGAAGTCTGGCTGTTGGACTGACATGAAAAAGAATAACTGATCTGTTTTTCCCTCCGCAGCACATCTGCTGTGATTGTAAGAAGAGCTTCTGCGCCCTGTGCTCGGTGCTGCAGGAGAACCTGCGCTGCTGCACGACCTGCCACCTGCTCCGCGGAACAGCCTTCCAGCGTCCTCGCCTCATGCAGCTCAGAGTGAAGGACCTGCGCCAGTACCTGCTGCTGCGCAACATCCCCACCGACACCTGCAGGGAGAAGGAGGACCTGGTGGACCTGGTGCTGTGCCATCAGAGGACGCGGGAGAGCCCCAGACCAGTGATGGAGGAAGAGGAGGAGGAAGAGTCTGACGAAGAGGAGGAAGAGGAGGAGGACTCGCATGAGGAGGAAGAGGAAGGGGGAGCCGACACAGACAGTCTCCACTCGCTCCCCCATTCGCGCGCTGCCTCGCCCCCCTGCGCCACTCGCTCCACCTCTGAACAGTCAGTCCTGTCCGTCTCTCAGGGGGACGCGCTCAGCCCGAGCGACAGCTCAGGGACCACCAGTCAGGTTTGTGTATTCACACTCAGCTGTGCGCTCCACCCCTCCACACACACACAATCCTCAACAACCAGTGCCGTACTTCCTCCACATCTGCCCTCATTCTGTCCAAAATAATTAGTTTCAAAGAGAAATCAGCTCATCTACCACCTTCTTCTGTTCAAAACAAACAGACTCGTGAGCTTGACGTCCTACTCCCCAGCTTCCGCGCTCACTCTGTCTTTGCTTTGTCATGAATGAAGCCTGGAAATCCACTTCACTCCGGAGGATTTTCAGGCTTCAGCTGTGCACCCATGTGACTCCCACAAGCAGCTGTGTCGGCCCTCTGACCAGCCAGTGTGGCAGCTTAAGCCGCTCGCCTTTTATTTATTTATTTTTTAGCTTCGTTACAGAGGCTGATTCTCTTATGTAACAAGCTTTAAAAATCCCTCAGGCGTCACATCTGTAACCACGGAGGAGAGCCACCCAAGCCAGTCACTCATCTTGCCGTTTCTATATGTGATGTTTGCAATTCATTTACTTTATACAATTAAAAGCTAAACCGAGGTTTCTTGAGGGCCACAAAGTAAGATAAATGCAGTAAATGAAGATTGAAGCATTCACAGAGCTGCCGTCTGTTTAGTCCAGAATATCAATACATGCAGCACTTAACACTAGAACGCCCAGGATTTTTCACTCCCCCTGCAGCGTCCAGAGCACAGCCAAATGGCTGGGTGGCTCGAAATGACTAATTCAACAGCCTTCAATTAGCCACCTTTCATTTGTAAATGCAGCACCAACTACCTGATCAACTGGATGAAGACATGTCCTAGCTAACCACATTCTTTACTCAGATCAGGGTGGGGGAGGTTTTTCTGCTTCAAAAGAGCCTCCAAGCTCTGACAAACTTTGACTTACAGTTTGTCAACTGAAAAACCAAGATGCCTTAATTTTACTACCCTGAGCAGACATTGAAAATGATCCTGGAGCAAGTCAAGACATTTAACTCTGAGGGAGAAGAGATATTCCTTTAGCTGGACTCAGACTGATATTTCTTTTGATAAGATTTCATGAACATCTTGTTCTCATTTGCTGATTCTAGCAGTTGTCTATCCATTTATTTTCTGTGCCTGCTCATCTTGGTCAGGATCACAGGGGTCTGCTGGAGCACATCCCAGCTAGTCACAAGCAACTGGGGAGGGGTACACCCTAGATGGGTCACCAGTCCATTGCAGGGCCACATAGATGAATAACCAAGCACACTCACATACAAACCTATGAGAAATTTAGTCATTTAATTTAACCACATGTTTCTTGGACTGGGGGGGCAAAGGAGGCCTATTTGACATGTTTTGGAATTTATAGTTTCAACTAGAATTCAACACAAAAAATTAAAATAAACAAGTGAAACAACATATATCTTTACATTGCTGAAGGTTTTCATTACTCAGATCTCAGAAATCAAATCACATTTGAGGAGATTTCATTGCCATCAGAAAAGAGAGGACGACAGAGAGGAGACACACTGTGCCAACAGAAAAAGCAAAAGATGGCACAATGTGGCATTCAGAAAAGGTTTGGAGGCCTCTCCATAACAGCACAATTGAATGTTACACTGCTGAGGAAGAGCCTACTGCTTTGGTCAGAAGTACGGTGTCGACTCGCTTACAGAGTTTCCTGTGTTTCCTCACTCTGAACATGCTTCAGACTATTCGGGACTGTGTTGTTCAGCATGAACGTCAGACAGAAGATGACAGCTGGTTCATGGCCCTCCCTGAACTAATGGGGTTCATTGCCATCCTCCTTGTGAGGGGGGGATAAAACTTCCATCCATGCAAAACGCAAGATGCAAGATGGTTGGCGAAAATGGGAAATCCACTAATCTAAAAAAACTGGTCAGAAACCACTTCAAAGAAATCATGCGGCATTTACACTTTGATGTCAAGGGCACGCGCATGGAACAAGTTGGGACTGACAGGTTTCCTGCAATCTCCAATGTTTGTGGGTTTGTTGTTGCCAACTGCATCAAACTTTCAACCCAGGCAAAATTCACTGGGAGCTTCCAGAATCAGTAAAAAACCTCGCACAGTTACATGCGGGAGCTGAGAAGGCGAAAAAGGAATACCGTGTTTGGTGACAAGCTCCCATACCTGGCAAAGGGAAACGGGCAATATGCCAGGTGAATAGTTAGTACAAGAACAATAATGCCAGAGTGCGCTTTGTTGATTGCTACAAGTATACCATGTGGCAAATGCAGAAAGGAGATTTTGGGGCAGTACCAAGTATGTGCAGACAAGTAGTGGGTTGAAGATATGACTTCGACCACATGATTTCTTTGCTTGAACATTTCAGTATTATAGAAGTGTCTCTTGTGGAAGAACGATAAATCTCAGCCAAAAAAGAAAAAACAAACTGTGGTGACCTGTTACTAGAAGTGACAGAGGTGAGGGGAAATAGTGAAAACTTGCTCTGCCACTTGGCTTCTCCTTTTTGCATGCCAAAAGAACAACCTAATGGCTGTGCTGTTCATGTGCAAACTATGTTGAAGGCTGCTCTTTGGGCATGTAAATTTTAACTAATCCAGCCACTTGGCTGTCCCTTGGACATTGTAGGTAGAAAAGCCAAATGGCTGCCCTACGGACGTTCTAGTGTTAAGGAAATGAGTGGAAACTGATAAAAAGCTTCAGATTTTAGCTAAATATTTCCAAAATACAGTTTTATTTTGAATTTGGGTTTAGATTAATTAGAAGTAGTTAAAGTCTCTGATTATTTTTAATATGTATTCCTTTTAATCTGTTATGATTTATAGACCCACTCTGAGGAAAATTGTGCTTTTTGGTTTTTAACATGTTCTTGTGGCATCTGAAAGATAATCCAGCTTTGAATTGTATTTCTGAGTATTTCTTTATTCAAATCATTATGAATCAGGAGCAGATGAAAATATTCTGTTTGAAAAACCTTCCAGCTGTACCGTACAAGCTACTACAGCAAGCCACAAGCTCCCTGTTCTGGTCCATTCTGAAGCATCCACTTGCAGACAAATAGATTCATGTATGACTTTGCATCTGACTCAAACCTGTGTGGCTGCATAACTCAGATATTGCTGGCCGTTTTTGGGTCATTGTGGGGTGATGTAAGGTAGATGGATGATGGGAAGTGGTTAGTCCCACCCATAATTCAGAGGCAAATTTCTAATGAACTATTGCCGCTCTGCAGCAGTTATGTTCTAGAAAACAACACATTTTTGGATTCAGGCAAAAGACATCATAATCCTAATTATAGGATCACTGGGAACACGTCATGTATTTTGAGTTTGATTTATTTCCCTTTTTAAAAGTTCCGGATTGTATCTGAAACAGATACATTGTATATACTTTTGCAAAATACTTTTACATTTGGCAGCAATGTGGGATTAGCCCAAGGACAATATTGACTTAGCTGGGACCTGAACTCCTGAACCGGCAGATTGGCTTCTCGACTCAGAGCGCCGCTGTCTCATTTTGGTCCATCTGTGTAGCATCGTCCAATCAACTTTGCTGAGTTTTAAATGCTGCCTGTCATAATGGTGATCGAACCCTGATGCTGCTCCTTTTGACACTCTTCTGTTCAAACTAGGACCAGCATGCATCTGTTTTCTAAACACTATTATTTATCCCACAATTATTTGTTTTTCTGTATCCCAAACTATGAATTTGGCTCTGACAAAGTCGCTTACTTTTTTAAAATATTTGTTTGTTGTTTGTATTCTATTCATGCCTGTTTTCTGTTTTTTCTTTTTTTGGGGGGAGCTAATTAACCCTCATTGTTATGAGTTTACAGCAACGGCTAAGTTGAAATCAAGCCCAGATCTTGACTGATGAAGAAATAATGAGCTGTAATTTCCAAACTATTCATCCAACTTGAATAATGAACAGGCTCTAATTAAGGCCGAGGCTGCATATTAGAAACATTTGCAATATGTGGTGATAATATTCATTTGTTTTAATGAAAACAGCTGAAATAGCAGTCAGAGGCTCAAATGAAGTCACAACACGTACATTAGAATAGATTTCTATTGGTGTTTTTGTGAATTCTAATCAATCAATAAATCAGTGGATTTTGCACTTAAATTAAAGTTAACCCTTGTGCTATCCTAGGCACTTTAACATTGGGAGTTGGGTCATCTAGACCCACTAGACAGAGCTCTGAACCATTTTTCTTCAATGATTTGTGATCTTCACTGGTGTCCATGGATTACATGAAATCTTTCCACCTTTATCCACCTTTGTCAAGGTAGGAATAACACGTCAATGTAAGGGTGGGGTTATCTAAGATAGCACAAGGGTTAAATTCAAGGGGATTAAAAGAAGCATATATATAAAAAAAACAATAATAATTGAGCTTGACCTTGGCTTAATTGCTCATTGGGTCATTGTGGGGTGGTGTAAGGTAGATGGATGATGGGAAGTGGTTAGTCCCACCCATAATTCAGAGGCAAATTTCGAATGAACTATGAGATATTGTCAGATCTCACAGATTTCTCCTAGAAAATGTCCAAAGACAAAAACATTATATTATTAATTAGATGCTTTATATGACTTTGCTTTTTACTTTTGGGCAATACTCAATATCTTCTGATTTTAATAGAACTGCCATGAAGTTGTGTCTTCCTCTATAGTCGTATAAATGTCTTGCATGATAGATTTGTTCCGCTTCATTTTTTAAAAATATTTGTTTTAGTTGTACTTCTCCACAGTTCTCCTCGGGTTCCACATCATTCCAGATGCTAAACAAAAACACACTTCTGAGCGTTTTCTGTTCAGATAAATAATAATACCAAATGTGCAGCTTTTGCCGCCTCAGGAGCTTTCTTGTACATCTACAGAAGCGGAACAAAATCTCTTCAAGTCCAAAGGGGAAAAAAAATGGTTTGGTTCCGGCGAGGTTTGACTCTCCGTGGAGTCTCGTCTGAGTGCAGCGCTTGTGGCTCCGCTACACTGACAGATCCATTATTAACACATCTTCTTCAGAAGAAAACAGTGTTTTGTTGTACGGTTTAGATAAAAGTGTTTGCTGTGCGGCTCTGAGGTACCCAAACTCTGACGTGCCATTCTTTTATTTCTTTTTTTTATAAAGATGAAAGGAGAAATAGGCAACACTTTCTAGGAGTCAGACAACGGAGGAAAAGAAAGTGCATGTTTCTGTTTAAGTTAATCAAAAGGCATTTCACGAAGATGTCGATCCAGTTAGAAGGTATCAACCAAAAAAGGATGGGATGCTGTTTGTTCACAGATAAGACAGTTTTTGACGGGAATTCACAAACCAGGCCAAAGGTATTAAGCAATCTTTATGTTTATTTATGGAGCAGGACAACTGTGTTAAAATATCATCCTGTTTGCAGAGAAGCAGAAACTTCAAGGCTTCCTTTTATTACCGTGAGATGAGCTTGTGCAGTCAGTGGGAGAGAGCGGAAAACGGGCAGCAGGTGTCCTATGATTAAAGCATGAAAGTTTATATTTCAAGCGCCAAATTTCATTTTACTACTGAATAAATTCCCTTCAGCCTTGTTACCTTATATATATATATATAATCAAAATCCTGATTATGCAACAGACACCTTGTGCGTTCAACCCTCTTTTCAAAATCTGACGTGACTAAAACAGGCTTTTCTGCTCACACAGGAGCACGAGGATACTCCAACAGCCTCTCTCTTGAACCTGGAGAACTCTGAAAACATCTTGGAGGTGTGCTCCCCTGCTTTTAACCTCTAGAGCTGATTATTCATTATCCTAAAAGCCATTTTAGACTCTCTGCTGAGTCAGTGATCCCTGCTCTGCTCCTGTGCGGATTGTAGGTCAGCCCAGCCACGCAGAGGAGGATCAGGGCCTCGCTGTCGGACCTGGACAACGAGGAGGCGATAGAGAACCTTTCCGTGCGACAGCTGAAAGAAATTCTGGCCAGGAACTTTGTCAATTACTCTGGCTGCTGTGAGAAGTGGGAGCTGCTGGAGCGAGTGCATCGACTCTACAGGGAGAATGAGCAGAACAGGAAATCCTGTAAAAACTCCTTCATGTTTTATTTTCATCAGAACTGATTGTTGTTTTTAGCACTAACCTTTCTTTGTTTTTTCTTTTTGCTTTAGTGGAAAACGTGAGCATAACTGCAGGTAATTCATTTTACTTATTCATCAGATATCCAACAACCTCTCTTTAGGAAAAATAATTACTTCCTTTTCACTTTGTATGGAGCTCTGAAGATGACATTTAAAAATATATGTATACATTTTTCCCTCAAATTAATCATTTGTGAGCACAAATAAGCAGTCAGTGCACACAAATTAGTATTTTATTAGCATTTTGTGCACACAAATTAGTATTTTTGTATGAAGTTCTAATACTAATTTGTGATCACACATTCTAATTTGTATGCGCTAAATGTCAATTTGTATTCACAAAAAGCTAATTTGTGCATGCAAAATGCTTATCTGTGTGCACTAAATTCTTACTTTTACCAACAAAATACTAATTTGTGTGCACAAAATCTAATTTGTGCACACAAAATGTTAATTTTATGCAAACAAGTCAGCAATTTGGAGCACAAAATATGAATTTGTGTGCACAAAATTATCAAGTGTGTACACAAATTATTTTTTGTGCACACAAAATGCAAATTTGGGTCTACAAACTATATAGTTTAGGGAACAACTTGTTTGTTTGTTTTTTCAATGTCTTTTCCTTTGCCATGTACTCTTGTAGATTAAAATGAACATTTCCCTAAATTTACCAACTTTTTCTGACCCACTCCTATCTATAAAGTGGTTGCATACCCTCCACCTCTCTGCAACAGTGGAGTTGGAGGTAAGCTATCGCTGCAAAGTGCCCTTATTTTCCTTCATGCTTTTCTCAACCACTGCAATGTTCTCATCTGCAAGCAATAGACAATAATGCATGCTGCAGCCACCCCACCCACATATGTTTCCTTTCATTATCACGTATGGTAAAACCGCATGGCCATTGTTTCCTGCATGAATCGATGTCTCCCCCCATTTTTTTTCCATTTAATTCTGAGGGACAACCTCTCTTCCTGCCATTAATGCATTCTCTCAGAGCTGCTACCTCTTGATGAGCGATCACATTAGTTGAGTAGCAGCGTGTCTCCATGCGGCGTAATTACATTGTCAAGCCTACTTGTTTGCACGAGGGGGCTCAAGGACCTTATTAGCCCACTTAGCATCCAGCTGTGCCGTGACAGCAGACACGCTGCAGCTGGACAGGCTTCTTGCCGACACATTAGATGTGAGCAGCAGGAGCCAGATTTAGATCAGTCTGCTGGTCAGTCAGCGTTTAACTCCTGTAAGGCCAAGCGCTGACGTGATTTGATCCTAAGCTGTCAGGATGTGCATGACTCCATTCAGATGCAAGGATACCACAGCTGGTTGTTGTTGATGTTGTTTGGTTGCTGGAGCGTTTTTTTGTTTGCTTGTTTTTTAACTTTTCCTCAACTCTACATCAGAAAATATCAAATTAGGAAAAAAAAGTTCATATAACAAAGATTATGTTTTTAAAAAGCAGGTCCTGTTTTAAATCTAGGGCATCATGAGCCAAAAAATGACACATTGTTCCACCTCAGTGGCCTAGTAGTTGAGGGTGTGGGGAGTCAAGTCATACCAGATCTCTGAGGATGAAGTCCAATGTATCAACTGCTTCTACTCCCTTATGGTACGGATCAAATGTGAAGAAAAAATTATACGGTTTACAGATGAAAATTAGCCATTAAAATCTAAAATCTTAAAAGCTTTTCTGCTTGTCTATTTTTGCTTTACCAATGTGTCACCCAACGACTTCCAGGTTGAATTCAGGGAAACAGAATCTGAGGGAGCATGCAGTTTCCCAAGTGACCTCTAGGTGTCACATTGCATAATCAAGTCAGTTTCCATATACTTCAATGTAAAATGGTCGTGCTTCAAAACAGAAAAACACATCCTTACAGTCTGGTTCCAAAGCAATTTTTATTTAACCTCTAAAGCAGTTTATACTATCAATGAGTTTTATTTAAGACATCCTTCCTAGGTGTACCCTGTCTTCACTCAACAGTGGATGGAATATTTTCTAAACTACATTCAAAAATGAAGTTGGTGGCAGAGGCAAAGTGCACTACAACCAGTGCAGACCTCAGTGCTCCCGAAAGAAAAAAACCTTATTAAATCCTTTTCCGGATTGGATTATTCCTCTTTTGCTTGAGTGTGGAGTTATTGAACTAAGGCTTGCAGGTTTTTTTTGCATCTTCATTTGTCAAACCCTTCAGTGGGGTCATGCCTTTTCTTTGCACTGGGGTATAATTTAGAATTCAACAAGCTCAGTGAGGCACGAAGAATCCGAGGTGTTACTTTTTCTCTGGTCACTTCATGGCGTGGCCTGCTGGGCCGAGCACTCCATAGATGGTTTGCGCTTTTACTGAATGTACCGTCCTGCTCTTTCGCCGTGGACTTAACAATGTTTGCAGTTGGATGGATTAGCTTTTTCTGAAGCAATGATGGCTTTGCTCTCTTCTTTTTGTCTACGTTTGTTTAAAGTCCTATTTTGATCATATTTTGATTAATTGGAAAAGCGTTCCCAGCGGTCTTTTAATTATAATTACGCCAGTGTTAGGCAAAAAATTTTTTTAAACTGTATCGTTGACCTGTAGAGGTTTTTACATGCTCTCCCCCTGGCTTACACCCCCAACCTAACATTAGCAGTGCAACAAAAATAGTAAACAGTATTGGAGCTAACTATTCACACAGTTTCCAAGTTGACGCAACCGAATGGAGCAGAGCAGGGAGCTTTTGGCTTGCCGATTGTTTTTTCTTTACAACAAATACAATGTCTTAAACTGTATTCAAAATGATTTGAATTAGGACATAGTCAGAAATGGGATTTTAAGCTTAATTGTCTCTATATATGTCATTCATTATCCAAAAAATGCCACAAAACAAGTTAAAGACACCAAAAATACCTATTTCATCAGAGTGAGTCTTCAAACACCTGCAAGCTGCAGATCGACCACTGCAGTGGAAAAACAGGATTTTTTTTCTATGTCACTTAAATTTTAGCATTAAAAGCATGTGTGCACAGCAGTTCCCTAATTTTTTCATTTTTTCCAACACATTCATGAATATTAGGTTGTAATAAATGGTTGTAAGAAATAAATGCAACTTCAGTAAAAGTCGGGGGAAAATGTACAAAGCAAAAGGAGGGTGTGGGCCAAGAGAATCAAAGATGAACCACAGAGTGGATAACTGTCAGACATAATTTCTGCTCCATTCGCTGTTTCATAAGCATCCAGAGAGCGACCGTTAACTCACATTAATTTTTCCATTTCCACCCACAGATGGTGTAAAAGCTCAGCTGGCGGCGGATGAAAACCTGTGTCGCATCTGCATGGATGCCATCATCGACTGTGTCTTACTAGAATGCGGTCACATGGTAACCTGCACCAAATGTGGGAAGAGGATGAGCGAGTGCCCCATCTGCAGGCAGTACGTAGTGCGTGCTGTGCATGTCTTCAAGTCCTAGGACTCTCAGAGTGGCCCTCAGGCGCAGACCAGGACCTGCTGTGCACGGTGTCTCACAGCGTCCAGGCGTGAGCAGATTTCCTGGTCTTTAGCAGCAGACTTTTTTGCCTCTGGCCTTTCACAGTTTTGCCCCCCTCTTATCAGTATTTCTGCAGCACTGGGTCTGCGACTCCTCCTTCAGTCAACAGCAGAAACTCAGAAAAACAGCAGAAACTCCTTCCAACGTCGCTCTCCATTCTCTTGAAGGGAGTTGTTTTGTCCTAAAAACAAATGCAGTTCCAGGGGTTGGAGTCAATATGGTTTACACAGTCACGCGACATGACACTGTGTTATCTCCTTCAGTGTACTTTAGGATGTGCAATATCAAAGAAGAAGCAATGTACTTTTAGAAAAATGTTTTTGTGTCTGTCAAAAACTACACAAGCGGATCTTCTCACACAAGAGCCTGTTGGGTGCCAAACATCGGCAGATAGTGGGTGTCGTGTTTGATTAAAACGTCACAGCAAACGTTTCATAACCGGCAGTCTTGATGCGAATATTTACTTTCCTTTTACGTTTCGACATATTGGAATTCCAGCATGCTTGTGTAAACTTTTTTTTTTTAACACTTGCTATGTTTAAGATTGTTTGTCTGTGTTTTCCTCCATTTGGCTGACATTTCTATGGAGCCCCCACAGTTCCAAAAAATTGACTTTTCTGTTTTTTCATTCTTATGAGTGCAAGATAACTCGTTCCCGAAAATAAACAGACAGAATCAAATCATTTCTTTTTTTATTTTGGTAAAACTGAAAATAACATTTTTGGTACTCTTGGGGCTCCATACACTCTTGTTAATGTGTGTTGGCCGGATATGTTTTTTCTTTTAGGTTAGGTTGTCAGAAGTACTTTTGAATCGTTGGTTTTTCTATCCAACCTTTTAAAAAGTGCCATTTTTATTCAAACCCATTAACCTTCTAGCAAACTTTGAGATTAAGATGATTTTTAAGAGCTGTTTATTGTCATGTTTAAAAACTTTCATCACGCAATATCATGTCATTTTAGAGTCCACTGAGGTTCTTGATTGTCCTTGTATGTCAGATCTAGAACAATTAACAGGTGCTACTTCCTTGTTTTTTGTGTAACTGCAGTGTCGTTGAGGCAATTTTCTGTGGATCTGTCTCACGCAGCGAGAAGAAGAGGTAGCCATATTTACAGACGCCTGTTATGCAAATGAAATACACAAAATCCACTTCACTCAGACGTTACTAAAATATCTGTGTTCTGTCAGCCTGTGTCACGTCCAAACAATCTGCGCAATCTCATAAATCGCTTCTATGGTTGTTTACTGATAAGTTATTAAATGTATATTTTTTCATTGACTTGGGAGACTCGTGATTTCAATTCTACTAATGATAAAGGTTTACAAATAAAGCTATAATGTTTCAGAATGTATTTGTGCTGGTTTTGGTAAGTACAGCCGGTTGTTGAGGCAGGATCTCTTTTTTTGTCATCCTTTGCAAAGCTATCACACTGTTTTCGAAAAACACAACAACTCTTTTTAATGGAGCTGTTTGTCAAAAATGTCATTGTTAGGCAGCTGAAGTGTTAACAGGTTTGTGTTTTTAATGTTGCTTTAATTTATTTTTTTAAGTTTGAATAATGAAAGGTTTATTAAAAATGCAGTTACAAACAGGAAAATCTAACCTTGTTTTTTTCACAGAAACCATATATATATATAAAATGTATGTAAAAAATATATATAAAAAATGTATTCATAATCTTTTGCACAACCAGGACTCCATACATTTTAGCTAAAGTGATAGATTTATTTGAAATTAACAATTCTTAGTGAAAATGTTCTATAATATATTTTTTTGCTTATCCAACTAAATCCTTCAAGAGACAAATGCAAATCTGTACAAACGTCAGTATTTCAAACGTATTTAATATGTCAAATGTTGACTTTTCCTAGAGACTTTGCATGTACAATATGTATAGATAAACAGATGTATAAAAAAATTCCTATGGATAAAACCAAAATCCTTAATGTAAACACATCCATCAAACTGGATAAACATGAGCTGGTATTCAAAACTTAAACAAAGGATCAATAAAAAAAATCTAGGGTAAACAAAATTTAAAAAAATACTTGGAAAGCATAAAAAATAAATCAAAATGATGATTAAGTTTTTCGTAACAAACTGTTACATTTCTTTAAAAGTTAAACTTTGCAGACATTTCTTAAAAACAGAAAAACACAAGCTTGACTATCCGTACAAGTTTTCACAAGAGTCTATGGAATTATAATTTGTATTAATCTCTCAGGAAATAAGAAGCACTCTCATTGTGTTTAAAATTGCAAACACCAGGATTTGTTTTGTCTTAAGCCTCAATTAACGTACAATCATGTCAGTAAGAACATAAAAATAAAACATCATGGGATCATTAAAATTTCAAAGAAAAGCAGAATAAGGCCTGAGTATCTTAGGCCACTGTGTCTTAACAACTGTTTTTTTCCCTATATATTTCTGATTTTCCTTCTTCTCCTGCTCATATTTTAAATCATGACTGATTCATTATTGTTATTTATTAGGGTTTGTCTAAACATTTGGTTACAATGCCGGAGATTGAATCTAAGGGACTGATGTGAAAAGTGTCTTTGTTTCTGCACACTGAGCTAGAAGCCGAGCTCTCTGCCACAAAGCACCAATATTATCAAGAACTGGAGCGCTTACTGTGCATGTATGACCTTATACTACACAGTCAAATACAAGCAGTTAGTAAAACTAGCTAAACACTTTAGTGGTGTAAAAATATGCTTTATACACTGTACACTGTAGAATATGTGAGAATACATTCATGTGTACGTATTATGTAAGTGCGAATACGTTTTTCAAATGTCTCTGCTAAATATTACATCCAGACATACTATTATCATATAGATAAAACAAAATACACAGTATCTGTGTCCAATAACATCTTGGGAACATAAAAACATGCCCAAGATATGTATATTTAAAAAAAAAACAAAAAAGCACACACGTATCCACAAGGTTTTCTCCAAAGTTCGCCACAAATAATTATTAAACCTTTTGCATCTCAACAGCAAAACAGTAACGCCGACTGATTATCCTTTTCAGGGCTATGTTACAGTAGAGTGGTGCATTTAATACTGCACATAAACGTATGAAACACTTTCTGATACAAAAATATTCATCTATAATGCAATAAACTTTGCATTTGGACGGAAACTAGTCAATAAACACTGTGGGATAACAGAGGCAAGTACAATCAGTCAGTTAGGAATAAATAACTTATAAAAAGGAACAATAATAACAGGTTTTGTAGTTTTTTTTGTTCCTAACTGGATTCGATTCCTGTCTTTAGTTCCCAGCTCAGCAGCTTGATGTCTGAATGCTCAACTGCTGCCCCCATGTGGACAAATGTTCAACTGCACCCCTCTCAGCTGATCCTCTGCAAGAGTTTCTCTTCTTTGAGCTCAAACTGCACGCTGACGGACATTTCTGCGATGAACTGGTCACAGCCCTCCTTGGTCACCTGCTTGCAGTAGCGCAGGTCGATGTGGCAGATGCTCCCGCAGCGTTTGAAATAGGTCAGAGACAGGTCGGTGACCCGGTTGCACACTGCAGGGAGAAATCGGGTTAAAATATCTCTCAAATGGCACATAATGGATCACAGCCGCTTACATGACTGATTGTGGATTAATCAAAATACAGGAAGTGACTATTAAATCAAGATACTGCATGCATGCATCTTTCAGGATAAATGTGGAGACTTGTAGAATGGAACCAGGACGCCTGTTCCTCTCAGCTTAGTTCATGATTATCATTTGATGTCCTTCTCGAATGCAAATAATTAGCAAAACTGCTGATATACATATCCCAAACTTTGACATACATAACAAAGTGGACTTAAAAAAAAGCATGATATTCCAAGAAATCAGAATATTGTGAAAAGGCTTCAAATGTTTTTAAGTCTTTTTAAAAGTAAAACTTCCATTTTACATGGAATAATTACACATACATGGAACTATTTTAAGCCTTAATCTTTTATTTTTGTTTTGTTTTTTCTAATGAATTCAGCTTAAAGGAAAGGAAAACCCAAATTCTGTGTCATAGAAATTGAAAGAATTGTTACAAAAATTCTAAAAAAAGTTCCAAAACACAATCTACAAAGTCACCAAGTTTAGATGAGAGTTATCGCTCCTAAATCAAATAAAGTGCTGCAGTTGCTTTAAAAAGACTTTAATCATTAATAGCACCTAATTAATCCCTTTGACCTTTTTTCTATTGAGTTTAATTTGAATACTCCATCAGACAATTTGCTTATCAAAGATGCTGTTATTCATTTTATAATCAAATTTCCTTTTAAAACACCATCATACAACATTCTGTTTCCTTAACTTTGTTAATTTTTAATTAAAAAAGTGTAATTATTGGAAAAATGAATGCACAGCTTCATAACCTGACACCAGGGGGAAGTCAGGATGCAGTATAAATCAACACGAGGCTTCACATGGCAGATGATAGGCTAAAGAAGGCTGCTCTGCCGCTAAAGGTAAGTGTAAATAAGGTTGTGTTTTTTTGAATCCAGACCTGACAGGTTGATGTCAGTGAGTGAGTCTCTGGTGGTGGTGCCGGCGGCCGTCAGGATGTTGACAGACTGGTCAGTGACGTGGTTGCAGTAGCTGAGGTCTAGCTTGGATAAGAGCGGCATGTGGCGAATGATGAGGCGCAGGGAGGTGTCGGTGATGTCCAATCCCGCCAGACGCAGGTCCTCAACATTACGTAGCTTACTCCTGTTGTCTAACTGACCTACAAAAACACAAAACAAATGGGATTAAGTATATTTTGGAGAAAGAAAACATCTACTATTAAAGTAAAAATTCAGGTCAGTGTTTAGGATTTGTTTGACCCAGCAAATCTTTTAATAGCTACCAACAAAGCCGTGCTCCATTTTTTTATTTAAAATAACTTAAAATCCCTTAAATTTTGCCAAGAAATATTTAGAAAATAGACTTCTGGTTTCATCTTTGCTGCAGTCAGCAGATTAAAGTTCTGCAAGTGAACAAACATCAGTTCTTCAAGCTCGTAAACGTTCAAACATTGTTCCATATTGTCCCGAGAGAACAGGAAGCTGGGAACGAAGCAGACGGTGTGTAGAGGATGTAATATGATCACACTCGCCGGTTCAACCTCTAATACCGCCCCTCCAGTCAGAGTTCGGACTAAACACTGACTGGTCTATGCAGCTCTATTTCCTGTGTTCAGTCTGTTGGCGCGTCAATGTCGTGGCAAAAAGCCGGAGAAACGGAAAACGGGTCCAGGTTTCAAAATAATAACTTCTGTTGTACTTTCAAAACAAAGCTTTATAAAATTGTATTTATGTCACCAGGACAAACCACTCCTTCAGGATTCTGGGGGTAAGAACAATTGTTGTGTCCGAATTTCTTCACTATTCACTATATATGTTGCACTATAATGTGAATTCGCCATTTTGTAGTGCTGTCCGAATCTACAATTCAGATACAGTGGCCTAGAAAGTTTCCAGAAGTCTCACAAAATTGGCGAATATAGACCACAATGCATTGCATCTGAAAATTTTTAGCAAAGAAAATGTATTTAATTGTATTTTTTTATTAAATATCAACGTTTTCATCTTCAGAACTCAGTGGATTCATAAATTATCATCGCAAAACGGTCATATCAATTAGATTTTAACTTCTTGAAACCGATGGTGTCATATACGCCGTTTAGAGAGAAAAAAAGTTGTGAGCATGGTGTCCAAATTGCTTTTAAAACCCAGGGCAGTAGATTCTCTCACTATGTAGTTTTTTAGTAGTTAGGGAGAAGGGTGGGAATTCGGACACAGCCAATGTTAACTAACTGACGGTTGTGAGACGCGGCCCCCACAGAGATGCACCACAGACGGACCAGTGTAAATTTGGGGAGAGAGTGGGGTGCTACCTGGCCTGTTGTCTGTGGGTGAAGAAAGCAGGTCTCTCATTTGGGCGTCTTTCAGTCCTTCCACCCACTGAACGTCCAGCGTTCGCAGCAGAGGACAGCTGGACGTGCAAAGAGCAGAGACAGCCACCCAGGAGCATCCTGACAGCAGCAGCACACGCAGACCTGAAGGGGGCGGGGCATAAAACAATACAGACTCTTCATAAATGACACAATGATGAGGTATGACTTCTAGCAACTTCACATAAAACCCTCAAAAAGCTTTATCAATGCATATAGCAGTTGTATCATTCTTAAAGAAAAATGAATTAAAACACTGCCAGGATTACTTTCTGCTGTCCTTTCTAATTCTTAGTTTACCAAAAAATGAATTCTCAATCATTGTTCACTCTATCAGAGGCGTCTGATCAAAATTTTGGGGGGAAACTACAAAATATAGAATTGAATTTTGTGGCAGTCTATTAACTAAAGAAAAAAATAATTTCACTTTTTTATATTAATAATTTTCTAATCTTAATTTATGTTTGTTTATATCCAGAATGAGACAATGACGTGTGAAAAGCAGCTGATGCTCATTAGAAGAACTCTAACTTAGGATGTGACATGAGGAACATGTTGATTTTATTGGAGATTCAACCACATAAACACCTTCTGAACAACAAAAACAAAGACAGGAAGGGGTGTCAAAGTGTGCTGTGTGCTTTCTGTTGACTTTCCATCAAAATTCCTCTTCTGGTTTATAATGTAACATTTGATCTGACTGGTGATCTGGACATAAAATTCTGAAAAACAAGCTTTTATCTGCTATTTGGTGAATTCTTATTTGTTATTTACTCTTTAGGAGCCGCAACAATGAATCAATGGGCTCTATCTAACCTTCTCTGCATTCCCCATCGATGTCCTCCTTCACTACATCCATAGACCTCCTCCTCGGTCCTCTTCTAGCCCTCTTTCCTGGTACTTCCAACTTTAACCTCTTTTTACCAACTTCATCACTGTCCCTTCACTTGTGTCCAAATCTCATCTCAAACTGCTTCCCTGCATTTATCTCCAAAACATTTGACAATAGCTGCTCCCCTGATGGATTCCTTCCTGATTCTTTCCATCCTTGGTGCAGTTCCACCTCCACTTCCTTCTGGCCTTCTATGTTTTTCTCAGGAATCGTTCTTAAAGCAAATATTACATTTGTGCTTCTCTTTCTTGGCATTAAACCATACTGCTGCTCACAAATACAGAACTCGCTTCTGCCGCCATTCTAGTTTGCACTACTCTTTCCCATAACTACATGGCATGACTCATCAGTAGTTGCCACCACTCTGCACATCTTCTTTCTCCTTCAAAACGGACATCATGTACAAATCTGATGCAAGAGAGATGAAAATGATTTCCAAACAAAAAAAAGGCCTGTGTGTTTATAATTCATAATATTAAATAAGCGTGTGTGAAAGTCATTTTAAACCTTATGAAAAATGCTACTGCAGTAACCTCATTTTTATATAAGTATTAACGTTTTTATTTAGTTAAATGTAATTTAAGAGGCTACTGAGAGTCTTTAGAGAAATTAAGCAGCTTTTAAAAAGCTTCCTGAGAGCCACAACAACACAGCAGTGCTCTATTTTCTCTCTTCTTTCATTTGATTGATTTAATTAAATTGTCTAAAACAGCATCTATTTGTAATTTTAGCTCACAGTTAATTTACCTGGAAGTCTGTTGATGAGCCAGCTCAGCTGTTTCTTGGAGATGTTGGTCCAGCTGAGGTCCAGAGCCACCGGCTGTCTCCGGATGATCCCGCTCAGCATTAGAGGGGTGATGGACTTGCAGCGGTTCAGATTGATGAGCTTCCAAAGCCTTTTGTCACAGCACCTGATAAAAAGAGACACAGCGTTTGGCATCCAAAGGCGATGGAGACGAAAAGAGCTCGAGATCGTCTTAGAGGCGGATCGCGCTCACCATCTGTTCCACGTTCTGCAAACGCACATGCAGACGCAGAGATCTCTGTGAGTGAGGTGGCCGAACACCGTCATCCACATCTCTCGCCGCATCACGTGAGCCTCACCGTCATTCAGCGGCAGCCTGTCAGGCGGCGGGCTGATGGGAGGGGGCCGGATCACGTGGCGCTCCATTTGGATGCATTTCGGCGGCGACCGGCGCGGGAGTGGTCGGTGACATATCGCAGTGATTGGCGCAGTCCTGTTCCAGCTCAGCGGCGAGTAGCCGTGCGGCGTCCCGTTGGCCTCCAGTCCTCTGTGCCGCAGCCAGTCCCCCAGATCACTGCTGCCGTTATTCAGAGGCCATCTAGGCTTCTGGTTGTCTGCTTCAGTCTCCGTCTTTGGTTTCACCGGCCGGTGGTTCTGGTTTGACAGACTTTCTTCCATTTTTAGCTGCGGTCTATTAAGATTCAACCTGACGTCTTCCACCTTGAGAGCACGGCGGCTTTGATTAGCGGCTGGGTCCTCAGTCTTTAGCGTTTTACAGTTCTGGTTGACCACCGAATCCTCGCTCTTCAGGGGCCGGCGGTTGTAGTTGGGAGCACCCTCCTCCATCTTCACTATAGCGAGCTTTTGGTTGAGGCAGTCCTCTGTCTTAATGCACTCCTGACTGGACTCCTTACCGCCCTCTTTGTTGGAAAAGCGTCGACGTTGGTGCCGAGCTTTAAGCTGAGCAGGGCTCTTCTCTGGAGCATCTCCTGACTCGCCGCTCGGTCCAGCTCTGGGAGAGTTCAAAGACAAATGATCGCCGTCTGTGGCTGTACAAGCTCTCAATAGGGGACTTAGGAGAACTTTACTTTTGTCCTCCAAAGTACTGTCTCTTTTCTTCACGATCTCCTCTTGCTCCACATCGTCTTCTTGAACTTCGTTGTCGTACTTCTTCTTCTCTTTGAAATGCATCCCATCCAAGGACAGCCTCTCCTCCTCGTGGTCTACCTGCTCCTCGTTTTCTTCATCGTGGTCATTCTCCGCTGTGATGTGACGCAGCAGCTTTGCACTGAAAGGATCGTCTGGTTTGCAAAGTTTCTTCTGAAAAAGAGCAGAAGGAACAGATTTATCTTTCTGAGGCAGTCCAGAACAAGTTCAGCAGTTTGAAGCTACGCAATATTAGTTTTTTCTTTCAACGTGTTCAAATTACAAGAGAACTAAACAACACAAAAGTATTTATTATTGTTTTATTAAAGAAACACCAATTTAGAAATTCATTTTTCAATTGACTTTGTGTATTTTTATTATTTTCAGAGTAAGAGCTATAAATTACAAAAATTTTAATTTCAATTACGACAAATGGCCACATAAATGCTTGCAGATTTTGACGGAAAACTAAGCAATAAAAAGGATATAAAATAAATTGTACTTTTTAGAAAACTTTTCTCTAGATTTATGTGTCAATTTAAACAGTTTGACAACATTGACACATAAATCTAGTCTGTGAAAACCTTGTAAAAGTGCTTTTGTAATTTGCATAGAACTCACCTTTTTTTTTACAATCACAGGCTCATCGTTGGTCTCAAAAAGTTTCCTCTTTTTCCTCAGCGGATTGTCCTCCAGTCGTGGTCGAGACATGGCGTCCAGCGACAGCAGGGGGGGACGTTTCTTTGGAGGCTCCTCTTCACTCCTTTTGGACGTTACTTCCTGCTCGACTTTTCTCTTCACTGCAGAGGTGGTCAAATTTGGGAGAGCTGCTGTCGGCGCCATGGGAGGCTCTGGCTCCTCTTTTGAGTCCCGGTTTAAGCGTGGTTCTTTCAGAAGTGAGCCGGGGAGGTTGGACGCATACTTGAACCCTGGACCCCTTTTTTGCTTTGAGGCCAAAAAGTTAGAAAAGAGAGAGTAAAGTATTATTTTTCTGGCTCAAGGATGCTTGAGAAAAAATGCAAGTTATAATGAATTCATCAAAATGATTCTAAAAAGTCCATACTAATGCTTACTTTCCCTGTTTTTCCTGCATGGTTACACTTGGGACACTCCCAGCAGTTCGGCAGCTCATCATTGACCAACCCGTTTGAATCCTTAACCTGAACAAGGCCAGAAAACACAGACAGCGAAACCACTTTCAGCTCAAACCCAACACTTCTAAAAACACTGCATGTGCCTGAAACGATCAGTCTATGCTGGCGACTTTACCTTGAGGCAGTGGGGATGGACGATCTCATTGCAGATGGAGCACTCCATGAGCATTAGGTTAAATTTCTCCTCCTCATCCTCCACGGTGTCCTCCTTTCCAGCCTCTCCACAGATGAGACACACAGCCGTGTGAGGAAGCACGGGCTAAAGAACACAAAGTGGAGGTGACGGCATTTTTCTTCAAACTGTTACTTTGTAAAAATTGACGTTAAATGAAGGTTTAGATCATAAGAGCGATTTATAAAAGTGAAAAACTGCTTCTTATAGATGAAACTAAATTATAACATTTTTTTGCTGTAGTTTAATGTAACTAATTATACTTCTGTGATATGACAACAAAAATCGGTAGATTCGCTTAATTTTCTGCACATTTAATCCAGGAAGTCATAAATGTTCTAAAAGTACGCTAGATTAAACCCATATTTTTTGTTTTTCAGTAGCATTTATCTAGTTCTTTTCATTAAAAAAATGTAATCAGATTGTGGGCCTAAGAATGGCTTCAAAAATCAGCTGAAATCACATCAAATCAATCTTAAATGAGAAAATGAAATTGTGTTTTCATATGAAATGCTTTCATTGTGAAGTCCTTTCCTGTGTTTCCTGTTTTTTGGGCACTAAAAATATTCCAGTTAGTTTGAAATGCAAAAATTCACAATTTTATTGATGAAACTCCCATATCTCTTTAGGCTATATCACTGTCTACATGAAAAGGGTTTGATTACCAAACATGTTTAATTTTAGAATAGAAATCTGTCATGTAATCAATCATAAATCAATGTAGCTGTGTAACTCGTAACATTCCTTGAAAACGAGTTTTCCCTCCTTTTCCAAACATTCCCACAACACAATATACTGCCATTCCCCATAACTAAACAAGGATTATTGGTCAAATGACTCAATTATCAGATGTTTTTCTTGACACATTTATAGCTGTAATAACCCTAATAATCAACTTTCTAACAGAGGCCTAACCTAAGTTTGGGTGAAGAGTCAGATCATTGTCACACATTTCGGAATAAAGAAAGAAAGAAGAAGAAGAAAGTGGCTAAATTGACAGAACATGAAAACAGTCTAGATATCAGGAAAATTTAGATTAACCAAGACTGTCAATTCTATTGTAGCAAGCATTTTATAGAAAACATTTTATATGCTAGCTCTTATTAATAAGCTGCATTATCAGGCAGAAACAGCTTTGAACATTTAGCAAATCTCTGTCCGTGGTACTGAAACAGAAATTTGAAGGAGAAAGAAAATCAAAAGCTAAATCAGGAAACTTCCCTCAGTGCTTAACTGTTTTTAAACTCTGGAAACAGTTACAGTTGACTCTAAAATTAGAAAATTAAAAGAACAGACTGTATTTTTTACGTTTTTGAGACCTAAAAAGGGAGAGCCAAAACCCAGAAATCTATTTCTATTTCTATTTCCCTTAAATTCTTTTAGTTTGGAATTTTACAAATACATCTTAAAATTAGAATATCATTTAAAATGATCATTTTTAAAGTCCCATTAGTTGTCACACACCTTGGAGTGTGAATTTGTTCTCCGTATTTGTGAGGTGCAGACACAGCCGCACTCGAAAACTATTTGGAGGTTTAACCCCGGATCCAACCCCTTCATGCTTAGTGTCAAGCAGGGAGGAAATGGGTCCCATTTTTAGAGTCTTCGGTATGACTCGGTCTGAATTCGAACTCACAACCTTCCAGTCACAGGGACACTCTACCACAAGGCCACTGAGCTGGACTCAATCGTCCGTTTGCCTCCTTTTGCATCAGTAAATGCAATGCAATGTGTTGTGGGATGGGACATTCAAACCATCTCAATGTGGTAACACACTGAACTTCAAGCAACATGGCTTCTTTGCCTCCACTTCAGACTCTGGACCTACATTTCCAAATCATATTTTAAATATTGGACCATTGAGTCCAGTAAATATTTCTCTTTAATCCAGGTCTTTTTAAAGTTTAAAGGGATTAATTAAACAGTCAATATTTATGCTTTGTGCTTACTCTGCACAAAAGAATGCATTTCTACTAGGCTGATATGAACTGCTTTGTGATCAGGTGCACTGCCTGGCTGTGGACGGTTGCCTGGCAACCGTGCTGCAGCAGCACGAAACCAAGGAAGAAAAAAAATTCTTATCAAAATCTAATAAGTGAGCATTAGAGGAAATGTATTTCACCTCAGGATTGTGTTCAGGCAACCACTTCTAACCTGCATACAATAAAAACAGTGGCAAACAACACAAAGCAACCCGATAGAAGATGAAACAAGTCCATCCCTCTGAAGTCTATATTAACCTGTCATAGTGTCCGATTTAACAAAATGAATATTAGTTAGATTTTGATCTGAGAACATTGATCTTGCAGCATGAAAGTGAAGAGATCAACTACATAATTTCAGTCCTTATGCAGGATGCTGTTCTTCTTTGATCAAGAAGATGCTATATTCTTCATCCAGGAAGTTAGCAGTTAAAACTGAAGAAGCTACTTAAATGAGTGAAACATCTTCTAGATCAGGTCCAGCTGACTTCAAGAACAGACACCTGTGATAACACAACCACAAAAATCTGCATCTCCTCTGTTAGATTTTAGGATGTAAGGATTTTTACCCCTCCACATTTATGCTAAAAGAAAGGCATCTACAGCCAGAATGCACTTACGGCAATGCACTGCCTCATGATGCAAGACTGCTTCATTCGGCCGGGGCCCCCAAACTTCTTCATGTCTTTACAGAAGTGGCACTCCCCGCACTCCGTCCGCAGACAGGCCTCACACTTTCGACAGCGCGTCCTTCTCCTCCGGGCACCAGATGTTCCCCGGCTGGCTGACAGCTTGACCGCTGATGCAGGAGATGCTGCCATCTTGGGTTTCAGACGATTGGGAGGCCGAGGCTGAGAGGACAGAGAGGGTGGACGGTCAAGAACCAAAAGCAGGTGGAGGAAAGTCGTTTTCTGCTTGTGAAGCTGAAATTGAGTAACAATCACAACCAGCAACGACTTTGATTTCGAACTGCACACAAAGAAATACACAGATCCCAAATAAGTGTGTTTCTAGGTCAGTATAAAACTTCAAAGCTACCTGATTCAAATGAAAGATGGCACCAATTCTGGTTTAGCAGCATTTTGGGTTGTTACATAACAGAAAAAAATATATAAGACAGCTAAATTCAACTCATGGACGTGTCTAACGGCATAAAAACGTGTATTCACATCGTATTTTTTTGGTTGAAACGTGTTGGTGAAACGCATTATTCACTGAAACAAAAAAGAAAAAACCCCACATGATAAAAGGCCCTGAAGGTGCTTTCCAAATTTAGCACCTTACATTTCTACATCAAAGACAAAGCTCCTCTTATTGCTACAATTTACACCCCGCTCACCACCGCTTCCCATGCTGTGCTACAGACAGATTTAGAGCAGCAAAAAGTGTCAAGTGCTCTCCATTTAACACAAGTGGACAGTGGAGATGAGATGTCTTTGATCAGCATCATGATGGCTTCACTGCTAGATTTTCTCCTCCCTGTGAGGCATGAGTCAAACCAAAAAAATGTTGTTTTTTTATTTTACCATTAAGGTAGCATAGAAAAAAAATCTAAATACTTAAGGAAGCAGCAGTGTGGGCGATGAAATACACAAAAACAAAAGGTGAAGAGGAAAAAAAAACCACACACTGCAGCTCTGGGAAGTGAAGATCGGATTTCTTTAGTTTCATAGGCAGTGCAGATTTTCCTAGTGTCAGCATAGCAACAGCCGCGTCCCATTCCGTAACAGAGCGGTGTATGACACACACACACTTGTAACCAATGAGGACTGTATTGAGAGCCTCTAACAGGGGAGGAGAATAAAAAAAAGAAGAAGTGAGCGGGCTCAATCTTAGGCATATTACAACAATTTATTCTAACAATAGCCACGAAATAGAGTGACACAGACAGGCAGATATGTGGTTAGGAGACGGGATTAGAGGGGGGTATTGAGGGTAGGGGGGTGAGGATCTCATGCAGCCTGAGCCGTAGCGTTTTGGGGGATATTTTCAAGCGGATTATAAACAGCAAAATAACAATAAAATACCACAATGCTCCAAAAGCAAAAAGATAAACAGTCATACAGCAAATATGTGTTGATGAGTAGCTTAATTACAGGTTCAATTTAACTAGATGTTTATTCCCATGTGCCTAAAACTACAAAAGTTTAGAGAAAAAAAAGGATACTGTCCACTAAATGGGGGGGGGGGTGTTCACATGCAACCTTATATTTAGGATATTTAATAAATTAAGGGATTCTAGATACTAAACTGCAATGTGTTTTGAACAAGAAATCAATGCAAACTGAGCCACAACTACCTCATTCCAGCACATTGATCATATCTTAAGTCCTCTTAATCAAATAAAAGGCACTTTAATCAACTGGGAAACATTTTGTTATCTTACACAGACAACAGCTATTGAGGAACCACTTAAGGGCAGACCGAAAATACAAATTACTGTGCACAGGCCCCAGATAAGTCCAAAAAACTACAACGCAGCAGGGACATGTGGGGAAAATCTCTTCACAGCATCTCTTTTAAAAATAAATCCCAAAGCGAATCTTTAAAAAAAATATCCCTGAGGGGCCCTGCAACCATATAAGAAAATAAAATTACTTTTATTTACAAGATTTTCAAAATAAACTTCACAGTCGCATTTGCTTGAGTTTAAATTTACTCCTAAATTATACAAATTGATGCTTTGCGGCTACTAAGTTTTACATCTGCATATTTTAGCAACTTTCAGAGATCTCCCAATAACATGTACTGGTATGACGGCAATAACATCCTCTGTTCAGTATCCTATTTTTGAAGTCATACATTTATTGTTAAGACTGGGTAAAAATGTATTTCTCACAAAAAAAAAACATTTATCCTTACAGTTTTAATGTGCATTTCAGGTTAAAAAAGAAATACAACAATAAAAGATTTATCTGCATAGTGAAGCAGAGGTTTGAGCTCTAAAATCACACCTCATTCTAGATTTCCCTAATGAAAGCATGTAAAGCGCATGTATAAAGAAGTTAAAAATCAAACAACCAGCTCAGAGATTATCCCCAATCAATGCTTTTGTCTCCATTTCCTTGCTGCCCAGCCAGGCTGCACACTGCTGCCCTGCCTGACACCGAGCATTCCTCTGCTTGCCTCACCAGGCTTGCCTGCAAGGCTTCAGTGGGCTAACCTGCTCAGAGTCAGAGTCGTAGTCCTCATCATCAGCGCTCAACGACATGGCCATGGCTTGTTTTCAGGCACCGTCCAGCTCACAGCAAACTGACATGGCTGCAGTCTCCTCCTCCTCCTCCTCCTCCTCCTTCTACTCCTTATACTGCTGTCAGGCCTGCAACCTTCCCTCTTGTTCCAAAGCTTCCCAATACCACAAGCAGATGTAGAAAGCACAGACAAACCTGCCTTATTAATATGGATCGGCTCCACCAGTAGGAGGAGGGAAGCGGGAGGCGCGGAGCCAATGAGAGGCAGACGCGCTGCCCAATGAGGAAGGAGGCAGCAGCAAAGGTGTTATCATATTCATGATGAGTATCGCTGTGAGAGGAGAGCAGGCTTTGCACAGCCAATACAGCCAGATGGCATCTTATTACAAAAGGCAAACACAAAGAGGTCCTACAACCAGCAGCTGCCCTTTAAAGAGAAGGGCGGGGGGGGGGGGTGCAGGGGGCTGATTAGACCCACAAATCTTCCCTTCCAGCCATAGAGGTGAAGCACATGTCATTCTAAATACCTCCTAATGAGGATTCCCTGTTTCCTGCGTGTTTACTGCGTTTGATCACAGAAAAATGACAGATTTCACAATAAAATTTAATAAAAAAACTATTTTTATACAACAAACATTTAAAATAAATATTTTCAATCCAACTAAATGCATTTTAAAAACTTGCTTTACATGAACATGTGACACAAACATTCAGCTAATAGAAATACGGAGAATCAATGGGAGTGGATCTGTGTAATCTAGAGATGTTAATAAAGTTGTTTTAAAAATGTAATATTCAGAAAAATCTTTTTTCGTAAGTATGACTAAAAATTAAATAATAAATTCAACAACTGAGAAAACACTAGACAAAAAGTCTAGTGTAAGAATCCATAGTAGCAACCGAGTGACTTCCGGGTTGAAGCACATTAAAAAAAAATCACCAAGAAACAAGCTGAGCAGCTTGTTACACAGGTAAGTCCCCGACAAGTAAGTCCCCTACAATGAAAAATAGGAACAACATGAATAATCAGTTCAGGCCTTTTCTGGCTATTATGACTTGATTTTATATCTACAACAAATGTTCTTAATTTTTATGAAGGTTTATGCTATTTGCATGTACCTGCAACCCAGCACGAAAATTGATGGAAACGTATGCAATGTGCATTGCCCACAGCCCAAGGCTAAATGTTGTTGATCCGTGCATTAACCTAACCCTAACCCCTCCTCTAATTCTGTGTGGCTAAGAAAATAGTTCAGCTCTGGCCACACATGTTTAGAAAAATACATGCAAATAGTCACTTTCTCTTATTAATTTAATCTGTTTTTTGTTTTGTTTTTAATCATAATTGCTCTTAAGCAGAGGCCAGAGGTTCTTTACAGACAGATGACAGTCAAATCTTAAAAAAAAAACCTCTCTGGGAAATAAAATTCAAGGATTTTATCCTGCCTATTTTCCCATTTTCAGAAAATATTAGTGTTTAAGAATGTTCTGTTTTCAGCTAAAATACCAAACAATCCAAAACTTGACTAAACACAGCAGACCTGTTAGAATTTATTAATAAAACTAGATTTCCATAAAAAATGTCATGGTTCAAAGTTAAAAGACTTAAGACTAAGAGGTATAAGTCACACTTTTGGGAGAAATGGATTTAACAAAATAAGGAAAATGGACATTTCATCTTATTTGGATGACCATAGCATACAGAACATGCTAACAACTAAGCTATTTATATCAATTCAAATCCCTAAATCTGTTTAATTTTTCATCTTTTGTGTCCCTTTGGAACGATTCCGATAAGGTGGCATTAAACTGAGCGGCGCTTCTTCTTCTTCTGTGTTGCTGTCAGTTGCAACTACTGATACACACAGCTATAGTGCCCTCTAGTGATGTTAAAAATCATATATAAGTCGTATATCCAATCAAACTATGCAAAAAACCTGTGACTTATACTTCGAAAAATACAGTAGCTTTAAAAAAGAAAAACATTATAAACAAAAGATCATTGCTGAATTACAAACGTTTTGAGGGCTTTGGCAGAAAATTGACATCTGACAACCAGTCCCTTCAGAAAAGAGAACCGAAGCAGCAACTCTTACAAAACCGGATGCAGAAAATTACAAATCCTCCCTGATCTGCTTTGACTTTTGGGCTTTTGGGCCAGAATTTAAAAATGCAAAATCATTCCGTCTTTTAGAAGGGGATTGGTGTTAAAGCATAAAAAGAGCATCATGTTCACATCTATCCTTTTGAGTCACCAGCGTACACACAATTTGCTCATTTTAGCAAGATAGCATAACATTTCCTACAGATTGAAATAAGCTCTTCTGGTTTCTTTAATGTGCAATCATGTGCATAAAATCAAGAGTTTGTCAAACTAACCTTAATCACTTAAAAAAAGACGTATTACCTTTGTCTCTATTGGCTGTTTTGTCCCTCTCTGCAGAAAGAATCTTCTTACCTTTGCAGTTTTCTTTGGCCAGAACACCACAGGAGCTCCAGTGATTGCTAACTTGGGGTCATCATCAGTATGTTCTTTCAAAACAACCTTAAAAACACAAAAGGGGCACACAAAAAAGTAAGAGATAACTGACAAATTGAGAGGAAGTGTCTTCTTTGCTTCTTTCTTTTACCTTCATGTCTTCCAGGAGCCCTTGAGGGTTTTCTATTCCCACTGGAATGCATTTCTTATTTTCGGGGAGCGATTCCAGCTTCTCCACTAGAGTCCTGAGTCCGATCAGCTCAAACTGTGTTAGATGGGTCCATTTACTCTGCAGCTCTGACGCTGTAGAGTCTGAGGGGGTTTTGGGCATATCCAGACAAACGGAGCTGGGGTTGCAGCTGTCCTCGGAGTCGACAGATAAAGCAGCTCTGAGGAGCGGGCCCTTCCCCGTGTCCGGAGAGCAGGGTTCCTCCTCTGCGGCTCTCTCCAGTTTTTCTCCAGGCTCATCCCTTTCATGAAGCCCGCATGAGTCCTCATTTGTGTCCTGACTCCTGGAGTCAGAGGAAGGGCTCTCTGTCTTAGCCTTCATATCATAGTCTGAGAGAAACGACAGATTTTATCAATGTACAATTAGTAAATATTCACATTAAGAAAAACGCTGGGGTTTCTTACATCTATGGGTTGATTAAGAACTTACAATTATGAACTAAATTCTTCTTTTAGGACTGAAAACTGAAATAATCTGAACTCTAATCTGGTAATTTGTAGCAAAAACTATTAAAACCTGCTATTTCCTTGTTCTAATTTACACAGGAAGAGGCAACATCATTGTCTGAGAAACATTTTGGCTGTGTCCAAATTTCCTCACAACACCCTAATGTAATTTGGACACACACTCACTATTTGCCTTTTAAATGCCAAATATGGCGTCACCCATTTGCCGAAGTAAAAACCTAAAAAATATAAACATTTTGCAAAGACTATTTATGTATCCACTGTGTTCTACTGATGAAAACTTGGATGATTTATACAAAATAAATGTAAATGAATTTTTTTCAAATAAAAAATCTGTCAAAAGCAATGCATTGTGGTCTATATTTGCCGGTCTAGTGAGCATTAATGCACATTAGTTTTTTTAGCAGACTTTTCTGGGAAATTTCTAGGATTTTGGATTGTAGATTTGGTCAGCTCTACAAAAATGATGAATACGCTCCATAGTGTGTAGTTTAAGTAGTAAGTAGTGAGGGCACAACCTAATTTTTGACCTTTTGATGGCTTCCACTCTCAACCTTCACCCGTATTTAGTTTTAAAAGCGCTGATACTGTCAAACAGAACCTTCCTGAGTAAAGAATTATGGGATAAAATGTTGTTGCACAAGATCAAACAACATTGAAACAGATTTTGAAATATTTAACTGTTATCCAGAGAAGGAAGTGGGAACAAATTTATGTTATCAAAACCAAGAATAGAATAAAACAGGATAGAACTTTATTGATCCCACTAAGGGGAAATTACATTGTTACCATAGGTCTATTAAAAACAGCGGTTAGATAATGAAAAACACTTAAAAAATAACTTAAAAAAGTAGGAAAAGGTGCTTTTGTCAAAATAAAGAGGTGAAAAGTACCGATTTTAATAAACATTTCTGAAACTGTTTTTTTTAAAGCTGCCAAAGCTTCTTCTGTATTTTTTTAATGACATTTAACCTCACTTACCAACATTTTCTCTGTGGAGGTCTTGAGAAAGGTAGGACCGCTTGGTCAGGCAGTGAAAGTATCTCTCCACAACATACCAGCATATTTCGTAGTAAAAAGGGAAACGAAACTTGGCGTGAACCTAAAAACAAGAAGAGCATATATGAGTTACCTGTTGGCAAACTCAGGTTTGATTGACAGAACACAGAATCCATAAAAGATGTATAAAAGTGTGTTTTTCTAATGTGGCGGTCAAAAAAGGGCAGAGAAACAAAGCTTAATCTTCTGCCATTTGAGCAAAACTGCTCTCCCTTTACTTCCTGTATTTTTTTGGGCCTGGTGGGCTCACAGGTGGGCTCTTTATTTATTCCCTGGCTTCACTGAGCTTCATGCCTGTCCATTTTACTGAGTCCTACCTTTGTCCTGTTCTCAATCTCATGTATGGTGAGCTGCATAGGAATGTTGAAGCTGTGTAGAATGTTTCCGCCAAACACCAGCGCGTCCATGGGTGTGTAGACAGCGTGAATCCAGCCTGGATTGCAAACCAATAAAACAGACAAGGAACAAATGCAAAATGTATGCAAACTCTCTAGTTAGAGTTTACAGAAAGGATGTAAAAACATTTCTGTTCATTCAATCAAACCCTGCAGGTCCCTTTAAAAGAACAAGGCCCACACACCAGATGGGATGAAGAAGGTGTATCCTTGTCGAAGCTCCACTCTCTGGCACCCATCAGCCCGATCCCCGAGGAAGACGTCACTCTGCTTCCCTGACAGGACCCAGTCTTCATACAGTGCAAGGTTGTAGGGGGTTGGAGGGACAAGCCAGAACACCTGACAAGAGCGGGTCAGGACACTTATTGTATTTTCAAAGTAATGAGAAATAATGTATATGAAATCTGGGCACATGTGTTAAAAAAAAATCTGAGAATGAACTTACTTTTTGTCCTTTGAATACATGATACCAAACTGAGGTTCCCCCAAAGTCGATATGGAAGTCTGTGTAGCAGCCTTTGACACTCATCAAGCAATACCTAAACAAGAAATACACCAAATATTCAATGCAGAGGTAGAAATGACTTTGCGTAATATAAAACAACAGAAATGGCACTGTCCAACAAAAAAAACAACAACAAACAAATAATGAAAAATGCTGTCAATAGTAATAAACTATAATGTCTAATAATTAATAAACACAATTACAAGAACAGCTTTTGGGAAATTGGGAATTACATCATGTATGAAAACTTATAGCTAATTTTTCTAAATAAAAATGTACTCGTGTCAACAAAAAAATGACATGAAAAACTAGTTTTTATGCAGAACAGAACAAAAGACAACAGACTACACAAAGGAATGAGTGGTGGGTCCATATACATCCACAAAAGCTCAAGCACCAAAATCCAGAAGAAAACAAACGTAAAACTGAGCCTCTGTCTTTTGCAGACTAAAGAGCATTTAGGAGAGCCAAGGCTGAAGCACATGAAAGGGTTTGGACTGATAAACTAAATAAAAAATGTTATTGATGACCTGAGAAAGAGTCGCAATTTGTATCAGTTTGCAAAGCAGCATCAGAGATAGAGGTCATTTACTGATCCACGTCTATGAAGACACAATTAAGCCTTTCACTGTTTTTATTCAATTTTGATAAACCAATGATTTTTGATGCCAGGAAAAAGAAATCACCTAAATAATGAAAATCTCCTAATATTCTGCAAAGTAATCAAGTAGTTATGAACAACAGTTTATCAGTTATATTTCATAAAACAGAACAAACTTGGTTAGTAAATCCAAACATTGATTTCCTCTTTATTGAAATGTCTTTTTTAATTATTTTGTTTTGAACATGCAGAGAAACTGAACTAAAACTGGAATAAGCATCTAAAGTAAGCATCCTAAAGGAATTTTGCTTCTTGAAATCTAAACATCAGTAACCATCTAACTGCTTTACCCATCATTAATAACTAAGACTATAGTCATAGTGGGCCAAAAGGAAACACATTATTAGCCTCAATTCATTTCGGTATCACTTCAGGTGATTTATTAGGATGCGTAGTGAGACCACAGCTTCTACACTGGATACAAGTGGCTGCCAAGCAACAACTCCGTAGATGAACAGGAGGTGAAAGTACATGTTACGATGCTCCAAAGTGTTGGAATAAAATGTGAGATATGCAGATGGCAGGAGTAGGATTCAGCGTCAAAGACACCAAAAATGATCCACAACTTCCCAAAATATCTTCTTTTTTTGGTCATCTGACACAGACAGAAACAGAAAAAGGTCGTGCCTTTGTACTTTAGGGTATTTCATCTCTGAGATGATGTTGGTGGCTTCGGTTTGGCTTTGCTTCAGATCAGGAGGCCACATGTTATCCACCCAGTCTACCTGGTCCACCTGTGAGAGAAACTACAAGTGTAAGTAGCAGTAGCCGCACTCTCTGAGGAATCCACCACATCCGGGGTTTCTGCCAAATATTTCAGCTTCAGTTCCATTACCACTGTCGGCCGCTTGATGAGGTTCTCCAGCTTCGTGTGGCTGAACTCTAAGCTGATGACATTGAAGAGTTTGTCGCGCTCCTCTTCTGGTGTCTCATAGTAGCGAACAAACTGAGCCATGCTCATTTCTGAGCCTTTTTGAGTGCTCACGTCCATAACATCTACAGACCGTCGACTTCCTGCCAGTAAACAAAAAACAGGATGACAAGTGAACGACAATGTACATGTTATCTGCAAAGAAATGTACTGACCAAATAGAATTTCTGTTAAAATCAGAGCAAAAAATCATCAAGTTCCTCTTGTGTTCAATATGTTTCTACTCATCTGCCTGCTACAAGTTGGTTGCTCCCTGACTCAGATGTAACAGTTACAAAATAAACCACTAGATGGAGCTGTTTGCACACATTGAGATAATTGTTTTGTATTCAAACTCAATCATGCCTTAAAAAAGTTATGTTCAAACCCATCAACAGTTTGAATTTGAACAATTTTATATGATCCCTTATATTATGATGTAAAAAAATCAAAAACTGAGAGCTTAGGAAGACTGACACAGTTCAATTAGCTGACCAGATAAAACAAATCACATGTTGCTTTCCTAAACCATGGTGATGGTTGCATGGCAGATGGTACAGGCTGGCTCAGCAGCCATGAACTTCTGTGGAAGAATACGTGTTTGGTATAGTTTAAGTTACAACAAGGCTTAACACATGTCTATTTCTGTAACCGTGCATCAGAGTTTGCTTGCTTATGTTTGTGTCTGTAGCTTTTCACTTACCAACTAATCCTTTAATTTCACTGACTGTAAACTCTGGATCAGGCATTCTGAAAAAAAAAAGAGAAAGAGCAACAGCAAGGTACATGTTATGGTTAGTATATAAAGTCAAATCAATTCAAAATATATTAACAAAGTTCCATAAGGTAAAAAAGTGGTTTCATTTGGTGAGGCAGCGGCTGATTCATCACATTAGGAATAGATCAAATGAGCTGAAATTATGGATTACTAATTTCTTCAGTTTGACATAGGTTAATCATTTGAATGTGTTACTTTTCTTAAAAATTAAGTCCATGAATACATCTTACATGCCTCCAACATGTTACACATTAATTTAACATTTAAAGGGATTTGTTCAGAGTTTATAGGGTTTTTTCAAGAAAAAAAGCACATTTATTCTAGGAACAACCCAAAAAATGGCATTATTTTGACTATATGTATAAAAAATAATAATAATAAATAAATGTTGTAAAATTGAAAAACAATAATACTTAGGAATTCGGCTTTTTTAACTTGATTTTATTATTTTTGCACAATTAGAAGAAAGGAAAGAAATAAAGTAGAGAAAAGAAAAGTGATTACAGTGCAGGGAGAGGCAAAAAAAACTCCATACGACTTATTTAAATCCACTTAATACATTTGTAAAAAGATTTAGTAGAAAGTATTTAAAATACAGAAAACAATGCAGTGATAGTAAATCAAAAGGTCAGCAAATACATGTCAGTAAGTAATTTTTATGCAAATTAATATGATTGATAACTATTTCTATATGGTGTCCAGGAAGGGTCACAAGAGTTCTCACCTGATCCCTAATTCAGCTTTCTCCTTAAAAATGAGTGGAGTCCTGAGGGCCTCCTTCTGCACATATTCATATGTGAAGTCTGCAAAACAGGTGTATAGTTTGGCTCTATTACTAAAGCAAAGAAACAAATGCTGCAAAACATACAGCGTGTTGTTGTTGTTGTTTTCCTCGTGAATCTTTTGTTTACCTTTGCCCTCCATCAAGTGGACAAAGTCTGCTGAGTATCTGTCACTGGCGAGCTTCTCCTCCACGCTGAAGCCTCGGACATTTTCGATTTCCTCCACGTCAGAAAAGTCCTCGTTTTCATCGTACATCCTCCGGCAGATGGAGCGCTGCCATTAAAAAAAGAAGAAGAAAAAGAAAACGTCGTGATTTATGACAAACACAAAATACAGTGGAGAGTTCGCTGAGGACTGATAGTGGTGAGCTTTATTTCCATGCACTCTAACACATTTATTATCATAGTATTGCTGTCATATTATATTTCCTAATGTTTATAAGGGAAAAGCATTTGTTGTTTGATGTTTTTAAAGTAACATTGGCACAATAATTGTGAATCTTTATCGATTTTTATCTATTTTACAACGGCATTCTATATTTATTTTCCTAATAAATAATGCTTTAGAGCTAAATTGGGCTATATATGAGTCCCCCCCCCCATTATTTCTGCTAACTTGTAGCGCGTCGGTGACATGACAAATATTTGTTTGCAGCTGCAGAGGTTAGCGTTGCTAACTAATTAGCTCGCTGCCAGTTTCTTTGCACAAGCTAGCGTTAACCCACACGGATGGTACACACCAGCCTTCGTCCAGACTCGGCGCACGTTCCGGCGGTTTGCGCCATCATCCTCGCTGGTTTGTTTGTTTGCAGTCACTCCACTCAGATCGAGGCAAGCATCCTCGCGCGTGGGTAAAGTTACAGGAGCACTTAGCACGCGTAACAGATTCAAAACAAGGGAACCATGTTTTTGTCTATTACGTCATCGCCAGGGATCAAAACATTGTTGGACAGCGTCACGGCATGTTCTTCCAAACGCTTAAAAGCGCGAAACACTCGTCATTATTTTATTTGGACTAAACCAAAAATATTATTTTAATTCATTTTTATTATTATTATTAATAGAACTTATGTTAAGTTTATTTTAATGTTCTTGTTATTTATTTACTTTAAAATATCCGAAACTTTTATTTATTTATTTACTTTTGTTAAGTAAAGATGGAATTTTTTTCAAACTTTGTGCTAAATTTGCCTAACTAAATTATATACAGACATTGTTATTGACGTGTGATAAAAAAGTAAAGATACAATGATCGCTTGTATATTTTTTTTAAATGTTGGAATTAAGTTACCCGTTACGTCTTTTCTTCACGATTTACCTCGAAATTAACTAAGATATTATCTATATGAGGGAGTTTTACTTTAATTTTGGGTGTCTAGTTTGATGGAATATAAAAGTAATTGTCGTTACGACATTATAATCAGAGCGGTGCAGTTATGACCCCTCGGTTGACTTAGCAACGGATATTCCAGGCGTGTGCGCGCGCAGGCTTGTGGGTAGTTTAAGGTGCAGGCAGCGCAACACGCCGAAGGAAGCTCGCTGGTGGCCTCCGTAGCAGCTTCCGTAGTTCCGTCAGCTGGCGACGTTAATGGTTTCCGAGAGTACGTAGCTGGCTGGCTCTCTCTTCTTCCTTAAGAGCCAAAAAAGAAAATAGCGACCGCGCTGCTCGGACGGTGTTCTTCAACATGAGCCTGAACGAGCATTCACTACAAGCACTGTCTTGGAGGAAGCTGTATCTGAGTCGAGCCAAACTGAAGGCGTCCAGTCGAACGTCAGCCCTGTTGTCTGGATTTGCTATGGTAACAATGCCTCCTTTTGACTCCTATGGTCACATGACCGCTGTGCCTCGTGTTTCATGTTCTTGTCCTACTTCCTGCAGGTTGCTATGGTTGAAGTGCAGCTGGACAACAGTTACCCCTACCCCCCTGCCCTTCTCATCGCCTTTAGTGCCTGCACCACGGTGCTTGTGGCCGTTCACCTGTTTGCTCTGATGGTCAGCACCTGCATCCTGCCAAATATCGAGGCTGTCAGCAACGTGCACAATCTCAACTCTGTGAAGGAGTCTCCGCATGACCGGATGCACCGGCACATTGAACTGGCCTGGGCTTTTTCCACTGTCATCGGAACCTTGCTCTTCCTGGCTGAGGTTGTTCTGCTCTGCTGGGTGAAATTCCTACCTATTAAACCCAACAAGTCCAGCAACAACACAATGTCATCTGGTGTTGCTGCCGCCATCACTTCGACCTCCATCATGGTTCCCTTTGGTTTGATCTTCATAGTCTTTGCCGTGCATTTCTATCGCTCCCTGGTCAGCCACAAGACGGACAGACAGTTTCAGGAGCTTGAGGAGCTATCCAACCTCACAAAGCTTCAAAACGAGCTTGACAACAGGGGGGATGCTTCTATCTTGCAGTCACCAAGCTCCCATTTCCCATAGATTTGAAGGAAGTATTCTGGTGGAACTTTTAATTTTCTTGGGGATTTCTTCACCACAACGTTGGCTTCAAACTTTCTACACAAATGAAGGATTAACGTCCTCGTGAAATTTGCTATTGTGAAGAGTTGTATTTTTAGAGGACACGTTGGATTAAATGTGAGCTCATAAGTTTGTTCTAATGCATGTCGTTCAAGCGTCCGGTTCTTAAACTAATGCGGGATTTGTATTTGAATTTATGGCAGACACTGGATCGGTACACCTGTCTGTTGCCTGCTGCGTTTATTGTTTGTTAGTAGGCACTGCATATTTTTGTGTATGTTTACTAGTGTTTTGTGAGCCACTGCAATAACTTTTTTCCCTTCACATTAACAGGATCTACTTCAGAAAAGTCCAGTGTTTTGCTTCCTGTCCTTTGAGCTGTCTCACTAATTGTGCCAAATTTGCAGTATTATTTGAGTCTGCTGATAAGTTTTGGCATTTTTTTTTTCATTAAAAAGAACAGATGAAAACCCTTTATTGCCTTCTTTGCAACATTTTCGCTAAATGTAAAATCGAACAATTATTTTGAGATATTTTATATGTTATTAGTTTAAAAACAGAGCAAGCAGACATTCTAGTTAACAAAATGGGCCTAAACTGAGCTGGATCACCTTATAAAAACAAACTGAGGACTATACTTTTATTGGCATAAGCATCTATCCAAATTTTACTATTGACTGTCATCTGAAAATAAAGAAGATCTGGTCAAGTTATATGTTTTTTGTTTAAAATTGTGCATTTAGTGCTTGTTGCATTATATCCATGAACCTAGGTGGTAATCCTATTTAAATTTGTGCTCTGTTTACATTTAAAGTTCAACAAAAATGTGATCACTATGATTTTATTGATCATAGTTGAAAATGTAAGGTATAAAACTGAAAATACAGACACAATGAAACAGCATTTATCAGATATTTAGTCTTTACTAGTGTATATCAGGACTGACTGAGCTTCCTTTAAAACCTGCTCTGAGTCCACCAGATGTAGCTTTAGAGAGAAAATAAAGACAGAAATTAGATTACACGAATGTGGCTGAATATGTCATGCATCCTTTTTTCTATGTTTTACCTTAGGAAATTTACACTTTGATGGTTCTGGGGCTTTATCCTTTTCATATTCACACAGGGTTCCACATTTTGCATCGCCATCTATCCAGAAGCCTACGTAAAGCAGGCCTTTTTCAGAATTGTAACACTTGCCGCAGCCATTCCTCTTGCCGTCTTTCCAGGAGCCCTCATACCAGCTTCCATTTGCTAGACCGCAAGTTAGATTCAGTTTTTTTTAACAACAAATAGTCCAAACTGAAGAGAGACGTTTAAAAACATTCTTACCATACAAGAGTTTTCCTTCCCCGTGTTCCTTATCACACATCCACTCTCCCTCATAGATGTCTCTGTTCTCATGGAACATTTTTCCCCGCCCGCTCCGTTGGCCCTCGCTCCACTCCCCTTCATACACTGCCGTGTTATTGTAGAAGTAAATCCCGTAGCCCTGAGAAATGACAAAAAGTGTCATTCAAAATAGGGAAAGATGTGCCAAACGGTGTGAGTGAAACAAAAACTGTTGCAATACATACATGCTTCTTTCCATTTTTCCACTCTCCATCGTACTTCCACACATAACCTTTTGATTCAGGGTCTAACACATAGTAAGTGCCATATCCATCATATTTGCCAAATCTCCATTCACCATTGTAAACGGCGCCAGTGTTCTTCCACATCTGAATTCCAATGCCTTCATAAAAAATTAGAGTAGTGGCAACAAGAAGCATTAAAAAAAAATCCTAAAAGTTTGATTAAAACTAATTAAAATACAGCATCTAACCGTGCTTCCTGTTGTCCTGCCATTCTCCGGTGTATTTATCCCCATTGAGGGAAAACACTGTGTGTCGAAATCCAGATTTTAATGTCATGGACTCTTTCAAAGCCGAAGATGGAAGCTCTGTTTTGAAAGGTTTGATGGAAGACATGGCAACGTAGTGCTTGGCAAAACTGGAAAAAAAAGTTATACGTTGGAGAAGGAAAGCATTCAGTTAGTTCTGTCTTTTAAATAAAAAAAAAAACACACAGAGACACAAAAGCTTTCTTGAAATTCTGAAAATGAAATACCAAAAATTTGCAAAAGCAAGTGCTTATAAAGCATGATTGACCTTCAAAGGCAGAAATTCAATGTCTGCAAAGACACTTCTTCTGTGGCGTTTTGGTAAGCACATGCTCTAAAATGAGCCAAATTAACAACTAAGCATATTTTGTAAATATTTCTGCAATCTTAGAGGGATTAACAAGAGTCCAATAAACTTCCTGACCTATTTAGTTATGGAGATTTTTTTTGTTGTTTTTCTTTTTTTTTTTTTTTGGGGGGGGGGGGGGTTAAAATATGTATGCCATCTTAGGTATACTTACAAAGAAAATGCCAGAATACAGAAAGTGGTGGATCTTCGCCGTGGTCCTGAGAAAAATAACAAAATAAGCGGTTAGGTATGGACGTGAGTGCTGACAGCGACAGGGCAGTTGTGTCTGCTGTGTCCTAGCAACAGTAAAACGCCCCGTGATTGGATAAAAATAAATCCAATTTAAACTCGTACATTCACATTATTGTTGAATGTTTCTCTGGGCTATTGGAGCTATTTTACGAAATCCGAATGACTGGTAAATGGGGATGTTGATGAAACAAAACTGAAGCGAGGTTCACCACCAGTTTTGAGTGAACCTTCTTAGGTTTACGCAGGCGCAGTGCAGCACGATAAAAAAAAGAAGCGTCCGAGTGGGACGGAGTATCCTGTTGGAAGAGGCATTCGTTGTGACTGCATGCGTCCTCACCACTGACCACTATTTCATAATGTCCTATTGTAAGTTGCAGGCGGAATGGGACGATATAGACAACGAATATCAGCAGTTACAGGTGAGAGTGGTCTATTCTAACGAGGGATTCGTTTTATGTCGGCTTTTCAGGCTGCCGCGTGCCGTAACTAAGTAGGTACTGTCGCGACCACGGTAGTTTTATGGTTTCTTGCTAGTTAGTTGCCATTCATTCTCAGCTTATCTTTAAATCTGGAACCACTTTCTGTCCTGTTAGTAGCTAAAATTATGACTCGAATAGACTTTTGCTGGACGTTAAAATATTTAAACTTTACTTATTTATTTGTGGTAGCTGCTAGCGTTAGCAGCAGCATCATCATGTTGCTCGTGCTCTTGTTGCTAGTGTGTGTCGCAGAAGAGTAGCTACTTTTAAGCTAACCAATCATATCGATTAAAATTGCGTAACGACATTGAAGACGTCTCATGTTTAATTCTTTTAATTATTAATAAAGACAAAACATGTATTGAATATTTCTTTAATCTGCTAAGCTAGTTCATTTTGGCTAAAACAATTGCTAACTTAATCATGACTTTCTGGACGGTTGTGTTTACTTTGAATTCTGATAGCATGACTGCGTGCAAAATATAAATGTCCCCCTAATTATCAAGAAAAATAATGTAGAGCTGCTCCTCAGGGAAAGGTGAGTAACAATGGTTTCATTAGAACACAGACACATTGCAGTTGCACTCAGCTGCTTTCAGGTTATAGGGAAATAATGAAAGAAACCAAAGTAGGTCTGTCATTTTTGGTTTATTAGTCATTTCAGATGTGTACCTGCTTTTATTTTGAAGGTTGTGCTAACACCATCTGTCATCCTCTTCCTTTCACTTTTCTAATCATTTCTTCTATTTCTTCCCTGGTTAAAATGTGTCCTGCAGATGCATTTGTAAATTTTATTTTATTAAATTAACTTTTTTCTTTCATGCTTTCACATTAAGTTTAAATTTGGCATAACTAGGAGAGAGAAATGTAAAAAAATACTTAGGCTGTCACTATCTTCTACCTTTAATATAAGCTAAAGCAACACCTTCTCACACACCACTGATCTTGTGAACATCTCTAACCAACCAGTTGTGAAATGCAACTTACTCGTCACGTGAACTTAAATATTTGCCAAAGTAAAAAGAAAACTGTCAAAGTTATTGTGCTGCACAAACCCGCTGAACCACACTGAACATTTGCCATACGCACGTGAGCTTGCACGTTCTGGATTCTTAGAATATACATGGTTGATGAATCAGACAAAAATGTGGGTTAATCCACCAGGCAGCAAATCAAGGTCGTATTGAAACATTTCAGTCTATTTCTGATGCTGTTTTGTTGTTTCTGCATTTAAGTTTTAGCCCTTATAATCCTTTCTTTTCTTTTCTTCTTGAAGTACATTTGGTTTATTTTTAAACTGTTCTCCTTGGAACGTGTTTTTGTAGCCAGAACACAATGTGCCACACAGGAACATGAGGTTGGCAGAGCAGGAGAGAGCTGTTCAAGTTACTCCACTCCTTCTTAGAATGAAATGTGTAACCTTAATGGTATTTTGCAAAAGCCTTAAGCCATCAATTCATCCCTAAGTTTAATTGGTTGGACCTTTTTTCCATTACTAGATGAGGTAATGTCAGGTAAAAGTTCTCCAGGTGTTCTGAAACTACCTGGTGTACCAAACCATTCCATGCTTGGGGGTTTATCCTCTGAATAAACTTTTGTTTGGCTTGATTGTTTTTATATCAGTTTTCAGCAGCTCAACCCAAAACAAATAGCACAACCAAGTAAAAGGATTTGAGTAAATTAAGTTGTAAAAAAAAAAAAAGATCTTTAGAAAACCGAGAGAACTTCTGCAAATCATGGCACTAAAATATAAGAATATTGGTCTCATAGGAGCAAAAATCGAAGAAGAAAAAAGTATGGTCTTGGGATTTAATGCAATAGACTATTTCATAAGTAAATGTGACCTTTGTTCTGCCAACCACAAACGGTGCTGCACCACTTATTCAGATGATTCTGCGTGTGAGGACAGGGAGTCGTATGCAATGACTGTCAGAGACGAGTCATGCGAGGAACTTGAGGGGGGCTAGACTTGAGTCCCTACCCTCAGATCAGAGGATTATCTGTGCTGACTGTGCAGTTCAACCACAGACGACTATGTTCAGTCTTACTGTGATGACAGAGCTACTGTTTCATTATTAAAGTAGCCTTCAATAAAGGGGACCTAGTTCAAGTTTGGCTTAAAATAAACTTTTGATCTCTGATTTCAGGGTCAGTCAATATTATCATGATCATGTTTACATTTCTGGTCTATTTCCATTATAGGCTCTAAGATTTAGAGAAAAAAGGAAAACCCAATATTGGAGTTCAGAACAAAAATGTAACTAAAATCTGTAGTTGCAACGTTTTACTGTTCCTGTTTGTTTTGTCTGCTTTTCTACTATAAAATGACTCATTTATGAAAGCCTCTAATGTTTATAAAATCTGTATTTGTTTGATTTTTTTTTTTTTTTCTAGGAAACTCATAAGATCTACAGACAGAAGCTGGAGGAGCTCACCAGTCTTCAGACAACATGCAGCAGTGGCATCAGTAAACAGAGAAAGTCCCTGAAAGACGTGAGGCGCAGTTTAAGCAAGTGAGGATAGAGGTGTAGGGACCTCTTAAACACTCAAGTATTTTTTTCCCCTCCCCATTTTAAAGTGCTAACAGTTACATTTTTTATCACTTCTTATCTTCAGGATAAGCTTTTAATTTTTTAACCCAAATGTATTTAAAAATCCCAGTTGTAAGAATGAGTTGTAATGCATTCTTCCTGCTTGTGTTTTCACAGGTGTGCTCAAACTTGTGATGAAAAAGAACTTCAATTACTAACACACATCAAAACCCAAATCAAAGAAAGGGAGCATGTTTTCTTTGATATGGAAGCATATTTACCAAAGAAAAATGGGTAAGAATGCTGATCCTGATGTTAAGCGATTTTAAAAAAAAAAAAAAAAAAAAAAAATTATATTCTTGGAACCATAACACTTGTGTTTTTTTTTCCTGGTAATTGTATTTTTTTTGCAGCCTTTACTTGAGTTTAGTCCTGGGAAATGTGAATGTGACACTCCTCAGTAACCAGGCAAAGTACGAGTTCGACCGTAGATACAAAATAACAAAAAGTCGGTTCCGATTTTTCCCTCTCCCATTATGCTCTTCTTTTTTTTTACATTCCTAGATTTGCCTACAAAGACGAGTATGAGAAGTTCAAACTGTACATGACGATAATCCTGATGTTTGGAGCAATAACCTGCCTCTTCTTTCTCAACTACCGGTGAGCGACGTCTTCCTTTTTGTTCTGTTGGCGTCTAAAAAATTCATTTCCTTCATTCCTTTCTCCTGTTTAGAGTCACGGATGAAATCTTCAACTTTTTGCTGGTGTGGTATTACTGCACACTGACCATAAGGGAAAGCATTCTCATGAACAATGGCTCAAGGTATCTGTTCTACTACATGATCTGTAATTCCTTCTCAATACATGCTGTTATTTTGGCAGAAAGACCATGTATTTGCTCGTGTTCTCATGTATTTTAAAAGGATCAAAGGGTGGTGGGTGTCTCACCACTACGTCTCCACCTTTCTGTCGGGGGTAATGCTAACCTGGTGAGTTTGTCGTAGCAGGACAGTTCTAGAAACACTTAGCTGATACAGAAAATTCAAGGTGGTTTTGCCTAAATGTGTGTTTTTCTGCAGGCCAGAGGGACCAATGTATCAAATGTTTCGAAGCCAGTTCCTTGCTTTTTCTATTTATCAAAGTAAGTCTGACATTTTTTTTACTTATTAGTTTTGTTTTCTATTAGTACTGAGGCTGCATCTCATGGTGGAACAAAGACATTTGAAATGAAAGCACCTTAGCTACATGAAACCTTTAACTACTTAGAAATGTGTATTATTTCTTTGCACTCATGAAGTTGACATGGGAAAAATAATAATAAATATGAGTATTAAGATATAAAATTACAGGAAAAAAGTCAATATTTTCCAAGAATAAGGTCTTAAATTTCCAAAATGTGTAATTTTACGTGAAAAAAAGTCCTTCTTTTTCGAAACTAAAATGTTACATTTAGCTTTTAATGTTTGAGCAAATACAATTGAGCATTATCTGTTTCATTTATGTTAAAGACAACTAACTAAGAGAAATTGGAGAGATTGGATCACTCAAGAATCTCTCTCTCAGTCTGCTTTACTTTAAAAATAAATAAATGTACATTATTTTCAAGGTGTTAGAATTTTATCCATGAAAAGACACACTTTTGTCTTTAAAAATTACAACTTTTTTACGATTATTCTCATGGTTGTACTTTATTTCTCAAAGCCTATATTCATTGTTTTTCTTTTCTGGAGGCCCTAACATAGTTCTTACATCTATGGATCCTATTTTGGATGCAATTCTTTTAAACCGTGTTGATGTAGAGACAGAAAGGGAACTATTAATTGTGTTTTTGCAAATATCTATTTAACAGTTTGGTTCTTTTTCCCCACAGGCTTCGTTCAGTTCCTGCAGTATTATTATCAGAGCGGCTGCTTATACCGGCTGCGTGCGTTAGGAGAGAGGAATCAGCTGGACCTCACAGTGGGTGAGTAGGAAGCTATTTCTGGTTGAAGTCATTTTAATCGTTTGAGCTAGCTACAGTACCATGTCTGGAAAAAAGTAAAAAGAATTAGGCTAAAGGTGAGACACTGTGACAGCTGCAAACATCAGCGCTGCAGTGCAGATGTCTGGTAACCCGAGTAGGGCCCCCTTGAGCTGTCCTTCTAGAAGTCTGCTCTAATGTCAGATTGTTGTGCATAGGAAGCAGAGTAGCATCAGTGTGTCACGCATGTCATGTCTCTGCACAGAGGGATTCCAGTCCTGGATGTGGAGAGGACTCACTTTTCTTTTGCCTTTTCTCTTTTTTGGCCACGTAAGTTTGTCCAGTTGGTCTTTTCCTCACTCTCAACAATTAAACAAAAGCATAAAGACGTCCAGACCGGGATGCACTGTGGACATTCATTTGTCCCCTGCTTGCAGTTTTGGCAGCTGCACAACTCGGTGACACTGTTTCGTTTGGCAAGACACGAGGGATGTAAAGAATGGCAGGTAAACGCCACACTGTAAAGGCTAAAGTTAAATATTAGTGTCCAGTTTCCTAATGTCATCATGAGAACAGTCATTTTCTCCTTTGTTTATACAGCGGCCCCTCGTTTATTGTGGGAGTTGCGTTCTAATAATAACCTGCTATGGGTGAAATCCGCGAAGTGGGATTATAGATGTTTGAAAGCAGTTGAACCTCTCACACCTTTCTCAGACACATATTAACATTTTCACACTTTTTTTTTATCTTATTTTAACCCTTAAAGTTCAAGCGTTCATAGAAAAATAAGTCCATGATTATAGAATGAAAACAAACATGGAAGGTTTTTGTGAATTTGTGGAACGGCACACATTCTGTACAGGAGACATGGCACAGAGGGGACTGATTGACAAGGTCTACAGCCAATCAGCACACAGAACCAAAAAAAGCATGTACAGTTGCACAGAAAGAAACCTGAAAAACAGAGACGGTAAAAATTGAACCACGAGAGGTGAGGGACCGCTGTATTTTCAAAATCTTAAAAATACTTGACTTAAGCTTTTATATGGAAGGAAACTTATTTTAAAAAAACAAAACAGAGCAATAATTAAAAGGGCCTATATCATGCAAAATCAAAATTTTTGGAGCTTTTAAATTCCTCACAAAAGAAACCCCAAAGTGGTATTTTGATCCAATCGCGCATTTCTGAGCATTGTTTAAAAACTTGCGCTCTGAGCACTAGCCCCTCCCAATCCAAGAAAACAAGTGGTTTCTCACATTGTGATGTCACAAAGTGAGAAACCGCCCCTTTCAGGAAGAGTCTGCGCTGCCTGCACTGTCCCCAAGCTAACACACCCACTTTCTAGCTAGCTGTGATCGGCAAAACGCTTTCCTTTTGTATGCACGATATGCACATTCACCTTTGCTAAAGTTTGGATGTTGTTTTGTTTTCGTGGGCGACGCAGACACACTGCTGAGGCCAACTCTGGGTTGACGTCATCAAATGGGCGGCATCACAGAGCGAAAGTCGGTGCCTATGCGATCGAAATAAGATTTCTTATGTCATTTTAATAAAATGGTTCTTTAGTGTGCCAAATAAAATAAATGATCATATGTATATAGTTTGATTTGAAAGGCTTAAGAACAGCAGGATATAGGCCCTTTAAAGCAGATCTGTTTCCTTTTTTTTTTAAACACAGACTCAATCATCTTTTGATCTAAAAGCGTTCCCAGTGGTCTTTTAATTCTGATTATTCTGTTTCTAAGCAAAATCAAAAACCTGTATCATTTTCTAGGACATAGTTTCTGCAGTTTCTTTACTGGTGTGATTTCTTTTTTTTAAGTTGCAAAGCGGAGGGGTGTAAATGTGGTTGAATAATTTGAAATTCAAATCTGTGAATTCCCATTCTGTAATGAGCATGTCCTAACTCGCTCCTGTCTTTCAGGTGTTCATGCTGGCGCTGACGTTTCTAGTTCTCTTTCTGGGAAACTTTCTGACCACGTTGAAAGTTGTTCGCCAAAAAGTCCAAAAGAAGGTGGAAAAAGGGCAGAAGAGTGACTGAAAGGATCATCAGGGAGAAAAAATACAACAAAAAGAATCTATGCTCCTCCAAAATGAACAGTTTTTGTGACGCGCACGAACGGCTTGACGGGCCACCGGACGAGCGAGATAGCGGAGAACCAAGCGGAAACGCCGTCAGACTGCAGACACACTCAAACTTTCTGAGAGCGCTAAAGGGATGGACTTGGAGGACGAACCGGCTGATGCTTTTCCTGTGTCTAGAAAAACCTGTTACCTGGAGTTTGTGTGGCTACATGAGTATCAGACCGCCTTCCTCTCCAAGTCACATGCAACAACACGAGGGCAGGTAGCAGAACGCGGTTTGCCTTTCAAGACCTATTGTCTGGTGTGTGTGTGTGTGTGTGTACTTCTGTGAAGTAGTAATGGTCATGTTGGCTCTGGCAACAAATTAAAGTTCTTTTGTGTCCCAACCTCACTGCTGAAGGGTGTAGAAGTACACAAACGTTGGTCCTCAGGCTGTGATTAGAGAATAAAACAGCCGCTCTGTTTTTACTCACGTCTCTCAAAGAGACTGAAGGAACTTGGCAACGTTTCTCTTGTTACGCTGGTTACACAAGCCATAGCTTTATTTTTGTAACAGATATGTCATGAACTGATGTTACTTTATGTAAACACTTTTACTTTAAGGTCTTAATCTGGATAGAAATCAAACCAATTATCAAAAATCTGTTCCCTGTTAGTTTTTGGTGATGTTGCAGAAATGCTCAGATGCTGCTATCCGCACTAGCACTTCAAAGATGTCTGAACCCATATTTTTTCTAGGAAAACGTTGCACTGTGGTTCACGTTCAGCTTTCCGAGGCTCTGGCGCGTGAGGCCTCGCTTTCCTCACGCCGAGGGCTACTGCATCTTTGACGTAGCAGCGTTAAGATCACGTGGGTTTCTGCGGCGAACATGAGATTAAAAATCACATTTCAGGTGGAAGCTGTTGCATAAATTCAGATTTTCATACAGTTGCAGTTTATTTTAATACTTTATCAGCTCAATGTTTGGCCAGTAACACAGCACAGTTTGCAGTTTCTCAATCTGTGTACATCAATAAAAAGAATTCCTCATGAAATTGTGTATTTTGTGTATGGAAATAAGTCCATCAAACAGGAGATGCTACGTCATTATACCCTTGTGCCTCTAGTCGGCGCTGTTGTTAAAGGTAAAAATCCTGCAACAATTAAAAAACTAAAACTAAGCATTTAGTCTTGCTATAAAGGATTAATTGCTGTTGTTTTTTTTTAAATAACCCTTTTAAACCAACACTATTTCTGAGTGAGAAACATCCAATCTTTGCTTTTTTTGTTATTTGTTGTTTCAGCATAATTACCCATAAATACTAAACTCATTCAAATACTGGCAGTTGGGGATAAACAGTCATTTGATATGCAAGCAGGAAGTGAGTTTTCCATTTTAGCTTTGTGAAGTCTGTGTGTATCTCTCAAAGGAAGGGTTTCCTGTTGCAGCATGACTCATTACGTTGCAGTTCAAGCAGAAAAGTCAGATGGTGCAACCGGGTTTGCTGGATTGATGTGTAGAACAGTCCTTTCCACGTCTTGATGTTCAGAAGACACCCCCCCCCCCCTCTCAGAAAATGACACATTTCTTCTTCCGCTTGAGCTTCTTCTGTTTTCGGTTGAAGGCCAAGGCTTTTTTGGTGGCCACCCTGAACAAGTAGTTCACGTTCTCCTGAAATTTGGCTGAGCACTCAAGGTAGAGCGCTGCGTTCATTTTCTTCTGCGTCTGTTCCCCCTGAAACCACCAAGGAGGAGAAACCGTAAGTGGGACAGTGAAGATGCCACAAAGAGCAGCCATGTCTTTAGCTTTTGGGGCCCCCCCTGCCTCTGAAAAGGTTCTCGCTTCATGTTTCTCTCACCTGTGTGTATGAGATGGGAGCCATCCCCGCGGCCTTCAGCTTCCTCATGCATTCCCTGTCCTTCCTGAGGTCAGTTTTGCACCCAATGAGGATAACTGGGACGTCCTGACAAAAGTGCTTCACCTCTGGGAACCACTGGTTAAAACACAATCGGGGGTGTCAGTCTTTGTGTGACTTGCATCAATCTGCACAAGGATCTACAGTTTTCTCTGCTTTCCCTCGCAGAGGTAATCATATCTGATAGAATGCGGGCGACGCCAACGTGCCGGGCTTAACTTTTTGTTTAGGCAGAGCAAACCTGAAAGTTCACAGTCACAAAAGGAAAAAAATACTTTTACTTCTTTTGTCTCAGAGGGAGGCGTGTACCTTGTCTAGAACATTGTCAAAGCTGTTGGGGTTGGTGACATCGAAGCACACTAAAACCAGGCTGACCCCATGGTATGACAGCGGCCTCAGTCTGTCGTAGTCTTCCTGTCCTGTGGGAACAAAAACCAGCATTTGGAAAAACTAGAAGCTTTTAGGTTTTTGTTTCTTTTTTTTACAAAACAATTAAAAGCAAAAACTGGTTTGTCTCAAACAGCTGGAACGTGAAGATATATCATGTGTGAGAAAAGCTGGGGTAGATGCAGAAAACCACTTCCTTGATGGGACTTCCTATGCTGTGCCTGGAAGACACACCAATGCTGATGCGTTCCAGCACTACCTTTAAAAACAATGCACTTTTATTTGACTAAATGCTCATTTATACTTGGATTTCTTACAAATTTAAGTTACAAACTTGTTAAGGATTAAAGAAATGTAACACCACAAAACATAATTTTAAGTTTATTTTCTAAGCATAACATTTTTTTAATTATTCTTTTTAATTTTACTTGGTAAAACTGCCTCCTCTTTATTTCTGCCTGTAAACCAGCTTTTATAGACATGTCGGTTCTTGTTGACCCTGTCAGTTCCTATGAAACTCGTTAAAGATACTCATATAAACCTTCACCACTTCCTGTGTCATACTAAAGTCCTGTTACTTCAGTTATGATCAATCTTTAACTAAATGCAACACATTTGTCCAATAACGTCAATCTTTATATGGTGACAAACACAGATGGGGTGATGGTGCCCAGCTTTATATTTGAAAAGTGAAGCATTTAAACTAAAAAAAAATGTTTTTTTTAAAAAGGGAGAATTTTCTCTTACCAGCTGTGTCATTGAGGGTGAGCTCTATCTGTTTCCCTTTCAGATCAACAGTCGTGACAAACTTTTCAAACACGGATGGGGCATATTTCTGTTATTGAGAGAGAGAGATGGAGCTTAGTGTGGTTTGTCCCCCCAAAAAATCAGCACACTTTTGGTTTAGATTAATAAGAAAATAAAGGAGGATTTAGATGGAATGAATTCAAACGGATCAACAGATTTTCTTACCTCTGGAAAATTACCTTTGGCATAAACCGTGAGCAGAGATGTTTTCCCACAGCCTCCATCTCCCACAATGGCAATCTTGAGTTCTTGTTTTTCCTTCCTGCCTTCGCCTGTTACTCCACCGTTTTGACTCATTTTACCTCCAAACAGGTCCCACAGGTAGCAGGCAGGATGAGGCAATATAGGCTCCCTCCTTTCTTTTTTGTTAATGTATTTTTATTTTAAAGACATGGTAAAGATTGATAAATCTATATTCAGCAAAGTTCGCTCATAGTTGATTCGCAGCCAAGAGAAAAGGAGCTCATGTTTTACCAGGTAGCTCAGTCTGCTCACCATTTCCTGTCACACTGACGCCCCTTCCATCAGACCCTGATGCCTCCCGCCTCCCTTCCCATCGTGAGAGACTGTTCGCTGCAGCACACACACACACACACACGAGGAGGCTCTCTTTTTTTTTTGCATGACTTTTGCTTCTTTCACTTTCTTGGGTGGGTACTTCAGCGCAGGCTCTGCCTCCTCTTGACTGCGTTTGAGGAAGAAGGCGTGAGAGAGACCGGCTCTAATGGTTAAGACTGAAGGATCTCAACCATTTTACCTCCAACATCCCTGCAGGAAGCATTTGGGAATACAGGAAGGTGGAGATGTTGCAGTGATGTGCATCCAGTGTGAGGATCTAATCCGTCCTGGGGAATGGGATTTCATTTTGGGACGAATTCTTTATTTTTTTTTTTTACCAACAGTAGATTAAAAAAAGAACATTATTTTTAGCTGATTGGGTTTAAAACACGACTAAATGTTAGCTCTTGTGCTGCTATTTTAAATAGCAAACTCTTCTTTTTATTTTGAAGTTTTACCTCAAAACAAGATGTTTATGGAAATATTGACATCTGTGCTCCAGGACGAGACATTCTTTTAACCTTCAGCACAATGTACGCGCTAGATCTCATCTAGATCTAAAATAAGAAGATCCCATAAAGACACAATGAGAGACAGCTCTGCGGGTGTAGAAAATGCTTTATTTGGAGTTTTTTTTAAGATAAAATATCTCTTTGACAAGGTTAGACATGAAAAAATGACAGTTTTTATGTGACAAACAGAAATAATAAATCAATCTTCACTTTTAATGTTTTTATATCAAGACCTCTGTGCCTGAGAGCTTTTTAATAAACACTGATGTTAGGTTTGAGATAAAAACGATGGGTTTTGGAGGGTCTATCAACAAAAACAGATCAGCATTTCAACTTCTTGATAGAAACCAGTTTTTCCACAAAATGCACTAAAATCTGAATAGCAGCTCCCGTAGTTTGGAATCTTCTCCACGCCAGCCTTAAATTAAAAAGGGCAACAAAGCCAATTATTTGAATTTAAAGATTACAGACAGTTGAACAATCTGTCCCTTTAAGAGAAAAGGTGACACCCTTAATCCTGTGCCTTTATTCTTTTGGACTATCAGTTTAAGTCATTTTTTATTACTTAGTTTGAACTATTTTTGCTGTAATACCATGTTAGATGTGCTTACTTTTTTATGTGAAAGTCCTAACAATCACAGCTGAATGCCATTTTTGGGTGAAAAGATGAATAATATAACATTAAGAAAATACAGCATGGAAAGAGAAAAAATATTCTGGAATTTTACTCTGAACACATGCAAATTTTCGAGAGATTTAAAAGGAAATATTTTAAAAGTATAATAACCATAGTCTATGGAAGGACATTATTGATAACAGCAAAAGGAAATAAAAACATTTCCAAATATGACAGTCGACTAAATAATCCACAAGAATAAAAATCTGAAATTACAAAAAGAACCCTGTTGTTTTTTTCCACTGTTCCCCACATGCTTCTTCTTCATCCTCACTAATCCACAACATGCTGTACTTTGAATCACAGACAATAAGAAGTGCTTGCTTGACTTACAGAGTGACACTGGAAGCCTCATGTTTGAACAAAGGAAGCCTGTAAAGAATGTTAGGGTTTGTCCTACAGAATATCCACATATCCATCTATCAGCATTACACCAAGAACTATTTTTTTTCTCTCTCTCGTCGAGAACAGAGACAGCTGTCCTGCAGCAGAGAGGCCAATCCCCTGTGTGGAATATTCCAGTCTGTCAGCGGTAAAGCTGAGCGGTGCAGCCCACAGGGAGAAGTTTCCCCTCCTCCACACATTTGAAGGCCTATAAATAACCTCTTTGGATTAAAAACCACTAAATTTAAGAGGCATTTTCACCTCCATGCACACATAAAACCCTTCTTTTTTTTTTAATGCAGTGCCACTGGGAGTTATTTGGGACGATAGATAGATATCCAACCTTGAAAGGCTTTGAGTGTATCAGCAGCCTCGTGACTCAAGCACGCGCACTTTGTATCCACCCTTGGAAAGGAGAGGAAGAAAAACAGGAGGTCTCACTCTGACACAAAACCAGTGACAGTCAGCATTCTTTTAAAGGCTTAACGAAAATGACAACAACGCATCCCAAGCTCGAACTGAAAAAAAGAAGAATTTTCGAGAGGAAACACGAACAGAGATAAAGATGAGCATCCAGTTTACGCTTTCATACACCGAGTAGTTTTCAAACTCTTTCTCCAAGCATGGATTTTATTGTTTTTGCCCTATCTTGTCTACGGAACAGCGATAGAGAACCATTGATCTTAATGCAGAGAGCATGCGCAGCAAATCGAAGCACCCTTTCACCCAGATACCGCACAGCAGGGCTGTGGCGGACGAATCCTGTTGACCTTATATGGCAGTGTGGGGGTGCAGCTCTCCTGGCAACCATGCACAAACTCGGATTACAGCCGTTACTAAGGCGAGGCACGCAGCCCATTCACTGGCTGAACATACATCTTTATCTATTCCAAGTGTGTGTTTTTTTATCTCAGTCGAGCGAGATTTTCCCCCTTCCTCTGTTCTTTCTAAACCATTCATCATTTTGCGTGAAACCATCCCTGGGAAGATCACTGAATTGACTTCCCGTTGAGTGTTGCTTTGACTCTGTGAAAAGGCTCGCGCTCTAGCCTCACCCAGTTATGGCGCAGTAACATTTTTGCAGCACAGTGCTCCCTTTGTCTGAGCCAGAAGCCATTTTGAGGCGGCAAACCACTGAAAAGTAAAGCCTACTCACCACTCAAAGGTTCTTTTGGATAAAGTACTAGTAAAAAAATCACCTCTTTTTTTTTAAACATTTGGTCGTGTAAAACTTGGATTTTAAAAACATGACTGTAAGTTATCTGTCATTAACAGAAAATGTAGTTCACAGCTGTGTGTAAATATACATTAAATTAAACAGGTTAAAAACAGCTTTCCTGAAATATTCTTTTTTTACCTCAGTAATTAATGTCTGTACTACAAAATAAACAGAGCAAAAGTATCTCAAATTTGATTACCTTTCCTTGCAGTTTTATGATGAAGCTCGGCTAGAAATGTCGAGGTTATACTCGTCCTGTCTTCAAGGAGAGAAGGGATGGTTTGCATATTACCCACACTGCTGACTCCTGATGCATATTCGCGGGCTGAGGGGGTATATAAGCAATGATGAATTCTTTTTTTTTTTTTAAAGAAGACCTTTTAACTGTCGTACTAATAGATTTTTTTCCCCTTTCCAGAAGCAGCTTCCCCACCTCTCATCAATCTCACTATTAGAAGATCGGAAGATGGAGCTGAAAACAGTCCTCTTGCCCCCGAGTTTAGGCCTCCTCCCTACTTGTCATCCAAAGGTTCAGGTAAATATTTCCACCATGAACGTTTCCCCCCCTCTAAAAATCCCCCTCATTTTTTTTTTTACTTTGAAAATGGCGTTTTAAAATCTTACGTGAATAGGCCTCGTTTTTTAAGCCAGTCAGATACATACTTGAGACAAGGTCAAGCCCGTGGCTCTACAGCATGGACGTATTTAGCCGTAAATGGCGAGTGGACGGCACGAGCCTAATCGTGCTTGACGTTGCCTCCACGGTTGCTCGACAGGGTGCAAGAAGAAGAGCCAGGTTGCTGCTGTGAGAGGAGTTTTTCAATTCGTTAATCACAACATAATAATGGTCACTCAACAGTAAAAAAATAAAGTCCAATAAAATACAGTCAAAAGAACATTAGTTATTTATGGTCTACTAATGATAAGTACTAGAAAACATGTATATGTCAGCATGCAGTGAATATTTTAAATAAAGTTGTGTTACAGCATTTCAAATTGATCACAACAAACTTACTTTTAATAACATTTAGCTGTCAAATAGTTAAAAGAATTTGAACTTACTGATTGCTACTCATTCCCTACTAAAGGCCATAAGTGCAGTGCCCAGCATATTGTCACTTTTAACTGTGTTTTTGTCTGTCACAGAACATCTCCAAACCCATTTATTTACAACATTTGGTTTTCTTTTTTACTTAGAAATATAAAAACTATATGGGTGTGCCATGACCTAGTTAAGACAAAGATGGATTCCAGGCAGAGAGAAAAAAGGCTCAAAATGTCACAGGGTATTACATCCAGTACATTCTCCTCCATCTTCTCAATCCTTTAAAAGGAGCAATCATAGTTTTATCATAGTCCGTAAGAGATGAGGAAATGAAGTGTAAGATCCCTTTTGGAACAAAGGAAACCCATATAGGCCATTGAGTCCTGTTTAAGGAAAATGGCTGCCGAGAGCACTCAGCCCCCTCTCCCTTCTCTGTGTTGAAGGACTCCTGAACCGTGCCTCTAATAGCAGAGAGCTCCACCGCTGCTGCTCTCTGATTGGCCCACGGAGCCGCCGCTGTTAACCAGCCAATTGCCCGAGCACTGCAAAACAACAGGCAATGTCAAACAAAACCCAATTTGCTTGACAACAAGCACTTCGTTAAAACGATATTTTTCCCTCCTTTAAAAAAAAAAATCACAAAAGTTTAATGTTACGCTCCAAAACCTCCACGAAAAAATTAAATTTAAAAAAACGCGCAGGAAAATTCGGGACTAGTTTTTGGACTAAGTACGGAGAAAGATGCATGGAAACAAACCTCCGCATTCCAACAGTTGTAAACGTTAGCCACGACTGCTAAAATGTAACCGATAACCCCCCGACTGCTTTCTTTTAGTCTAATGCCTCTGTTACTATTTAGCAATCAACTACCCTCCTTCTGTTGCAAAAGTCAAAAACTGTTTATTTTGTTTATAAATATCCTCTAACATTTGCATATTAAAGCCCCCATCCAAATGAGCTTTATTAGCCTAGATGGAGTTAAAAAGACATTTCTCCGCGACTATCTTGTGTTTGCTAGCTAAGTAAATGCAATCAGCAGATTCCACAAAAAATATTCAATATATATAAGATGTTACCGTTTCAAAAAAATATACACGTTTTAGGACAAACATAAAAGATTGCGTTGATAATAAATACTTTGTTGTGTTGTTTTTGGTGCTAAATCTACGGTTTAATTTAAAGCAAGTTTGTCACGAAAGTGCGACTCACGTAAGGGTTGGGCGAGCATAGCGGTGTATTGTGGGAGAGACAGAAGCTAGAGAGGCACACACAATATGTGCTGGCTCTCGCTGAAAAGGAGGCAGTATTCTTCAAGCTAAATCATGTAATGTACGCGGCGAAAGGAAAGCGATTTCACCTTTTCGTCAATTAAAAAAAACACTCGATCGGACGAACTATGTCCAAGCCAGGGGAGAGGAACAGATTCAACGAAGACCATGGCAAAAAGCAGAGTTCAAGTAAGCCTGTGCTTTTTTCCTCCTCTTTTCTACAGCCTTCCTCATGCCTGTTTTCCGCAAGTGGGATATACGCTATATCCCCCTTTCGCTCTCGCAGGGGTTCCCTCCTCAGCTCCAGCCTTGCATCTGTAATATTTCTGTTTCCAAAGTGTCGGGGGGCTGGCAAGGGGATCGCGTTAGTTAGCGCTGCCTAACCGTAGCTCTCCGTTTGCCTGGCTGTCGTTTCAGGTCTGGCGAACGGCATGGACAGTCATCCCGTGTGCGGCTCAGCGGAGAAGCGGAGTCACCACTGGAGAAGTTACAAGTTGATAGTGGACCCGGCGCTGAAGAAGGGCTCCCACAAACTGTACCGCTACGATGGACAGACTTTCAGCATGCCCGTGAGTCAGTGCCGCCGTTGACGCGCCGGAACGGCCACAATAGTAACCGAGTAGCCGACCTCCATGATTGGTTTCAAAGTGGCCGTGTTGCCGGGGGCCGTCCACGGGCATCTTCCAAATGTGTTCTTGAATAAACCACGTCTACGGAGCAGATTTATTTACTTATCTATTTATTTTTACGACTTTGCAACAAGTCGGATCAGCGTGGATAACAGCGCCGCGTTTCCCTCTCTTTTACCCCCCACAGAACCCCGGGATCCCCCCGGTGGACATGGTTCGAGACCCGAGGATCGGTCGGCTCTGGACGAAATATAAGGAGACGGACCTCCCTGTGCCTAAATTTAAGGTGTTTACATTCATAAATCGTATTTACTACATCATGGATCTGATGAGTCGTCAAACGTTGCAGACACACCCCCCTCCCTGTCATCTTCCATGAAAAATGTGGACCCCCCAACCCCTCCTAACCCCACCAACACTTATCATTAACTCATTCCTCTCATCACAGATCGATGAGTGCTACATCGGCCCCGTGCCCCCGAAGGAGGTGACATTCGCCCGGCTCAACGACAACATCCGGGAGGGGTTTCTCACCGACATGTGCAAAAAATTCGGAGACATCGAGGAGGTGGAGATCCTCTACAATCCGAAGAACAAGAAACACCTGGGAATAGCTAAAGTGGTTTTTGAGAACGTCAAGTCTGCCAAGGTGGCCGTGCAGTCGCTGCACAACACCTCAGTGATGGGCAACATCATCCACGTGGAGCTGGACCCAAAAGGTAAACACCGATTCATTCATGCGGCGTTGAGGCATAGAGGTGTAGCTTACAGTCCGAAAACCTCTCTGTTTTTGACTTGCTAGGATGACAGCAGTCACGTGTTCAAAGTTGCATGCGTTGCCCGGCAACATGGATAATTGAATTTCATTGAAAACTAGTGTGTTCCCACAAGCCCAGAGCTGGGGGTGCTTCCTATTCCCTCTGTGCATCATTTTACACCTGCAAACAAACACACACACACCCAAATGTCAGCCCCTTCCACACCACTTTGTCTCTATTTAAAGGAATATTTGTAGTTTTTAGGCAAATTTGTAGATAAAAAGAACAAAGGTATATTTTTAATTTGGTGGTATTTTGATGCTTTACTTTTACTTTGAGCTAATATTTAATCAGTTGAGTTTTGTCTTGAGCACTTTTACTGATAAATAGGGGTGGAATGATTCATTTTAACAGCGATTCAATTTATATCATAATTTGTGTTTGATGATGTGAATCATCGTTGATATTGCTTCATTTTGAACGGTTGGATTCACTGATCTAAAATCGATCAGGGACATCTTTAGCCAAAAATTCATCCAGTCTTTCTCAGAGATAAAGACCTGGTACTGAACAGCGCAGGGGAAGTTTTCTAGATTCCTTGTTTTTCTTGCAAGATAATCAAGTGTAAATTATAAATGTGTATAAACACAAAAGAATTAATGACAAGTCCATTCATACTTTACTTTTAAAGAGTGCAGCCCACTGTTGTTGTTCCACAAATGCAGCAGCATTAGAACATTCTAGCACACTGTATGGTCACGTCTCTGGTGGCCCGATCACTTTTTGCCGTCATCATGTGTGTTGTGATGCCACTTGGTCGTATTTTTCCCAATATCGATATAAACGATCTATTTTATTTTGAAACAATTTTATGATGGTATGTAAAGCAGACAGATGGATCTGGTTGGATCATAGGAATATTAATCCATTCATTGTTACACCCGTTAAAATAAATACCTGAAAAAATGTAAATAACATTTAAAAATCGGCATAGTTGTGTGTTTTTCTTTATGAATGTATGAATGTTTGTGTCTCTTAGTGCCATATATTAATTTCATGAATGTTTGTCATTTCTAACATGTTTATGCCTTTATTTTTTTAAGTTTGTGACTGATTTGTGATTTCAATGAAGCTTGCTGCAAAGCTTACAAATGTTTTTTTTTTTTTTTGACCAACGGACGTTTAATCTGCCCGTTCAAGCTGACGCCGGCATATTTACTGTTTGACAGGTGAGAACCGCCTGAGGTACTTCCAGCTCCTCATGAATGGCAGCTACACGCCGAAAACCCTGCCTGTTGGGGTGGAGGAGGCCAGGGAAGTGTCCCCTCGCAGTCTGGCTGAAGCAATACTGGTAAAAGAATAATTAACAGTAGAAACTGCTAAACTGCTGATTTGGAGAATTTGGAGGAGAACATTTTGTCTTGATGTTATTACTGAATTGTGATTCTCGTTTCCTCTGTCACCTGTGTTATCAGCTCAGGTGGTAGGTGGGCTGATGAGATATAACTGAGGTCCTTGACTGTGTTCTGAACTCTTGAAGGCACTGCAACGTGCCCTTTGCCCTAGAGGCTCAAGATCTGTGACACGCTCGTATCTGTTAACTGAAGTGTTGGTTAAATCCACTGGAGGAGAGTGGCTAATGTTTAGAAAATGCTTCCCGATGACAGAAAATGTCACCAATGTGGTTTAGATTTCTGGTGTGCTGCTTAGATGACCCCCCCCATCTGGTTTGTTTTTTGCAGGCCTGTGAGCGTAGGTTGTCGGAGAGCAGCATGGCGGTTGTGGGAGGGACTTTGCCGCCCAGCAGCTCCAACACGCCCCTCAGCCTGGAGACGGGCTACTCCAGCCTGAGGCAGGACACCCCGCAGTCCCAGGGAACCCCTCATACGCCACGCCAGCCCGGTACGCCCTACTCTCAAGACTCCAACTACTCGAGTCGGCAGTCCACGCCTGCGTATCAGTCCGGCCGCACCGAGAGCTCTGGCGGCTACAAGTCTCGCCGCCACGAGAGCAAGTTCCAGGATGCATACAACCGCAGACCGGAGCGGCCGCAGTATCGCAGCAACATGTATCGCAACACGCCATCCGAACAGTCGCCCTTTAAACAGCACCAGCTCACCCCTCCCGAACCTCCACCCTCCACGCCTACCTTTGCCTACTCTGCACCTCCACCTGCTACGCCCAACTTTAAGTCCGCGTTTTCCCCCTACCAGACTCCATTACCTCCCGCTTTCCCCCCAGCAGAACCAGCTTTCCATCACCCGGCCCAAAGGGAGGGGGAGTATATCAGACCGCCGCAGCCGCCTCTGCCAGCTGCAGTTGACTTTTTACCGGTCAAGGAGAGACCAGAAACGCCCCCGGAGCCGCCACCAGAACCCACGGCGGCTCCAGCTACCCCTCATCCCCAAACGCCGGAGAGATGCCCCTCACCCGGCTCCCCCGTGCACGATTTGGAGCGGAACAGTCTGGACTCCCGAATCGAGATGCTCCTCAAGGAAAAAAGGACAAAGCTGCTGCCCTTCCTGGAGGAGAGGGACTCGGACAATGAGGTGCAAATGGAGGGAAGTCCAATCTCCTCCTCATCCTCTCAGCTGTCCCCGATCCCGCCTTACCTCGGCGGGCAGCAGAACTCCCGTCCGTGTAGCACAGGCTTGGAGGACATCAGCCCGACTCCACTGCCGGACTCGGAGGACGACGAGCCAACTCCTGGAGTCCACCTGTCAGCCAAGAGAATCGGCTCTCCCGCCGCCGACGAGACGGGCAACAGTGACCTCAAGAACGCCACTTTACGAGGCCGCTCCTCCACCGAAAAGATGGAGACGGTAAGTTTGGGCACTGAGATGCAAAAGCAGATTTCTGTCATGAGGTGCAGCGCCCAGATGGCAGATGCAGAAGCTTGACTGGGTGATTGTAGTGTGGCGTTGAGGTTTATGCGTGCCGCCAAGTGACAGTTAAATCGGGGACACAGGAAGTCTCGGGGTAAGGTGGTAGTAAACCTTTTGTTCTACTGTTCTCTACTGCAGTAGAAACAATTTCTTTAACCAAATTTATCATCTCAAATATAAACAAATATCTACTGGAAATATTGCATGTTAGATTATGCAAATTTGAAGCTCCAAGTTTTGAGCAACAGTTAAATCAAATATGAATGAATCCCTCTGACACCTTCTACTTTCACCCTGAGGGACGTTGGAGATGTTTTCATTTCCACACTTTGGTCTGAAACAAGAAATAAGGGCAGCTTTGCTGTTTAAAGATTCAAAGCCTTTCGTTTCCTCTTTCCAACACTTACTACACACACGTTCTACACAGAGACACACAGTGAGGAAAACACAGTTAGGTGGTTGGCCCCATTCAGCTTTTCACTTCCTGGTTTAGGCCGAGTCTGACAGTCTCATATTTCAAGTTATCACAATGCAAACAGAGCTAGCAGGTCATTTGGGTATTGGAGCCCCTCCCACACCCGCTTTCTTCTAGTTATGTTTCTGTTCTGACAGAGGTCTTTTTTTTTTTAATTTTTTGCTCAATGGTATTTTATAAGATTATTAATTTTTACGCCTTTGGTTTGGGGCTCGCCGCTCCGCTTCCATGTCTAAACAAATAACTGAGTTTGGAAGCATGTTGACCCACGATGCAGGTTGCTCGCGTTTGACCGCGCCGGCGGTCTTTGAACTCGGCAGTCGTCTGTTGCTCTTATTTTGAAATGCTGCATCAGACCTTGAAAGCAGATCCAACATGGTCGGATGCATCAAACACACGTGAAATAGCCTAGATGGATGCTTGGAGAAGAACTTAAAGACCAGGCTTAATCAAAGTTGTCTTTTTGGTGCTTTTTTTCTGATGATGGAGGACAAATATAAAGAAAATTCAGATTAAAATAGAATTTCTAAGAATGTCTTTATTCAAAGTGTTGTGCTTCACAATGTTTGAGATGTTGTGACGTCCTGCATCTCCACTTTTTTCTTCATAAAGTTTTCAGAATGACAGACTTTTCTGATCTGCCACCATCATGCTCTTTTCACCCAGGGTCATCAGTCCTCGGGGGAGGACATGGAGATCTCAGACGATGAGATGCCGGGCGCTCCAATCACCAGTGGAGACTGCAGCAAGGACATCGTAATAAACTCTGCGGTGTCTCCCATGCATACCCACGCCATCCCTCCCGGGTACCACCCCTTACAGCACCAGGCCGGCTTCGCCATGCACCACCACCTGGCCGCTCACCTGGCCGCTCACCCCGGGGTGCCTCCTCACATGTTGGCACCCATCAGCCCCTACGCCCCCAGCATGATGCCGCTAATGCAAATGGAGCTAATGAGCCGGCTGCAGTGGAGCACCGTTCCCATGTCCTTCCAGATGCAGCAGCAGATGCTGAGTCGCATGGCTCAGACTAGAGGGCCCTACGTGTATCCGCATTATATGGACAGCGGTGCGTTTGCAGGGCCCTACCAGCCTCTGGCCATGGGCGCCACGCATGCCAGCAGTGCACAGGAATGGCAGAACCCCAGTATACCCAAATTCAACCCCACCGTTCCCCCGCCTGGTTACGACGGCAAAAAGGAGGATCCCCACAAGGCGACCGTTGACGGCGTGCTGCTGGTTATTGTCAAAGAGCTGAAGGCCATCATGAAGAGGGACCTCAACCGCAAAATGGTGGAGGTGGTGGCTTTCCGAGCGTTCGACGAGTGGTGGGAGAAGAAGGAACACTCGGCAAAGGTGAGATGCTTTTGGAGTTAAAGTGAGATGCATAGGTCTGCATACACACGAGAATGTCCATCCGTCCCTCCGTTTGGTCAGCACTGCTTCAGCAGATGACCAGCAGTCTGAGTTTCCCGCTGATTTGCCTCTCTGCTGTCCGGTTTGTGTACACAGCCAGGAGTTTTGAATGTCTGCCATTATACCTGCCACTTTGACAAATGCCATAATGGATTGATCGGATCTCACTCTCGCCTCTGCGTTGGGAGGAATGCAAATGAATTGTGGAGTCATTTGATTTTGGTAAAGTCAACAGTTTAACCCATCAATCATTTAAGCCGTCTGTCAAGGGGAATGCCAAAGGGTCACGGCTTCAACCTACTTCCTGTTTCAGTTTTGATTGAAAGTCAGCTTCAACTTTCGCCGCTTTAAAAAGAAACACACTTCCTAAATGTTTTAAAACTGGGATTAAGGATTAAAAGATGAATCTTGGATTACATCCCTGTTTTCTTCTTTCCAGGCGTCTTTGACTCCTCTGAAGGGCACTGAGGGCAAAGAAGAGGATCGACCCAAACCTAAAGAGACACTAGGCTCAAGCCTGCTGGAGAACTGGAACAAGGGCGAGGGGCTCGGCTACGAGGGAATGGGTCTGGGAATTGGACTGCGGGGCGCCATCCGCCTGCCCTCTTTCAAGGTCAGTGTCAGAATGATGTGGGTGTCGATGAAGGTGTCTGGGTGCTCAAAGTGGGGGCTTGTGCTCAGGTGAAAAGGAAAGATCCACCTGAGGCTGCATCTGCGAGCGACAACAAACGAGCCAGGCCGTCCACGCCGGTAGACGACGAACTTGAGGACGAAGGTATGACTCCGTTTGAGCTTAACCAGACGTCAAATGTTGACTTTGGGAGCGTCAAAAATCAGCTTCTCTGCTGGTGATTCTCTGGCAGAACGAGATCGAGATCTGACCGAGCTCCCTGCAGATGAGTCCAAGATGGACGCCGACGGCCTCGCCAAGCGACGGCACTCCCGACCCCGCGTGCTGGACAGTGAGGGAGAGGAGGAGGAGGACACCTCGGAAAAGGAGGAGTCTGTGTCTGACAGGGAAGAAGGAGAGTCTGATGAAGTGAAGGTTAAAGACAGACTCACGTCAGGCAAGGTAAGTTCCACCCTAAAAAAAATAAATTAAAAAAAACGTACAAATCTGTTTGTTTTGTTTTTTATTCCTTCGTATTTATTCTCTTTTTAAAGAAAAGTGGTGAGGAAGAAGATGATGGGAAAGACGTTGGAGACTCGTCTGGAGACAGCTCGTCCTCTGACTCATCCGATGACGGTACTTCATATATCCAACGTGTGCTTGCAGTTCAACCCTTCAGGGTTCCGGTTCTAAACCGCCTCTCTGCTGTGTTTGTTCTTCGGCAGAAGCGGGCAGCACGGCGTCCTCCAAAGCCAGCTCCGACTCCACCTCGGAAAGCTCCGACTCCTCCTCCGAAAGCTCCAGCTCCTCAGAGTATGAGCTGAGCTCAGACGATGAGGACGACCAGGTGTCAGAGGAGGGTCGCAAAGGCCCCAGGACACCCTCGTCTTCTTCCTCCTCCTCCTCCTCGTCTTCTTCCTCGGAAGACGAAGGGGAGGCAGGCGTCAGACCGCCGAGCCCTCCCACAGGACCCCTTGTTGAGGTGAAAGAGGAGCATGAGGAGAGGGAAGAAGTTAGCAGCAAACACAAGAGGAGACCTCCAAGTCCTGAGGAGGTGTCAGCCAAAGACCTGAAGCCAACGCTGCCTAAAGGTGTCTAGCTGTTCTGTCGGCTCCAGCCTGCTGTCTGTCACAGATCGTCCTCAGAAACGTCTTCTCTTGTCTTTCAGTCAAAGAGGAGGACATCCAGACAGACGGCGGCGCAGCTGTGGGGAAGTCTGAACCTGCAGAACACGTAGCAAACCTTCGTCCACCCACTCCCACAGGGGCGCTGCCAGATAGCGACCAGGAGACGAAAGCTAAAGGTAAGGTGCCCCCAGAACCCGCCCTCTTTGATCTAAAGTGTCCCGCCTCCGCTTCTCTAACTCCCCCCCCCCCCTGTCCCTCCTCACCCTCCTGTAGAAGTTCGCTCCCTCCTCCACCCACCCTCTGTTCCGATCCCCGAATTCCCCCAGCGGGCCCGGCTCCCCACAGAGGAGGACATCCCCCGAACGCCTGGCAGGGACTTGATGGAACGGGCTCGGGGTCTGGGCAAATCCCAGAGCACCGACACGGTTCCCATCACACCCGGCAGCGACGCCCCCCTGACGGGCAGCAGCCTGTTGCTCAGCTCCCCTCACATCCCCGGTAGCCCCTTCTCCTACCCCGCCCAGTCCCCGGTCCTCAGTGCAGGGCTCCCTCGAACCCCAGGGAGAGACCTAACCTTCACCCCCGTCTTCCCCGACCCCGCAGTGCTAACGCTTAACAGGAAAATATCCTCCGAAAGTCTGGATGATAAACCCGTGTTCAAAGAGCCCCCCCTAAACTCCCTGCCCCATCAGACTCAGTCGGCCGGCTCCGAGCTCTCCACAAGTGTCCCAGAAGATCTGTCCTCTGATCTCTCCGTAGATGTTCCCGAGCCCTCTGACGGCACGCCGTCAAAGAAAAAGCCCGGCCGACCTAAAGGCAAAAAGGGCCTGGCGGCTTCCCCAGCCCACGAGTCTTTAGAGCTGTCAGCTGAATCAGAACCTCTGCCTCCTGAAGCCCATCTGGACGATCCATCCATTCATGCGATATCTGCAGAGTCCCCCAAACACAGCACTTTGGATTTTCGGGAAGAAGGCTCCAAGCCTCAGACGGTGCTGCCGGCGGAGGACGGCCTGCTCTCCTGCGACGAAGACTCACCTGTGGTGGCTAAGTCAACCAGGAGGTCGCGGCGGTGCTGGGAGGAGCTGCTTCTAGGGAGCCTGTCTCCCGTCACGACGCCCCCACGCTCCTACTTTACCCGCCGCTCTGACTTTGAGGAGATGACGATCCTATACGACATCTGGAACGAAGGCATCGACGAGGAGGACATCCGGCTTCTGCAGATCACCTACGACAAGATGCTCCAGCAGGACAACGGCAACGACTGGCTGAACGACACGCTGTGGGTCAACCACCCTCATATCCTTTCTGTCGAGGCAAACTGAGTGTGACAGAGCAGCGCCCTCTGCTGGTGAAAACTGGGACGTGTTATTAATTTGTTGGGCTGTGTTGCCTCCCTGTCTGTTTGAATCTTTGACTTCTCTGCACCAACCAACATCCCCGGAGTGAAGAAAAAGAGGAGAGACGACGGCATGAGGGATCACGCCACCGGCTGCGCGCGCAGCGAGGGGTACTATAAGATCGACAAAAAGGACAAGATCAAGTACCTGCAGAGCTCGCGGCTGCTGTCGGAGGAGCCGCCCGTCGACACACAGGTGGGCGGGAAGGATCTGTGCATGGAAACGGATCACGGATACATTTCAGATGTGTTCTAACATGGTTTGCTGAACCTGTCATCCTCTTAGGGCATGAGCATCCCGGCGCAGGTCCAAGCCTCTTCCAGAGCTGGCTCGGAGCGCCGCTCAGAACAGCGGCGATTGCTGTCCTCTTTTGCTTGTGACAGCGACTTGTTGAAGTTCAACCAGCTGAAGGTAAATAAAGTGAACCAGAATCCTTAAACTCTAAAGTATAGAAGGACGGGAATGAAAATGTGCCAAATACACGCTCCTGTGATCCTGAGAGTCAAGTCTTTCTTGTAGTTCCGGAAGAAGAAGATCCGATTCTGCAAATCAAACATTCACGACTGGGGTCTGTTCGCCATGGAGCCCATTGCTGCAGATGAAATGGTGATCGAGTACGTGGGTCAGAACATCAGACAGGTGAGACATCAGCCTGTGCTCGCTTTCTTTTTGGATTTTTGTAGCTAGAAAACCTCCTGCAAAGACCTGACAACAGCGTGTAAGAGATATTTCTTCAATTAACATGCATCTCCATAAATGTTTTGCATATTTACAAAGTAGGATATATTTATGAACATTATTTTTATTTTATTTTGAAAGTTAGAAAGCATCAACAGCTATTTTCTTTACTGATCTAGATGTTACACATATTCATGTCATTTTAAAGACATTTTAAACTTTTAAAACATATAAAATACATTATTTCTTTGACTAATGCAGTAAAACCATTAGTCCATGTCAGTTTTCTGTCCCTAAATGTGGTTTGTGTAGCTTACAACAGCAGTCCCCAACCTGCGGCCTGGTACTGGACAGTGGGACAGCTGGTACCGGGCTGCAGAGAGAAACATTCTATCATTTGATTTAAATTCTTTTATTTTGGAAAACTTCTGGACATACGTCACACGTGGAAAGAGAAAAAGAACCTTGAACTTCAAAATAAAAGAAATGTCAGGAGTTTTTACTCCAAATATGGATTAATTGTGACATTTGTTAAACGGTGGATACTTGTTAACGATTATATTTAAAAACATTTACCTTTCTTTTCTTTCTTTTTTTACATTTTTGGTTTTATCTGTTGCACCTTAAAAGTCGGACGTGGCTGAAGTTGGCGTCTGAATTCTTTTTCTTTTTTTTCCCCTTAGCTTTCACTGTGACCACTTTGGGTTAAGGGAATATCAATATCACATTTAAAATGTTCTCACATTAAATCTAGCGTACAAATAACTTTTTAGAGCAGCTGCAGATATCTTACAGATGGATGAAGGTAAAGTTTACCCCCAAAAGTCGAGAGAAACTGGAGGCGTAAAAAAATAAATCAGATGCCAACTTCAGTCTGGTACAGGCCGATCCATGAAAATGCTGTCTGATATTGAACTGATAAACGATGGGGACCACTAGTCTGCCTGAACACGCTTGTGTTAGTTAGGATTGTGAAAACGAGCTCCTAATTGAAGGTTTGATAGGGTTCTTTAGAGTTCAGCAGAAGGGTTTCTCACAGCCTGCTCGCGGTCTCCTCCAACAGGTGATAGCCGACATGAGGGAGAAGCGTTACGAGGAGGAGGGCATCGGGAGCAGCTACATGTTCCGGGTGGACCACGACACCATCATCGATGCGACGAAATGCGGAAACTTTGCCCGTTTCATCAACCACAGCTGCAACGTAAGGCAACGCGAGCGTCTGTGGCGCCAGAGTCCACGTCCCGTTCTCACCCGTGTGTTTGCTTGTGTGTGCAGCCCAACTGTTATGCAAAGGTCATCACCGTGGAATCCCAGAAGAAGATCGTGATCTACTCTCGGCAGCCGATCAACGTCAACGAGGAGATCACCTACGACTACAAGTTCCCCATCGAGGACGAGAAGATCCCCTGTCTGTGTGGGGCGGAGAACTGTAGGGGAACGCTCAACTAAACTCCGGTCCAGGTCAGAAGAATTTCCCACAGGCTGTGAAAGAAACAAGCGCCGACTCTGAACTCAAGATTAGGAGCAAAGAGGAGGAGAAGCCAGTGAGGCTAAGCTACCTTCATCTATTTAACTCTAGATTGTTTACGATTCATGGTGCTCTTAAAAAAAAAAGGAACGAGGCGTCGCTTTTGCTCGACTCGCCGGTTCCAGCATTTCCTCCCCGCCGTCGCCTCAGAACTGGACAGTATTTCAGCACGGTTCCTCCCACATTTCCATGTGGTCCGTGCGCACTTTTTTTTTTTCTTCCTCATTAGTTGGATAAGCTTTACCCCCACACACACACTTGTGGTACAAACAACCCAGCTGCTCAAAAACACTGTCGTGATGCTCCACCCCAGCAGACAAGCGTGTCTGCCTGGAAGCTGCATCCTTTATTTTATTATTATTATTATTTTTTTTTTAATGAATAAAAGTCAAACTTAATTTAAAAAAAGTGGATCAATCCTGCCGCAAAATATAAAAAAAAAAAAACAGTTTCTTTCTCCACCAGCCAAGAAAGGATCATGCTGCTTCCTAATGGTTTATGCAAGACGACGTGCATCAGTCAGTATCCAGTGTTGTCCGGAGGTTCCTCCTCACGCCTGATTCCTTCAAAGACACTAGTAGTTTCTGTTTGAGTGTTAATCGTCTCCTGAGAGTATTCTGTCAAACTATGTGCTGCCCCCTTCAGGCCGCGCTTGAAACAGCTTCTGTCTGCATCCTCTGAGCAGCAGGGACATGTTTCCAGTTTCTCCACTTCCTCGGTTAAAGTGCCATACAACCCTTTGTTGACCGGAAGAGGTGCGTCTATTCCCTCAGAGGTGTGTTAACGGGGAGGCTGGAGAATGAAGTTCTCTGTTTTGTTCCTGGGAAACCGGCTCACGTCTTGTCTGTGAGATTTTTTTTCTTCTCAGCTGACTTCCTGTTTGTCTCTCATTCGCGTCTTTCTTCATGTCGTTTCTTCAAAAAGAGACTATTTCAGGATTGCTCTGAACCAGTCAGCTCCCCTTCCAAGACCAAGTCTGTCTTTGTTTTTTTTTTATTAAATTGCATTGATTGTAGCTTTTTCTTTTCCATCACTAATGTTCATATTGTAAATGATAACTTGTACAGGAGATCAAAAGCATTTTTTTATATATATATATATCTTCAAAAAGGTAACACTTTTAAGATCCATCTCTCCTTTCTTTTTTCCTTTTTTTAATGAAAGACTGAGTATTTAAAATATTTTCAGGGATCTGTAAAAGGAATCTGACGATTCAAAAAGGTTGTTTATTTAAAGAAAGAGGTCCACTGTGTACAGCAAACGTCTCCGCTCCTCTCCTGAAAAGATTGTTTCTTGTGGAAACATCTTGGTATTTTGCCCATTTGCTTTGTAATTCTACAACGTGTAAATAGTGTAACTGTGAATACTATATAAATATATATAAACATATATTTTTGTTTCCCGGGGATTTGCTACGTAAAGGCAGCGCGACGGGCGGCGAGGTGAGCGCTGACTTGGTAGCATGAAATTCAGCTTGTGTCAAGCTTTGTTGGTTCTTTTTTTTATTTTTTATTTTGTGTTGTAAATTCTATGAAAAGTTGTTTGCGGTGTGGAGAATAAAAAAAAAAGAAGTGCAGAATCGGCATGGGAAGAGGCCTGAAGGGCCAGGCCTTTTTGTGTCTATTTATTATATGACAAATGTATTTAAAAAAAAAAAAGAAAAAGAAAAAAGTGAAATAAAGCAATTTTGCATACATCCATGAAATGCTGATGTTCTCTTTTTTTTTTAGTAAGCTGAAATAACTCTTTGTCTTTATTTGAATTAAAACAAATAATGAAGTAAATCATCTGCATTTCTGCCTCCCAGCTGTTTGTTCCAAGGATAACCAACCTGGGGGGTATTCCAGGAAGCACGTGTAACCCTTGTTTAGATTTGTTTATTAATCCCAAGAATGGGAAATTTCCTTGTCACAGTAGCATGGAGTTTGGCACAAGTATGTACAGACAGTAATTAACAAATATACATTTTAGAAAGAATATTTACAAAAATAACAGTGTTCTGAAATAATAAACAGGGAAAGAGATGTGCAGGAATATAGAGTCATCTGCATATACATTTTTGTGCAGTGGAATAAAAAACTAAAACTATAAAAACTATTTACTTAGGCTGAGGTTGAACAGCCTGATGGCAGTCGGGATGAAGGCCCTGCGGTAGCGTTCCTTTTTGCATTGTGGGTGCAGCAGTCTGCCACTGAAGGAGCTGCTGAGGTCTGAAACAGTCTGATACAGTGGGTGAGAGGGGTTGTCCATGATTGATGTCAGCTTGGCTAACATCCTCTTCTCACCCACCTCCTCGATGGAGTCCAGGGAGCAGTCCAGGACAGAGCTGGCCCGTCTGACCAGCTTGTTCAGTCTCTTCCTGTCTCTCTCCGAGCTTCCGCTGCTCCAGCAGACTACTGCATAAAGGATGGCTGAAGTCACCACAGTCATAGAAAGTTCTTAGCAGTGTCCTGCACACCCCAAAGGACCTCAGTCGTCTGAGCAGGTGGAGACGACTTTGGCCCTTCTTGTACAGGGCGTTTGTGTTGTGTGTCCAGTCCAGTTTATTATTTAGGTGAACACCCAGGTACTTAAAGTCCTCCACGACCTCGATGTCCAAGCCCTGGATGTTCACCGGTGCAGTCAGATGTGGTTTCCTGCTGAAGTAGATCACCACCTCCTTCGTCTTGATGGCGTTGATGTGCAGGTGGTTCAGAGTACACCAGTCCACAAAGTTGGTGATGACCACCAGGTACTGCAGATTGTTTCCCTGAGATACCCGCCCGACAATGGCTGTATCATCAGAGAACTTCTGGAGGTGGCAGCTGTCAGTGTTGTGTGTGAAGTCCGATGTATACAGGGTGAAGAGGAAAGGAGAGAGCACGGTGCCCTGCGGCACCCCAGTGCTGCAGACTACCACATCAGACACACAGTCATGAAGCCTCACATACTGCGGCCTGTTGGAGAGGTAGTCGATGGTCCATGTGCTATCCTAGGCACTTTAACATTGGGAGTTGGGTCATCTAGACCCACTAGACAGTCCTCTGAACCTTTTTTCTTTAATGATTTGGGATCTTCACTGGTGTCCATGGATTACATGAAATCTTTCCACCTTAATCCACCTTTGTCATGGTAGGGAGAACACTTCAAAACTCTGGCTGAAATCCGCCTTAACTTGCTTACTCTGGGTATGTCAGTTCCAAAAGACCGGATATGAGTTAGCGTAATTACGCTCGACTTGGTAACCCGGGTCAATGCGCGTGCACAGCAAGTGCATAAAGATGTTCTCAATGGATTGCCAATTCCGGAGTCACCATGGAAACGCGTGGAGAACAAAAGAGAGTGCCAGACTCCAGTGAGATGAAGAGTACACCCATCAAAAAAGTAATACGGCTGCATCAGCAAAAGAAAACTACTTGGAGAAAAAGAACGGACAAAGTAAACACAAGAGTTTCTATCTCATTTCCATTTTCATTGTGACGGGCATGTGTATAATTATAGATATACATATACATCTACATCTTATCCATCTTAAATGAATTACTTTAATTGTAACACGAATTTTATTTTTTTTCTTTTATAACTCAAATTTACACATTTATCTAATTAAATGTCATATTACTCGAAATCAATTAAACGTTCTTCCATTTTAATTTATTGTACTTCTTGAACTCTCCTATGTCTCATTTTAAACCTGCAGATATACTCATTTTTGTAACAAAAAAATGAATGTAACTAAACAGATTTGCAACATGGGATACAATTTGTTATTGAATTTTTCTGGCTTTAGTTGTACTTGTGAAGCCAGCAGGGGTGCTATTTAAATTTATCATCCACCCCCTCCTTCTCACTCATGGTGCAGAAAGAATTAATCATAACAGGACAAATAACTCGGTAAAACACAGTAAAACAGCTAAACAACTAAACACATTTGGACATAAAACCAAGACTTAAACCCAAATCCGTCCAGACAGGCAAAGGGAATGGTATCCCACAATTCCTTGTGGTTCCAATCTAACAGCTGCACCAAAATTACACCTACTTAATTGAATAAATTTGAATGAAAGTAAAATAACTATGAAAGCTATGTGTTATTTTTAAGCTGACTTAACTAAAAAAAAGATTCATCTTAACTAAAGCAAATGATTACATTAAATCTATTTAAAAAGTTTATCTTTCCACCATCCATACGTGGTCTTATCACCCTCTCACGGTGGAAAAAGTATTATCTGAGCTTCTTCATCCACTAAATAATCTTCAAATGGACACGCCATGCTACTTCACCTCTGAAAACAAACTAACCTTAAACTAAACCTGCTCCTGACCAGGTTATGTTTAGAGCATGAGGTTCTGTGGGAACTAAGCATACCCTGAAACATGCCTCCGAAAGCTGAGGTTATCCGCTTCCGAAGCCTCAAAGTTACCATGGTAACTAGCATAACCTGCTTTCTGTAATACCCCCCAGCTTGTTACCTGGTTGAGCGACACTTGTGCTCAGGAGCAATTGACGAATCAACGGCCGAAATCTAACCCTTCAAAGGCTATAGATGTGAAGTCAAAATGAAAATGTTGAACTATTTACATACTCTACATACATCTATCTATCTGTCCGTCCGTCCCATTCCTAACCCATAACTCTGTCATCCATGTCTCAATGGACCTTGCTTTGGTCACTGGTGCACAGTCCAGTTGAAAGAGGAGGGGGCCACTCCAATCTGTTCCCACAAGGTTGGGAGCATGGAATTGTCCAAAATGTTATGGTATCCTGAGGCATTCAGAGTTCTTTTCACTGAAACTAAGGGGCCAAGCCCAAGTTTTGAAAAACAAGCCCACACCATAATTCCTCCTCCACCAAATTTCAACAAAGCATCAAACATTAATCAAAATATACATGACCCAAACTAGAATGCTGGCAGTCACTTTAGCACCCACCTCATGCTTCCCAGCCAATTTCTCCTTATTAAAATAAGATTACTAACCTGTGAAAGGTGATTTCTCTTGATCATATAATTTTGTCATAACTTTTTGTAGATGATTGCAAAACATTGCGTCCACTTTTGTGATCATTTATTTTGTGAGTCGTGTGTGCAGCACTCAGAAACTGCACGCTGGGGTTGCTGGGAGATGGAGTGCAATTTATTACTCTGGAGATGGTTCCCGCTGGTCACCAGAGGGGAAGACAGAGCTGTGACTTTTGAGAATATATCAATGGTGACAATTCTGTGTGAGCACCGTAAGCTAAAAGTGCATTCAAAAACCTCTGTTCAATGCAGTCTTGAATGCACCATGCATGCTCTGTGTGCACGTGGCATCACAAGTGGCATGCGGTTGTTTAAACTCTGATAAGACAGATTTTAAACTGTGGGTAACTTGTTTCACTGCTTTTATGCTACTAAAAAGCATTCTGCCTTATATAGTAGCTTGATTTAACCCTTGTCCTATCCTAGCCACTTTACCATTGGGATTTGGGTCAACTAGACCCACTAGACAGTGCGCTGAACCTTTTTTTCTGCAATGATTTGGGATCTTCACTGGTGTCCATGGATTACATGAAATCTTTCCACCTTAATCCACCTTTGTCATGGTAGGAATAACACGTCAATGTAAGGGTGGGATCATCTAAGATAGCACAAGGGTTAACAAGGAAGAGGGCAGTTCTTCTTCAGTCCAAATGTACTCTTAAGCATGTTTTAATCTCTTACCTATTGAACTACTTTAGTCCTTTGAAAGTATGACTAAAATCTCTGTGAAAAAAGAAGCAGCTAAAAGGTTTGGTGGGTGGCTCTTAAAGAAACTAGTTCATGTGGATCTGCTGGAAGCGGCCATGGGTCTGCTCCCTCTCCTGGGAATGTGGATGATGGAGTCTCTCAGCAGAAGCCTCTGGAAAGGTTGTTGGCAGCAACCTATTTTTTATCCCCATCTTCAGTATTACAGCCTCATCTTGGGTTCTGTCATGCTAGAGACCTGATGAAGCTGTTAAAAGTACAGAACTTCACACTCTGCTCTGGGGCTTCGTCAGGGGCTCATACAGTGTGTAGAGAGCATCCAAAAGGCATTCTTCTCAGCCGGGCTGGGGATAGGTCGTTGCTAAAGATGCACCTCTATCGAGTGGCTTGCATCAGGAAAGGACTACCTCATAGCAATTAAGGAAGAAACCACCAGACCAGCACTAACTAGTCGGGCTCCAGGGTGGGGCCCTGGTAACTCTCTATGGGGGTGGGGGGTGGGGGTTAGTGGATCTAGGAATAAGGTTTTTAGTTTGAACGCCCTTGATGCATTGTCTTCCAGGACCAGTTTGAGGGTGGATCACCACCCGACTACGGCTCCTGGATCATTGAACGCATGAAACCCCTCCACTGCGATGGGTGGCGATTTCAGGGGAGGGGATACTAATCAAGTCTTCTTGATATCATAAAATTGTTGTGGGAAACCGAAGAGACTCGGAGAAAAACCACAGGACTTATTTGAATTCATTATATCAATTTTGTGACTGGTATCTATCTGTCTCTAATATCTATCTGTCTATCTATATCTATCTGTCTATCTATCTAATATCATATCTATCTGTCTATCTATCATCTATCTATCTATCTATCTATCTATCCCTATCTATCTATCTATCTATCTGGCTATCTATCTATCTATCTATCCTCCTATCTATCTATCTATCTATCTATCTATCTGTTTTTATTAATTAGTAATTTATTATTCGACTATAAGTTAGTATTATATTATTATAATTATAGTTTTATTTTGTTAATATTATTGGATAGTATCCATCTATCCATTTATTTATTACTGATTTGTAGTTTTATTATAATTATTATTGTTTTCTCTTACTTAATTATGATTTTTTTGTAATCATGTATTAATATATTATTATTACATTCATATGTTTTCATCTGTTTATATTACTATTACTCATATGTTGCTTTTATATCTTTTTTATTATTCAGAGTTTGCAGCTTTGTTTAGCTTCTTAGGTCCTAGACCACGTCAGAACCAGGAACCCCCTTTTTTGGTAGGCACACCTGATGCTGTGAAGTGCAGCTCTGTATTGTTGGAACCTGCTAGTTGTTTGTGTGATTTCAGAGGTTTTATCAACTGACCAGCTGTTGGTTTAGACAGGAAGCTCCTCCGCGTGCAGCCACTGGCTTTGTGGCGACCAGCGTTCATAGCGATCACTTTTTTATCCTTCAATGTCTGCTCTTCCTATCATTGTGAAGTGTCACCAAGCTTTAATATTGTTCCCACTAAAGAGAATGTAAGCCGGGTTTAGACCGTCGGGAGACAGCTTCGTTTTTTATTAATTAGTAGTTTATTATTTATTATAACTAATATTGTTTTTTTAAATACAGTTTTATTTTGTTAATATTTTTAAAGTTATTTATCTATCTATACATATTTTTTATTAATTAGTAGTTTATTTTTTATTATATTAATATTGTTTTTATAATTATAGTTTTATTTTGTTAATGTTTTTATTAATGTTAACATATTTTTATTTACATTCATAATACATATTCTGTTTTTTTAATATTACTATTACTATTCTTTCTTTGTACTTTTATATCTTTTTTTTTTTTAAAGCAGGGTTGCCTTTGTTTAGCTTCTTAAGGTCCTAGACCCGCCGGGAACCAGGAACCCTTTTTGGTAAGGCACCCTGATGCTGTGCAAGTGCAGCTCTGTATTGTTGGAACCTGCTAGTTGTTTGTGTGATTTCAGAGGTTTCCTCCAACACAGGCTGACTTGGTTGGTTTGGAGCAGGAAACTCTCCTGGAGCAGCTCTGGCTGGAGTCCGAAGAGGGCGCCTCAAAGCAGCATTCTGTGGTTCTTGTGCGGTTTTGAGGCTTGATACTAGAACTGCATTTTCAATAAGTGCTTCCATGTTCTTGTTTGCTTCTGTATTTTGACCTCCAGGTGTTTTGGCCCAAATTTCTCAGTTGACCTTTTCTAAATCTTTGGTAGAGTTAAAATTGTTGTTTCTTCAATTCTACAGTGTGATCTCCATTGTGCAATATTCTGTGGCCATCACCTAATTGTTCTTTCATGATTTCCAGATTTTCAGTTCTCAAAGGGTGATTTCTTGAACTTTGCTGATGGACTCTGTGGTTTCGTTGAATGCTAGTCAGTGGCACAGTCTCACATTGCAATGACAGAACTCTGATCTCACCCCACTTTATTCTTTTGTATTCCTCTCCTTTTTCTCAGCCTACAGAGGAATACAAACTTGGCATCATCTCAAGTCTTTCTCAAATTTTTATAGCTCTGTCAACACCATAACAGTTGTGTTTCTTCTACAGACTGAACAATCAATTATTCTTTGTATTTTCTGTTCCAGCTCATCTGGAGGACACAAGGTTTTGCGGATGCGTGCCACTGTATGCCAGCTTTACTTTTTAGGGAGTTGAGAACTCCAGGGGTAGGGAGACTCATGTTTTCAGGTTGAGAGCCGTTTGTTGTTCAGCTTTTCAATGCAGCAAATGTTTCTTTTAAGTCTTGGAGATTTTGAGTTCTCTAGAATCTGCAGCTTCTTTGGTGAAAGCGTTCATTTCTTGTTTTCAAGCGTAAGAATGTGTGATTTGGCTTGAAAGGTATTCTTGTTCTGATTGGATGAGGATTGTTCCTGCTCTTTTTCAGAAGTTTCCAGTGTTTTCAAGAAGTTCAGCGTTGTTTGTCTCAGTCCATTAGGTTGATGGTAATGTCTGTGGTGCTGCTGAACCAAGTTTTTGCTCCTCACACCTGCACAGTGAGCTTGAGAATTTTCAGTGTCAGGGTGAGTTCTCTCTTCAGAGACTTGGTTTGGATGAGGATGGAGAGCATGTACGTTGTTTGTTGCTGCCTCTCCTGCGATGGCTTTGGGAGGTGCTTGGGCTGGTTCTGGAGACCAGTGTTTTTTTTTGTCCTGCAGTGTTTGGGCTGATTCTTCTCGTCTTTGAGCTGGAAGTTCCAGTGGTTCAAAGGGCCACAAGAGGGTGGTTTTGGACCCTGTGAACCTCTTTCAGTAGCTCACTGTTCTCCTGACTGAGAGCTTTGGCGGTGAGTTTGACTTGGATTAACTCGGTGGATAACTCTTTAGTATCCTGAACTCTGGCCTGGAGTTCCTGAAGAGTTTCTTTGAGGGTGGTGTTGGTCTCTGTCAGGAGGTTGACTTTTTCCTGTTGGTTCTTGCAACGGTCCTCCAGGGGTTTTTGCTCCTGGATTTTCTTGTTGACACGTTGCAAGTCCTTTTCCAGCTTCTTTGTAAGTGTGGCGGCCGATTTCTTTGCCTGGCAGAGTCCAGAGAAGGTCTCTCTCAGATTTTTCTTGCCTTCCAGCTCAGCGGCGAGGGTTTGCAGCTGGTTGGTCAGCGAGACGTTCTCCTGGACTCTTTTCTGAAGTTTGGAAAGATTCTGTGTGAGGTAGCTCTCCTCAACTAGAATGTCCAAAATGGCGAACATTTAAATATTAATTTTCAGGATAACTAAGAAAATCTTTAAAATGTTCTCGTGGATGGTAAAGAAAGTAGATGCAGTTTTTGTAACGTAGAAAAAACTGCGTGTTCCTCAGTAGCTCGAAGGTACCTGACGGGAATGCAAGGTTTTCGTAGCTGGGGAACAGAACGTATGCTCTGGTAAGACAACGGGCAATGAAACAGGGGTAGTAGAGAGGGTCTATAAGGCACTTCCGTGTGACATCATACTCTAAGCCCTCCCTCTCCCCATGAAGATCAAAGGCACAGGCGAGGGGACAGACAAAGTTCTCTCAATGATGATATCACACTTGGTAGTGTCCCTCATCATGTGTGACATCACCAAGAGTGACATCACCAAGAGGAATGTCACTGTTGCATGTCTGTTGCATGGCCCCTCCCCCCTCTGTTTTTGGGCATTGCATTTGTCTTGGTTATGTGTGGCTTTGATGCAGCTTCTCGGCCATGGGAACCCATTCCAAGTTCTCTGCGTTCTGTAATTGGACTAATCTGAAGGTCACATCAGGATTTTGGAGCTCTGTGAAATTTACTGTGCAGAACTCTGCAACCACTTTGCACTATGAGGTTCAACATCCTCTGACCCCTCTATCAATTATCTATCTGTCTATCTGTCTATCTATCTATCTATCTATCTATCTATCTATATCTATCTATCTATCTATCTATCTATCTATATCTATCTATCCCTATCTATCTATCTACTCTCTATCTATCTATCTATCTATCTATCTATCTATCTATCTATCTATCTATCTATCTATCTATCTATCTGTCTATCTGTCTGTCTGTCTGTCTGTCTGTCTGTCTGTCTGTCTGTCTAACAAAAACCCAAACCTGCTGCAGTTTGTTGTATTTGAAAACATAGGATTTAGTCCGAACGTTTAGTTTGCAGTAATATGAAGGAATTTCTGGAAGTTTCTGACTCCTGTGTGTGACAGCGGCGGTCGGCTCTGACAGGAACTCCGTTTCACCGCAGAGTGACGTTGCCTTCACTGACCCTGAGGGAGAACAGGCTCGCTCTGTGGCGTGTTGCCCCCAAGGCCGTGACAGGACGAGGGTGGTGTGATCGCATGCACAAGGGAGCAAGCCACAGTCACATGGCAGCACACGCCTCCAAGCCAAGGCAAGCCCTCTGATTGGTTGTATGATTTTACTCAGCTTGTTAATCAACTTCTGTTTGTTTTCAGTCATGGAAATAGCACGTTTTATTTTTTATTCCATCTTTAAACATCACTTTGGAGTTCTATCCGGAATGCCGCATCAGAGTTGATCAACATAAATTTTACCTTTTTTTCTTTTCCTAAAGCTTTTGGTCTGCAATCGTTCCTGATCAGATAAAAAAACGATTTTCCGTTTTTTAGAAGGGTTAGAATCCCCTTTAGAGCAAACTTTGTCTTCATTTTCACACGTTTACAATTATTTCTGCAGATGTTTTTTAATTTGAGCTTCAGCCTCGTTATTTCTAGTCGTCCTTTTCCAGATGTAGTTTTGACTTCTTTTGTTTTACATGTAGAGGCTCCAAATGTGCCTTTTCCCCCCATTTCTAGCACTACCACTAGTGTCTCTGTGTTAAGCCGGTTACCTTTTGTACTTTTCCTGAAAATTCCTGAATTGCCGCTAGTCAGGAGGAGGAGGGATATTTGTTCAAAACTTTTCATGTTCGTTTATTTATGATGTACATAGGTTACTTCAGGCTTTCAATCTACATATGAAATGTTCAAGAAGCCGCTGACCGTACCCAAACCATGATGAGTCCACCTCCATGTTCAAAAGTTAGAGGCGCTGTGTTTTTTTTGTTTAAAACAATGCATTTTTTTTCCTTTTGCAAGGCTCGCCTCATAAGCGAAGTTTATGTTTACCTTTTAAGTTAAAAAAGTAAATTGGGCACAGATGTGACAGAAATTTATTTTTTTATTGTTACAGTACAAAACCTATTGTGGGACATAAATGTTAAAATGACCAAAACATTTCAAATGATCTTGGTTTCAAAACTAACATAGCCCCCCCCCCCCCTTTTTTTGTTGTTGTTGCAAAGTTGTGGTTTTTTATCATCAGACAAAAACTAGAATAAATGTTGGATGCAAACAGGACTCTTCCAAAAACATACAATGTTAACCCTTTCATGGCTGAATTTCTCTGTATCTATATAAAAAAATATTCTTCCGTTTTTTTCCGGTAAATTAAGTGGAGTCCTGTATTTAATAGTAAGTTGCAAATAGCAACACATGGCGTAAAGGAGTTAAATGTTTCTGATTATTAATATCAAAAAGGTATTTATGGAAATAAGGCATGTTTATCACAAAAGTAGGATTAAAATAATCCCAAACTTATAAACAGGTTCACCAGAGAACCTGCAGAGATCACCAGTTTGAGCCTTGTACTGGAAAAAATCCCCACAATTTATGAAGAAACAAAAAATCCACAGATGTTTAAATTATAGAAATTCTGCCCTAATGAGCGATCACATTTGGATTATTTTGCATAATTTACTATAAAAGAAACAACAAATATTCATTATTTTCCTTCCAAATTCCATTTTATACCAAAGATTTGTAAAATAGATTCATATTTTTGGGATATTTGCTCTGTTTTTGACACTAAAGTAGGATGGCAAATCAACATTTTTTTAAGGTTTTAGGGTGATATTTAGCACCTCTCGGTGATGGAAGATCTAAACCTGCAGGTCAAGCTCAGCCTTTTAAAGCCATCAAAGAGGCGGATGTCGGAGTTAAACTACAGTTTCAGTTTCACCAAGAAAAAAAACCCTGTATTAATCTCCTTTGATATTTCTTTGAGTCACTTTAATGCACTTTGTCATAATCTACTTCTTTTAAAAAAAAATAATAATAAAAGAGATGTAAGTGTGCGATCCAGAGTCTTTAAAAAACAGGGAACGCTGCAATTTGGGAGCAGAGATGTTTGGAGCGACACATCAAACTCAACATTTTTTTCACTTCCTTGCAAAGGTCAAAAGAACACTTCGCTCGCAAAATGCAGGACTGCTTGTGGTTCCTAGAATTAGTAAAAGTACGGTTGGAGGTAGAGCGTTTAGCCACCAAGCCCCTGTCTTATGGAATAAACTCCCAGCTCATGTAAGAGAGGCCGATTCAGTTTCTACATTTAAAGTTAGACTGAAAACATTCCTCTTTGGACAGGCTTATTGTCAGACTAGTTAGTATTCAGAAATTATTTAACTTAATGTTAAGTTGTTTAAATTAAACTTAACTATTTCTTTTAAAAGGCTGCTAGAAGTTGAAGCTGGGGTAACTATGGTGCACTAGGGTTCTGTCTTCTTTTCTTTTCTACTTCTACCCTTCCTCTCATCCATTCCTGATCATCATTTATCATTTAGTTCTCCATGCCTCTGTCTGGTACAGTGCGATTCATGTATTGTCCCTCTTTTCCTCTCCCCTCCTGGGGAGTGGGAGTGCTTCCAGACTCCAGTTGGCTCATCCGTGCTCCAGTTCCTGACCGTCTACCTCGCCTTTGCTCCGGCTCCTACACCTGGCTGTGGTTCCTGTCTCCGGCTCATCTCTGGCTCGTCTCTGCTCTGTACCTGACCGAGTACCTCGTCTCTGCTCCTGCTGCTGGCTGTGGTTCCTGTCTCCAGCTCGACTCGCGCCTTTGACTGTCCCCACGACCACGGCTGGATGAAGCTCGTCTGTTGGACTTTAAATATGTAGTTATAGATTTAGATAAGTTAATTCTTCTCTAAGAGTTCTGGTACATCGCCTGTCCGTCCTGGGGGAGGATCCCTCCTTCATGTGGGCACCCCTGAGGTTTCTTCGTTTTTTCCGGAATCCGTTTTTTTTGGGAGTTTTTCCTTACCGCGAAGGGGGGTCTAAGGGCAGGGATGCCAGTATAGCTTTGTCAGTTTGTTAGTTCATTTTAGTATTTTCCTATTGAACTCTTTGCATTCATGATCCTTTTGAGTTCATGTTTTACTTCGAAGCCCATCGAGACGACTGTTGTTGTGATTTTGGGCTATACAAATAAAATTGAATTGAATTGAATTGAATTGAAAAGTTTTGTTTTTGTTGTTTATCTCATTGATGTATTTCCCCCCACGTCTTCATCATCTTTGTGGCTTGTTTGTGTCATTGTTAACCTGAACATTTGAGATATTTTACAGCTGATCTGCATTAAAATAGACGTCAGTGCTAAACTACCTCATTCATTTCCAGATGAAAGAATCCGTTTCTTCTGATATTTAACTTTAGTAGAAAACATTATTTATTTATTTATTTTTTACTGTTAAGAGGCCTGGCTATTTTGTTGGTTTGGTTATATGAAGTCCTGATTAAAAACGATCACAGATAGGCCACAGAATAATATATTTTTTTTCAAATTTTAACTCTCCTTACGCTCATTTTACATTACTCTGTTAGTAATATGAAAATGAAGTTATTAGAGACGGATATAATATTATTTACAGTACCTTGTTTCACAGTTTATAACTTATTTTCATATTTTTTTCCTTTAATGACGCATTTCTACCCTGTTAAGGACAATAATTGGCTGTTTGATCACTTTAAACATGTATATTGATGCTTTTTTTATTTTTTTACTTCGTCCCAGTGATGATCTGCTCCCCAGAGTCCTGATGAGGACGTTGTCATTTGAATCCTTCAGGACATTTATTTAGTTCTACGATCCCTTCTAGACATCTGTGAAGTATTTCTTGTTTGAGAAAAACTCGAAAAAGGCCTACGATGATAAAAACAAACACTTTCAAAATAGAATCTATATTATTCCTTTTTTGTTTAAACAATAAAACACAAGTCTAAAACTGAATTGACAGTGAAACTTGTCTTTGAGCAGCCAACGGTGATGGGGGCTAAAGCCCAAAGCTTCCCAGAAAGGTGATGGGGAGCAGAAGCGCTGCTGCCCTGACGGGCCGTCCTGCCGCGCCCCTCGGCAGTATGGCGTCTCTGGAGGCGGTCACGCTGCGACCGAAGGTGGGGTGGATGTGTCTGAAGTTGTTTTGCAGCGGGGTCACCTGCTCTGCGTCCTCCTCCGTGGCGAAGATCTGAGAGGTAAACTGAGCCAGCTGAGAAGAAGACGGCAAACAACTCAAATCACTTTCTGCAGATAAAAAAACACAACCTTTTTTTTTTTTAATTTGCAGACATACTTGAGACCATGAGATGTAAATGGGGACTTGATATAAAGTCCATACGACTGCTTGAGAGCAAGGAGGGGTGGTGAGGCTGCCGTAGTAACGGTAATACTGGCTCATGTTGTGCCTGGGCAGGAGACCCATCAGAGGAAAAGGCTTGACTTTAGCTGTTTGGCCTTGATGGAGGAGAGGAGAGCCATAATAAAAACCCAGTTTCAGATAACGCCAGCAGGTCTGAGTAGACATCCTTCATCTGACCTTTGTAAGCAACGGAAGACAGCATTTGGGAAATGTGTCCAAAGTGCACGTTGTCCGCATAAACCACCTGCAAAACAGGCAGCATCAGTCAGTTCTGCACCAAGTGACGGAGATCAAAGGTCAACATTTAAGGACTAACGTCGATGAAGAAGCCGAGAACAGCGAGTCCAGTCGGATCCTCCAAGGCTGCAGACATGTTCGGGTGGACGGACTTCACGCTGACAATGTGCATCTAGGATTTAAAGGACCGAAAGCCCTAAGAGCTGGAGGGGGGGGGGGGCAACCTCATAACCCCACAGAGCCATCTACTGACCGTACTGTACCTCCATTGGGTATCGGCGTCCGTCCACTGTGTGCTCTGAGCCGTTTGTGGCCGGCCCCCCCCAGTGGAAGTGCAGCTGGATGGTGTGGTACTCGTCCGGAAGACCTCCGCCGCTCACCGCCATGCCGCTGCCAACCTGCAGGAGGACTGGGGACAGCAGGTGAGTCACCACCACCCCCCTCCCCTGATGCCAAAGAGAGAAGAACACCATAAAACAGCAGGAAACTCACCTGAGTGGCCATCGTTTGTGAGGGTCCAGTGGCCCGGCTGAGTCACATCGAAGCCCTCCAAGTGCAGAGGCCCCAAGGAGTCGCTTTTGGGCATGTGGGGGTCAAAGTTGATGGGGGAGTGATGGTGTTCCAGGAGGGGGTGACACGAAGCAAACAGATCTCCCCATGAGTACGGATCTAAGGATTTAAAATAGTATATTTTGTAGTGATCGCATAAAATATATTGATAAGACAAATAAAGTGGGGGTTTGTTACCACAGTGGGGTTGACTGTAACAGTAGTCTGGAACACAAAAAAACACACACATCACACTCTAATCTTCAATCAGACGAATGTCAGGCTGGATGTGGACTCTCACCTGCCTCGGTGGATGAGGCTGCGGTCAGCAGCAGCAGCAGCGGCGCCGCGGTCCACATCATCGCGTCCAGGAGGGTGCTGAGGTAGAGCGGAGAGCCGGGAAAGAACGTCCCCCTTAAATAATCTGGGAGGTGAAAGCTGAGTTTCATCTTCTGCAGGTCTGATCGGTGAACTGTGGCATTACCAGTCCGGTGGTCTTTCCTGATCAACAGGCTCATTGATGCAAAGAGGGAGTCAAGCACCCCCACCTCCCCCACCCTCCACCTCTCTGTTTCTGCCAGCAGATGCCCAGTGACTAGCAACAAGACCCATTCATCTCATGGGAAACTCGGGGGGATGCGAGCTGAACAGAATACATATGATTCAAGCAAACATCCTGCAAAATATCTTCATTTGATTGACTTTTCCTGCAAAACTCTGCAAATACAGTTGATTTGAACAAATCCACCATTTGTCATGGTGGATCTGAAAGGGGGAACTCTTTGTTAGAAATGTTTAGGAAACGATAAATTGATTTCAAAGTGGGAATTTAGTCTCTCAAATGCCACGCGTCTGGATTTAAGAGATGAGTGGCTCAGTCACAACTTGACCTCTGAGAACAAAGCCTCTTTTCTTGTGTGACAATCCTCCACAGCTGGGTATCACTGTCCTCGCTCCGCCTGCTGCCTTATGAGTCACAGCCAGGCGCTCCTTTCAACTGCTCCAACCTTCCACGCCCTGCGGTCGCTCGCCGGCTCAACGTTTTGGGGGATTTCTTGACATTTGGTCACTCTATAGGTTGAGGACTTTTACTGCCAAACTCATAAAAGGACTTGATTGTTGACGTTCACTGTTAAAGTTCAGCAGTTCTGTCCTGCTTCCCTTTTTTTTTTTAAATAAAAAAACCCAGACAAATCTGAAATTAAAGCATCTTTTTTTTTAATTTAAAGGCTATCAAATGAGACAATAAAATTTATTTAGCATTAGTTGTTTTTACATTTAAAACATCCCAAACCGCTCTCAGAAAAAATGAGTCCAGGCGTAGCGGAGGCTAGAAATCCATTTGGGTGAAGAGCAGGTTTACAGTTCATGAGATGATGAACCTTTTACAAGTCAAAGATGCTTCAACAAAAAAAAAAAAAAATGGCTCTTTGCATGCCAAAAGCTAAAAACATGCACCAAAAAGTCTAAAAAAAAATGACAAAATAAAAATATGAAAAGAAAAAAAAACTGAACAGTGTTTATGTGTGGTTCCATTTTTTTAAAAACACACATGCACACTTGTTTATTAGATAATCCACTGTGGATTGTCAATGCAAAAACCAAAAAATAATTGCATGAATTTTGACAAAATCATGTGACATTCAATACATTCCAACATATTTATTCTGATCGGAGCTGAGCAGTTTTTTTGGATGCTGGTGGTTGAGAAGATCGTCCAGGTTCTTACAGCTTTGGGAACCTCATCCAGGAGGAGATCAAATGATTGTTCCAAATGAGAAGTTTTGCTCTTTATGCTATATAATAAAAACAAATTAAGAAAAAAAAACAGAATGAAAAACCCTTCTCCGCTACAGTCAGCAGCATCGTCTCCACACGTTAACCTAAAGACACACAGCATCCAGATGCAAAGACTGATCCTCACAAATGAACATTTACTGAAAAGACGAGAGTCCAAGTTATCCCGGGAAATTCATCCACGTGATGAAATAAAGGTGATTTGCTTATTAATACGATGACCCCATCCTTTGATTTTTTTTTAACAAATCAAATCCCAGTTTGAGCCCAAATGTTCACACAAACCTTTTGAGAAGTCGATCCCATCACAAACCAGCCTAAATCTACAACAGAATACACTCTGCAGTCATAAATTATCACTTTAAACACAATTCAGAATCTATTTGATACCTAAAGCTTTCTCCCCCCTCCACCCAAGAAAAAAAGAACAGCAGGAAACTTCCAGTACCTTCTCAGAGTTCAACAACATAATTGGCAACATGACCTTTTTATGAAGGAATTGTAAATGTGATGTGGGTGTGGTTATTGCAGCCTTGATGCACATGTCAGAGGCTCCTCATTGTGCCCTGGGTTTGGGCTGAAAGGTGCAGCTCTGATGAGCAGGAACCCAGGAGGGTATTTACAGCAGGATCTCTTGACAAATCTTTTTTTCAGGTTTGCTCAGTCAGCGGGAAAACGGAGACCTCTCAGCCTGAAACAATTGCTTTGATTTTTGTGTTGTTTTTTCCTTTGTGTGCAGAATCTGTGCTTTTTCACATGTTACAGTTCAGAGGGAAAAAAGCTGAAAAATGCAGGTGTTTGCACAAAACCACCACCTTGCTGTAAAACTACTTGAAGAAAAGTGGCAGCTCCACCATCTGATATTTCTGTACACTTGGTCCCCCCCCCTCCCTACAGTCGATGAAAAAATGCCAGAAAACGCCTGCGACCTTCTCCACCCATCCTCTTAGTCCTATATGACAGTGCTGAGAGAGGACGTGTGGTCCGCCCCCACAGGAGGTGGGGCCTGCTCGTCTGTTGGCGTGTCGGGCCCCACCAGGAGCGTGCTGCTGTCTATGGAGTCCGCCCTCTCCTGGGAGGGCGGCGCAGAGTCGTGGATGGGAGCAGAGCTGTTTGGACCGTCGACCTGGAGCCCGTCTCCCATGGCGTTCATTTGGCTCGGCACCATGGAGACCCCCGTGTGTCCTGAGGACAACAGTTAGAAACGTTAAAAGCCTGATTAGATCCTCCAACATCTCTGGATGGAACGATCACCAACCAAGGTCCACGTAGAGGAAACTGTCTGGGTTGATGGAGGCTTCATATGGCGGAGGGGGGTCGTCCGGATGATGGATGTCTGGGTATTTGTAGGCTGCGTAGGGTGGAGGCGGCTCCTGGAAGTGAAAGGCTCCACCCTCTCCATCATCGGACAGATGCAGAGGAGTGAGACCGGTCCCGAAGGCGTCCGGGCCGTAGTCAAAGCCCGGCACTCGTCTGCCGAGGTTGAAGTGGTGCACTGTGTAAAAGGAGACGGCTTTAGTCACAACCGCTGCCTCCACCTGCAGCTGAGGTGTGGGCAGATCCGAGTCATGCTCACGGTTGCCGCCAATCAGCGTCTCGATCCGTTCCCGCCTTCTCTGACGGAGCCTGTGCACCATGAAGAGCAGCAGGGAGAGGATGAGGAAGGAGGAGATGCAGCTGACGATCAGCCTCATCCCGCTCGCCATGGAGTCGAACAGACTGTTTCCACCTGAGAGGCAGAGGAAACAAAGTTTGATTCAAATTAGGAACACCTTGCATGGTTTTTCTACCTTCCATCTTTAACAAACTGAAAATCACTTCAGTTTCAGTAGGGATCACTTTTAAAAAGTTCTTTTTTTTCTCTCATCAAGCTAAAGTCAGCACCTATATCCAGGCAGGTGAACTTGCAGCACTCTTTGGGGTCCTTGCGAAAGTGCGTGCAGCCCTGCGGTCGCTCGCAAAGCGCCGCAACGCACATCTCCGGCTCGCCATCGTGACACGTGCAGCTCAAACACGGGTCGTCCCCCTTGGGAGTGAAGTAGTAGCCTTCATTCACCACGTTGTCCTTTATGTCTACGCAAGTTTGTCCTAATGGGAGCGGGGACACAACATCTACACATTATTTCAAAATAAACCCGTGGTTCTGCTCCGGCGTGCGCGGCGGTGAGCGTGAAGTCAGCACATACTCCTCTTGCACAGAAAGGGGAACGTCTTGTAGCAGTTTTCCACGTGCCAGCTGTGGAACCCTCGCTCGTTGATGTTCTTCATCTGAAAGCGCTGCAGCTGAGCGCAGAAGACGTTGTCCTGAGAAAGAGACGTCTCCCCGAGTTTGGCTAGACCCTCAGGGGGCAAAAACACCTGCATGGACCCTGCCGGGAAACAGAAATGCTCTGAATGTTCCCACGAACCAACGGGAAGTATAAAGCAGCAACTACTGAGCTAGTCTTCAGGGAGAAAATCTATTTCTATTACCTTTGTAAGCCACTTCCCATCGGCCTTTCAGCGTGTGGCTCTCATTGGTGATCACGTACTGGTACCCCACCCAAAAACTGCACACAAAACACACAATCCTTTAGAACTCCCGGTGATGCATGAATGAATCGATTTTCCCACCAGAGAAACCACAGTCGCCATTTTTCCTCCACTTCAACCTGCTGTAATCGTAACGGAATGAGTGAAAACGCCAACTGTTTGATCTCCATGTTTTAAAAAAAAAAAAAAAAAGGAAAGACAGCAGCAAACCGGGGGTAGCTACAAACGTACTTGCACTGATCTCTGCAGACTTTGTCGTCAAAGTCCACCTCAATCTTCAGGATGAACTGCAGCTCCTCGTTGGTCACGAACGTCGCCAGAGAGCCGTTGACCTTCTGACACGTGTCCACGGCCTGCCAGTAGTTCTCACTTCTCATGTAGACTTTGTAGCAGCTGGCTGTTTTCTCGTAGTGGTGCCACCCGCTGGGACATTTCTCTGTGGACGGACAGGAATTTATTATCATTATTATTATTATTATTTTTAAATTGGGCTCTGATTGACTCGCTTAAAAAAGGGGATGCTCTTCTTACTGTTAAAGCGCACTGGTTGGGGAACACCGATGACATCTTCTACCTGTTCATATCCATCCCGAAAATGAATTCTCTCCTCTGTTGAAGCTAAGAAAAAAATAAAACAGAACTTTTTAATGCTTTTAAAAATGTACACACAACCTATGTGTTGTTAAACACAATTTGCAAGTTTGAGCCTTAAGTCATCGGAAAGAAGAAGATTGGACGGCGTTTATGCTGCTGCAGAAACAAAGAGTCAAACTAACTTTTAGCATATTAGACTTAAACTCCTGGAAGACGTTGAACTGCATTCATCCACATTTATAAGAAAAGCAAAACTATTTTAGGTTTCTGGATGGACTGCTTCCATCAGGAGTTTGATTGCCATGAAAATATATTTACAACACCTACTGGTGAGTCTGTACTAAAACTCAGTATTTGTTGACATAAAGGCTCTGATAAAGGGCAGAAGTCACTGTCAATAACATCCAAGGAAAACAGAACAATAACAACATTAAAAATAAGGATAATTGAAAAAACATTAATAGAAATAAGTAGAATAAAATAAAAAATAAAAAAAGAATAAAAAAATATCGAAACTAAAAAGAAATTAAAAAAAATAAAATAAATAAAAAATCCCCAGAAAAAAAGAAAAATATATATAAGTTAAATAAAGCTAACAATTACAATGATTATTAAAATAAAAATAAAATAAAGACATTTAAGAATAAATAATATTACTTCATTAAATGCACACTAAATGCAATAAATACTAACAAAAATAAATATTGAATAAAAAAATAAAAATGAATAAAAAGCCCAATGACTTTATTACATCAAATTCCAATATATATATATATATATAAATCAAAAATTTTAATTAATAAAAATATACCAATGAAATTACATATTAAATTAAAATTTTAAAGTAAAAATTTAAATCTTAAAATAAAAGTTCCTTAGATTGTTCTGGTCGGTCATGCTATAAATCTTTCCCTAAAATAATCATTTAAAACAGTTTAAATGCGTCTTCCTGGTCTCTAAAACAGCAGGTTAACCCACTAAAACAAACAGTTTAGGTTCTGTAATCACAGAAGTGTAGTTGTCTTAAAAAAAATCATTTCAATTAAGAGAGGAAACCTAAAAACAGGCAAACTGAGCCCTTCTGGGGACTGCTGATGCAAANTTAACTGCCATGAATGCTAAATTTGTTTCAACCTTTCATCAGGTTCCGCTAGGATGACATCATAAAGGTGAGATTGGCACCAAAGGAAGCGGTCCATCTTCTCACAGCTGGACTCCTTAGCTTAAAAAGAGCAAAACCTTTGTGGGTCTCTTGAAATTTAGAAAGGCTTTTCACAGACTATGACTGCTTGAATTCTCTTTACTAATCAAGCACTCAAGGCATATTGCAAATGTTAAATGGAAGGAACTGAGAGAAAGCTTTAATTATCCTTCCAATAAATTTGAAGGACACAGCTCTTGTGTTCCATGAAAGCAGCGTAAACTGTAAAAGTTAAAGTCTACAATTTTATAAAAGACAAACTAAGCACAAGTAAGAGGCTGTAACACGTGAGTTATGCTGGGGAGACAGATGATGCTGCGATGGTGTTCTGCTACAAAATGTTGCTTGTTTCAATTTTACTGGCAGTTATGGACCAGATTTTTTGGTTGATTTCTTTCAGTGCTGAATACATCTGAGCACAAGATAAGTTTCTACAAAGAAAAACAGTTTACAAAAAACTTCATTTATTTTTGTAACTTTATATGTATGTGAAAGTTAACACATCTAATTCTTTATTCTAACATGTATTCCAATATAAAAAAAAATATGAAAAACGTTTTTTCTTTGCCAGAACTGGGTATTTGTATTATTCAGAGTCTCAGCAAATGTCAGCATAAGTGCAGGCAGGAGTGGAACAGAGCTGCTGTTGCAGGTACAAACGACTGGTGCAACAGCCATTGTTTCTGCTGTTAAGACTTGAAATGCAGTCATTAGAATTCAGAGCATTGCTGAGTACAGATGCCTGAGCTGGCTGTGTTAGAGATTGAGAACTCCTGGCTGTCCAATTAACTCCCACTTAATACTGTTCAGGTTGTTGCTTTGCAGGCATGCAAGCATTTTCAAGCAGTTATGCATTACTGTAGCTTCTGGTTACATACAGACAAAGCCGACAGAATGCTTTTAGCTCCTGACCATCACAAAAAAAGCATGTTGCTGCAGTCTTTGGTATTCATACGTCCAATAAAAGAGAACTGTTTTCATTCAAAGGTAGCAACAACATTTGATTGAGCTCATAAAAGAAAAGTAATCAGCAGAAGTCTCATGAGAAGCTCAGTAAATCTGTGCAATACCTACTTCTGGTGAAGGTGAACATTCTGCAGCACAGCAGAGGGACCACTGTCATTTCATTCATTCATGGAGAAACATTTATTTGAATGTTTTTGTTCTGTTATCAGCTTTGAAGAATTGCAAAATGATCCCTGTATTTGCATTTACAAATGTCTACATTCAATAGATTACCCAACCATAACTTGTCACTTCCATCAATGAGTCAAACACATATCATCTTGATGTACTGTAGGTGAGGAAATTTTATTTGTTTAGAAGTGCATTTCATATTTATGGGAGTCCTAACAAAAAAGAAAGAAAAGGATAAAATAGAAGTGCAAAAAATATAACTTGAAGAGCAAAATCACATATCAAATTATAAACACAAAAAATATATAACACAACTAAAAATGATATGTATGAATAAAATCCCTTTGAAGGAAGGAATAAAAAGCAATGTACAGATAAAAACTTTCATTTGTCACTCTGATTGAAATGGCACCTTTTTTTTTATTATTCTGGACTAGAACATTATCTGAGAAGAAACGTATCTACAATCGTCTGTAAAGATTTTCAAGATTCTAGCTGCATGACACTGCAACTTTTCTATGTTTAGTCCTGACTCTTAACACTAGAGCAGGGGTATTCAATTAAAATTCAAAAAGGTCCAGTTACTAAAATTTTCTCCCAGCAAAGGTCCGGATCTTATGTTGTCACTTAACATAATGTACCCTCATGTTAATAAAATCAATAATGCACATACATTTCTATATAATTTATTGTTACATTTCAACTGTTTTCAAAGTAATATGCTTTTAACATACCGAAAAGTATGAACTTGTATGGCACTTGAATGGAAAACAATACTGAATGGTAAACAACACTGAAATTATTCTGAATAAAATAAATAAAAAATGCAAACACAGCTTTGAGCAGCCTGAACTTAGGGCCTATTTCAAGTAATGTAAAACATTCAGAATCTTTTGGATAAAATAAAAGTGCTTTTAATCTTCAAGAAAAAAATTAAAAAAGACATTTGAGCTCCCACCTTTTTAAAACATGAACTACATTTTAAATAAAATAACACAGGAAACTTTTTAAGTAAAATAGAACAGGGCAGAATTTACTGAATAAAAAAAAGTGCAGAACTTTGAGCAGCTCCCTTTTTCATCTCTCCTTTCAAACTTTCCTTACTCCCTTTCAATCTTTCTTTCCTAGTGAGAGAAATGGGCATGTAACTGTCCTGCCAGCAGTTTCTGCAGCCGCATTTCAGCACTCCTTTACAACTGTCACATCGCTGAATGCTTTCTTGCGTTGCGCCAAAATCTACGCGATCTTTAACAAACACTCATTTGCACGTTGCTGCGCGGTAAATGCATGCGTGATGACACGAGTAGACCTGTCATACTGTGCTTTCAATTTGATGATTTTAGGTAAACAATCGATTTGATTGGCTTGGCTATTGATGACGCTCTTGTCACAATTACTGGATTAGCTGCGCATGAACAAATGATTAATATTTTTTTAATATCAAATCCGGTCCGGGCAGACTCGTCACTCGGTCCGGACTCGGACCGCGGTCCGCCATTTGACGATGCCCGCTATAAGTCTTTCCCTAAAATAATCATTTAAAACAGTTAAATGTGTCTTCCTGGTCTCTAAAACAGCAGGTTTACCCACTAAAACAAACAGTTTAGGTTCTGTAATCACAGAAGTGTAGTTGTCTTAAAAAAATCATTTCAATTAAGAGAGGAAACCTAAAAACAGGCAAACTGAGCCCTTCTGGGGACTGCTGATGCAAAACACAAATACTAAAACCTAAAAACATGAAGAAAAGATCAGAAAATTGTCAAGACATTACAGTAAATAAACCCGTGAAGCAGCCAAACATAATGAGACACCCTGTGATTCTCCCCCCTGCCATCAGACCCAGAACTGGAAAACCAGAAGATGTCACATTTAAAATTCTAACAGAAAAACTTCCCCTCAGCTCTCTGCAGCCTGATTTCTGTTAGGACCCACAAAATCAGCTCAAACTGTCCTACAGCAGGTTTTCACAGAGACAGATATGTGTAGGAAAGAGGAAACGTCAAGACAAAACTAAAGAAACGCAACAAAATGCAACGGCCAGAAAAAGTTGCAACATTTCTGGAAAAGGAGATTTGAGAATTTTAACTGTTCATAAAGCGGAAATAACGCTGAACACCTTTAAAGTGTAAAAACTCAAGACCCTTTATTTTATATCTCTGACGGTAGATATTCTCAAAACCAGACTGATTCCATTAAGATGGTAGATATTTAAAAAAAAAAAAAACATTTCAACTGGACAAGTCTGGTTTTGTTAAATAAAACACAATCTGCACAAACAGTCTCACAAGCCTCCATGTATGTGTGTTAAAGAACGCTTAGGTGAAAAGCTGTTGCGTGCAAACCAGCCGCCATCATCAGATCATTAGAGCCGCCATTCTTAAAGGCAGAACGGCCAAGCGTTGAAGCGTCAGTCGGCTGCAGAGGTCACATGCTGCTCTCAATCCTTCCAGTAATTCCCATTATGAGGTCAGGGATCTGGGATAAAGTCTTATGGATTTTAGGCAGGAAACAATAGGATTTCGGTCAAAAGCTTTGCTTAAACAACATCTATGTGCTGCTGAAGAGATCAACCTGCTCCAAACCAAAACAAAGACAGCATGCTGCCACTCAGGACAGACCTCTGTGGCCTCTGTTGTGTGGGAAACTGAAATAAAAAAAATCTTTTTCAATAAAGAAATTCTGTTAATGTATGGTTTCCATGGAGATGAATAAACATTTCAAATGATCCGTGGCAGCCAAAAAAATGATCTTTCCCCCTAAATTTACTTCTGAGAATTGAACGTCTTTCAATCTCTACTTTCACCCCGAACGGGATTTGAGCGTCAAATATGTTGTTTGACACTTTTCCAAAAATTTGTGTATAAACCTGCTGCTCCTAAAACAAGTGGGAGGAGCTACCATCAAAAGTCGTTGGCCTCACCGCTACGTCATGGAAGACATAGATGACGGTAATCACGTCTTTGTTTATGAGATCATTCAGAGACCGCAGGGGCAGCGTCAGCCCTACTTCCATCCCTCTGACCCAGTTTGAGGACTTTCTGTCCCGCATTAGTCCAAGGTGGGTATAAAATAAAAATAAGAATCAAGAACCTTTATATTATTGTGTTGATACAAAAAAGTGAGAAAAAAAATCATAAACTTCAGGAGGAGAACAACGATCAGCTTCTCCTCCATGTTGGTTTTGGACTTCAGCCGCTGTTCACATCAACACGTCGCTACCAAAACTGAGGTGGTTGCCGTGATGCAAACCTTCGCCAAAGGTTTACATATTAGAACCCCAGAAACATTGCACCACATGATGCCAACCCCTGAAATGCCCTGCCAAAGAAAAATCATGCCGCAGAACCTCTCACCGCATCTGCACTTCGACTTAACATGGCGACGGGACGCCCTGGTAAAGGAATTGTGTCTTGACTAAACGCAGCCTAAAGACCTGGCAGTTTTCCACGTGCCCGCTGTGAAACCCTTGCTTGTTGATGTTCTTCGTCTGAAAGCACTGCATCTGAGCGTAGAGGTTGTTGTCCTGTAAACAGAGAGCTCTCAACAACAGAGGCAAATTTCTAATGAACTGCTGCCACTCCAGAGAAAGTATGTAGTAGAAAAAGACAATTTTTTTTTAAATTTGGGCTAAAATGGCAAAATCATAATTAAAAGACCACTGGGAACGGAATAGATCAAAAGACGACAATACAACAAGACAATAAGACAAGACGGCGTGATGCTCCTATGTCCATCAGTGGTGTGCTATAGGTGTGAGGTAACAGAGAGGAGCTGGAAGTACTCACACAGACAGCCGATCTCATCGCTCCCATCCTCGCATTCTGTCCAGCCATCGCACTGCCAGGCTATGGGGATGCACTGGATCTTCCCACTGTGGCAGGCAAACTGCCCGGGACTGCAACGCGGCTCTGGAACACAGAAAAAGCACAAAACAAGATTTGATGGCGTGTAGGGAACGTACTGGAGAACTACGTATAGATTTCCAATCCCACCGTCAGATCAATCATTTACATTCTGTCGCAACAGAGGAGGAAAAATAATATCACAAACTCCAACAAGCTCAGTGAGCGACTGTGATATCCTTTAAAGACATAAATGCACCACCAGAAGGAAGTTTTATGTGTTTATCTTTCTCTGTCTAGCGTGAATGGGATGAAATCTGTCATGTTTTCTCCATTCACATGAAACCCATGATCTTCAGTGCTTTCGTCAAGCATAGTATCAAGCTCAGCTCAGTTCTGAAGGAACCGAGGAGCTCAAAAGAAGTCGGTTCTTCATCAACCAATGAAACAGCAGCTCCGTCCCAAAGCAGCAGAAAAGATGAAGAGAGGAAACAATAAAGACAACTTCCTTCCTTTCCTTTTCTTTACCTGAATACACCTCAGTCAATGTTGTGGTAGCCGCTTAAATACTATCCAGAAAACTAAAATGAAACTAAAAAAAACAAAAAACAACTAAACTAAGAAAGCAAACTGCTTGCTTACCTGACAATAATCTCGCCTGGACTAGCCGTGGACCTGAAACAAATAGAAACAATGAAGTGACTGTCCTGCTTATGTGGCAGCTTTCTTTCTAGAATACCAACAATCAAACCAGCTTTAGAGATTAGACAAACTCACATTTATGCCATGTATGTCCATTTTTCTTAATCAATCCTTTTCAATGTTGGCTGAACTGACATTCTCTCTTCCATTTCTACACAATCATCCATAACATACACTGTTGTTGTTTTTAACTGCAGACAAAAGAAAATGCGTTCTTTGCCTGACGTAAGCATCAGAAAATCAAGAAAACCAAACGCTAAAAGTCCACTTTGAAACCGATAAGACTCCTCCACCAAAAGAAGTTTTCAAAGCCCTTGACAGATGCCCTCCTGCCCTACATGATGCTAAGTGGATTGGATCGCATTACAGAGCCACGTTGCCCTGGTGGGACCAAAAGCGTCTTTTTGATAATCCGCAAGAAAAGTACACATTCTTTTGATAGTATATCATGAACTGTTTAATAAGAGTCCTTATTGCCGACAGTACAGCTGTAGATAAACAAATCTACATGCAGCTCACACAAAATGTCACAAAGGAATTTGCAGATTACCTCTTTGTACGGATGAAAACAAAAAAAAAGGCTTCTGTCTACTAAGCAGCAACATTAATTTGAATATTTTTGAAATGAAGTTTCATCTTCAGGCTACTGTTTCTGCACCAGAACTGCTAAAAAAAAGTGTATTCCCATCCCCAGCCCTGCCAAGGATCGCACAATTATATTCGTAGAAACGAAGCACCCCAAAGTAATTACAATACTGTACTTTATTGTATTGAGAGTATTGAGAGAATCTACAACCTTTATGCATTTCTTTTTTTTTCTTTGACAACTCAAAATTTCAATTGGATTTCATTCGAGGAAATACACAGGATTGGCAAACAAACTGCAGTAAACACTCCAGAGAGGATGTGTCTAGGAAATCACAAGCATGAACTTTAGGGGCTTTTTAAACAATAGAGACTTGTTCTTGTACATAAACCGAGTTTTAAAGCCTCTCTGTCAACAACAGGGTGAACCTGACCTTTTAACATAGATTTAAACAACACTAAGATGCAAACTGGACTTTAACCTTCAGCCCAAAAACCCCAGGAAAGCATCAGACAAACACAGTTAGGACTTGAGAGGAATTCACTGACAGAACACACAAAAAAATCCTTTTAGAATTCAGACAATAAATACTGTTTTAGTTTAATTGCTAGTTTGTGGAATCCTTCCTTTGCAAACTTTGAAAAAAATAAAATAAAAAAACAACATTAAAAACGGAATGACTTTCTAATGAAACAGCAATGAAGCTGCTCACACATATTTTGCTAGTTTTAATCAACTATTCATATCAGCAGTGATAAAAACCGGTAAATAGAGATGAGCAATTATCATTCTATGAAAAACAGTTTGACCTCAGACGTGACTACAGTTACCAGCACAGCGTGTTGTGGATGAAGAGCAGATCAGACGTTTACCCTAGCAACAGCTTTCACCCCCAGCTGGGCAAATGATCCATTTGCTTTAGTTATTCTGCATGACATTTTTATAAAAGCAAAACTGCTCTGGTATGTCCACATCCTACGGGGAGGGGTTGGATAAAAGATGAGTTTGTAAACCCAGAAAAAAAGTATGTATTTTGGTCTATTTTCCCTCCATTTCACAACAATTTTTTTTATTTTTGGTGAAATGTTAACTAACGTTTATCTCTCTTTTTACAATATTTAACTTGTTTTTTGATTAAAATAATTAACATTTTATACATCTTTAGAATATCTTACGGATGTTTTGCTAAAGTCTGAATTATTAAGTAGTTTCTTCATACATAGAGAGGGTAATATCCTCATTAAAATTGATATCATCTTTGTTTGAAATGACCAAACATGGAGCAGCAGATTACAGTTCTGGGGGGAAAAATTTGTCAGTAGGCATAAATGTGTGTAAGGTCAGAGCTGGCAGGAAGAGAGCATCCAATAAAGCAAGTTACCTAAACTATGAAGAAATACTGTGTAGGTCACTAGCTATAGCTTTAAGTCAAATCTCTGGATGTCACATTATATACAAGCAAGAATGAAAGCATTTCCCTTAAAATAACTTTACTTCAGACGTCACTGTCACAATTTTCACGAGTGATTTTCTATTTCTCCTTATAAAGCCAGAATCTGGCACTTACTGATCACCTGCTGCTTAACGCTAAAACCTAATCATAGGAGTAAACTAAAGCCACAAAACCACTGGAGCTCCTGTCTGTTTATAAGCGTCTTCTCGTGCAGATTAGGCGGCCTGTTCTGTGTCATGAGTCGCGTGTGTGGATGAATTACATCACATCACTCAAAACAAGCGATGCAGAATGAAAAAGGTGACCATAAAGAAAGGGAACAGAGGAATTTCAAATACCAAAAATACTTGTGTGCCTATTCTCAAAAGAAATGTAGAGAAACAACAAGATCTTGCAGCCATTTTGGACAAACGGGTTGTACCATATAAAGCACATCAAAGAACAAGACGAAATAAAGTTTTTACATCAATAGAGGCCGATTTCTGGCAATCAAGCTCATCAGGAGCGCGATCACAGGGAACTGTTTCTTCATCTGTGCAGATCTGCATTTTATTGTGAATTTCTGATGTCGCAGTACGTTTGCTCCTTTGAAGAGAGCTTCAAACTTTATTTTTTAACGTGCAAATCCATATCAGGCATCCAACAAACTTGGTTAAGTCAGAAAACTCAAACAAGTTCATGCAAACATCCAGTTAGTATGAAAGGAGGCAACTGTCAAGAGGATAACCTCGACTATTTTGGGATAATTGAACAAAATGGGCGTATTTAAGCAAAGTTAATTCAATCTTTCAATCGAAAAATAAAAATAAAGACATGAAGCAGCCCCATAATGAGGGAATCAAAAGTGTTTAGGGATTAACTTGCTTTTTGCAGAGTTCATCCTCAGTTAGGACCAAACAGTGCCGTGTTTATCCGTGAGCTGAGCTGAGCTGATGGCAGTTTTCTCTAATCCACGCAATTGGCTGGATCACAAGACAAAGTCTGAGGGAAACCACAAGATCCATTTGCTGCTTTTTAAGAGGCCCGAAGGCTTCCATTCAAACAAGATGACAATCGGTATTTCCTACATTTCCTCTTTTGGTTCCCAAACAACAACACACTGAAACTAGAAGAGATGCTACGACATGCTAGAAGTGGAAGTGGCCCCTTTACTCCATGTTCCTAATGCATCTCTGTGCTTTCATGTGCTTATGTGTTTTAGGGCATTTTTAGCAGAGAAAAACATTTATAACAAGTGTAAAAACATGGATTTTTACCACCAGAAATCACGGCATGCTTCTTCTTCCGCCGTGCATTTCCAACAAGATGATTGGAAGTCACAACATGCAAAACATTTGAAGCAATTTCCCCCTAAAACGTGATTATATGAAATTGTTTGAATATAACCTCCCTAAAAAGTATAGTTTCTTAAAGTTAGTTGCTTGGCAGACTAATCTTAGGGTTCGAGACTTAATAATTATACTGATCTGTGATTTTTTTTTTTCCTGCGTGGATTTTTTTTAAACTTAACATTTTTCTACATCCTCTGCGACTAGAAGCTATTCCTCAGGTGTAATTTATTCTCCTGGACGTGATGATCAATCAGGGTCAGGAACACGTTACAAACCAGCAGAAAAAAGCCCTGGTATGTGACTCTGTCTGTCCTGCAGGCCTCTGCGCCAGACCTGCCGCCCTCTTCCCCCCCTTAACTGGAATCTGGCTCTCCTACTTTTTGGCTCCAAAACAACAACAAACTGTCTTTATTACCTGTCCCAGGCGAGTCCGTTACGGTGAGGACGAAGAGAAGAGAAAAGAGGAGGAAACTGCTGCTATCAGCCTTCGGCAACATTTATCCTCCATTCATAGTAACTCTTCTCTATCTGGAAAATTTAATAATACCGAGGGTCTGCAACGCCTCCGCCCGCTTCCAAAACACAACTATCACCGCCGGACACGTCTTAAATCCATCTCTACACACTTTAGGTGTCGTTTAAGGGACTTAAAGAAGGTATATAAATCATAGTCGCATTACGTAGATAATCTGACCGAACAGCTAACGCTAGCTAGCTCCCGTCGTTAACGGCGTCCGTCCTCTGCTCGCTTGCTCGGTGCGTAGCGGCGCTCATCCAAGATGGCTGCGGCCTCCCCCATCACAACAATTCCAAACATGCGGGGGGAGCGCTGGAGGGGCGGGGCGGGGCGGAGCGCGGCAGATCACAGCTACTGACACGGCACGCGCCTCCTGGAAACTTCATGTAAATAAAGGTTTATTTTGAATAAAAGAAAAATAATAGAGGAACCTTTATTTATTTAATTTCATTTCGGTTGAGCTAAAAATGGTTGTATTCGCAGTAGACCTAGAGTAAATAGTAAAAATGTAGAGAATTACTGTTATTTAAACAAGTTTTATCTATCTATCTATATGGTTTTATTTAATAAGGAGTTTCTTCATACATATATGAAGAATATAATTTATATACAGTACAGACCAAAAGTTTGCACACACCTTCTCATTCAAAGAGTTTTCTTTTTTTATGACTACGAAAATTGTAGATTCACACTGAAGCATCAAAACTGTGAACTAACACATGTGGAATTATATACATAACAAAAAAGTGTGAAACAACTGAAAATATGTCATATTCTAGGTTCTTCAGAGTAGCCACCTTTTGATTTGATTACTGCTTTGCACACTCTTGGCATTCTCTTGATGAGCTTCAAGAAGTAGTCACCTGAAATGTTTGTCACTTCACAGGTGTGCCCTGTCAGGTTTAATAAGTGTGGTTTCTTGACATCAGTTGTGTTGTGCAGAAGTTAGGTGGATACACAGCTGATAGTCCTACTGAATAGACTGTTAGAATTTGTATTATGGCAAGAAAAAAGCAGCTAAGTACAGAAAAACGAGTGGCTATCATTACTTTAATAAATGAAGTTCAGTCAGTCTGAAAAATTGGGAAAACTTTGAACATGTCCCCAAGTGAATTCACAAAGACCATCAAGCGCTACAAAGAAACTGGCTCACATGCGGACCGCCCCAGGAAAGGAAGACCAAGAGTCACCTCTGCTGCAGAGGATAAGTTCATCTGAGTCACCAGCCTCAGAAATGGCAGGTTAACAGCAGCTCAGATTAGAGAGCAGGTCAATGGCACACAGAGTTCTAGCAGCAGACACAACTTTACAATAACTGTTAAAATGAGACTGTGTGAATCAGGCCTTCATCTCTGCCAATTTATTCACAGAAATAAACCAACACCCAAATGTCTTCAAAAAGAGATGCTTTTTTTTAAGTATCCTAAACCCAGTTTGTTTTGCTGGAGGCAAAACCTGTTGAGTGAGTTCTTGTGTTAAAAATGTGGAGATGTCGGTTTCACAAAGGCAGAGGTTTAACTTGATTTTTAAATCGTCCCAGTCATACGTAAACCAGTTACTGATTTTTGCTGCTAATCTTTAAGTCATTTAAACAGTTTTTTTTCCTTTAAATGACTTCGACTGGATGTATTGGAAGTTAAGCTTTGATGTTACTATTTTTTTTATCACCTTCGACAGTTTCTCTGTTGTAAACTTATTGTTTTACTAACAAAAGTTTTAAATGTTTTTCCTTCTCCTTTAGGCGATAATTGAAACCCCATTTGAATACTTCGAAATGTATTTCCTAATTTTATTTTTATGAAATGACACCAAATAACCCTCAAGTTTTGCCTTTTGACCCAACTTATTTGCAAGACAACAAAACTACCAATGAGAACTTACATTAGGGGCAAAGTTAGTAGAAACAAATTGTAGGTATCAATGTTTAATTTACAGCAATGAAGAAAAATGCAATAAATAGGTCTTTAGAATTTTCAGTCCACATTTTTTTTATGTCATTGCTGCAAAAAACGGACTATTTACATAGAAAAATCCTCGTTATAAAAGTCTTTTTTACAATGTTCACAGAGAACGGCTTCTAGAAAAAGTCTGATGCTTTTCGTCTTTTTGGAAGCTGCAGCAGATTGTCTGTGAGTGATGTGAGGTCTTGAGAGCCGGGAGTTTTGACTTTGTTGGGCGTTGGTGTTCCTGAAGGCGTGTCGGGTCCAAATGGAGTCTTGCAGCCCGCCCCTCTGTGTGAGGGTGAAGGGGTGTAGCTGGCTCTTAAGGCTTTGTCTGTGTATTTGCTTGACGTCCGATTAACAAGCCGCTGCAGGGCGGGCGAAAGCGCTGGACTCAGACCTTTGGGAGTAAGACTGCAACCAAAACAAAATGCTTTTTCAGTTCTTTGTGTGTGCCCAAACAGGTTAATTAAAAAGGCAATTGTCAATACCTTGCAAGGTTCTCTGTGACCTTCCGTAGGGCCTCTTGCTTCTTTGCACGGTTTTTAGCCGCAGCTTCATTCGCCATCTTCAGACCCAACCTTTCCCTCCTTCCTGGCTCCGGAATCTTCAAAACAAACAAACAATGGCCATGTTCACATTTTTAAAAATGCAAAGGAGCTTGAAAACAACAATTATTTCATTTATTTTTTTTAAGTTCGGCACCTTAAAGGATGGGCCATGGTTTCTCTCAATGTATGGAGTGTCTGAGCCGTCCAAGCGAAATGGAGTGCTCTCAATCTCACCCCAGGTCATAAGAGGTGACTCAGAAACACCTAAAAAACAACAAATACTTTTAGTCGAAAGCTTCTAAAGGAGAAAGGGCACATGAAAGCCGCCTATAGATAATTTTGCTGCCTCAAAGGAAACATCAACTTCAGCAAAGTTAGGGAAAAAAAAAAAAAACAGCAGCGTGTTTTCTCCTCAGAAAAACAATTACAATGGTAGCAGATGCAAAAAAAAAAAAAAAAGACAGGACCTAGTGTATACAGCTCTGTGTTTACAGGGAAAACAAAGGCATGACAAACCCGCTCCAGCGCAGGACAGACATAAGGATGTTTTGTCCAACGATAATTTCCATTGCTCGAATAGTTCTGCACCTTTCTATTCTTTCAAGCAGTGACGCACTGAGAGGTCACTGGGATTGTATTTTTTTTTTTTATTCTGCTGTGAAACTATGGGTTAATCTTGAGCTGGACAGACATATTAAGCTAGGATCCCAACAACTCCATATAAAGTTTTAGTCTTCAGGCACAACCACGATGGTTTACTCACCAGGTGCGACCAAAGGTGTTCTCTCATAGCTGTAACCGTTCACTGTGGGGGATTCCTGTGGGATTAGCTCTTTTCCATCCGGACCAACTTTACCCTGTTTAAACTGAAAACACAACATCATGTTAGCAACACGGCTCAGGTTAAGATGGCTTGTTAGTAGCACTGCCAGGTAAGAAAAAGCACTTCATAGCTGTACACATGTGATACTTTAAATTGTGTTTTAAAATAAAACAGTGTACCTGTGCATTGAGAGCTGCTGCCTGTTGTATCTGGCTTTTGTTGAGAGCGTTGCTAAAGGGGTCTCCGGAAAACCGAGTGTTCTTATGGACCACTTCTCTTGGTTTTTTGAAGACACTGTCGTCATCTTTAACACCTGATAAGATAAAATAAAAAAATGTAAAATAGACTGGGCTTACTGTAAACCTTCAATATAGAAAATAATTTAAAATAAGACTTTACCCTCTGGATAATACATAAGGGCATTCTTTGCCTTGTACTCCCACGTCTCTAGACCAGCTTTTACACATTCTAGCGCAGCTTTCTCCGCCGGTGGTAAAGCCAGATTATTCTCGTGGCGCTGAAAAGAAAGAAAGAAAGATGGCTTTTGAGGCAAGACATTTTCAAAGCCTTTTCGCTGTAATTTTTGGATGCAGTTATATTGCAGACACAATTAAACTGGTAAACGTTACCTGATAGATTTCATAATTGGCTTACATACGAGAGGCCATGAGTGCATTACCACAAAAGCTTCAAGAAATCTCTAATGTAGTTGTAGCTTCAAAGCTAGTCATGTGAGCTGAGTGGCATCACTATCATAACTGCTTCACACCAACCTGTTTGAACTCTGCCTCTGCTTCATACAACCAGGCATGCTTCAGCTTCTCCTTATCTTCTGCCAGTTCCATTATCTGCTCAAAGGAGGCATTATCCTCGCTGGTAGTTTTGGCAAGAAAACGGTCCAGATTGGGAAGCTTTTTGTCTTCCCCATCATCCTCCTTATGCTCTATAAAAATCATACATGAAAGACAGGGATGATTTAGTGCTCGCCAACTGTAGGTCTAAAATTTTCCATTTCATGCTTAGCAATTTCTGAACACATGGATAAAGAATGTAACATATAGACAGATGACTTTTAAACAGGAACTGAGGTTTTTAAGCCAATTTATATGAAATTGTGAACATGAGACTAAATAGTTACAAATGTAAATAGTTGATTACAAACATTTAACCTTCAGAAACTTTGCTGCAGTGATTGGAGGATGGAGATTTTGGACAGCCCACTGGGGTTTCAAAGCTGGCTGGGGTCACATCTAGCTCACAAAAGTAAGACAACAGATAAATAATAAACAACAAATCGTATTAAGAGGTTTTGTTTTTCTTTCCGTCTACACAAACCCAACAGAAAAACTGTGTTATTACTCACAAGGTGCAGAGGATTGTGGGGTGGATTTGGTCAAATTAGATCCAAATCGGATGGATATCTCTCTCATTTTCTCAAGGTCTCCATTCTCTTCTGCTTCTAAATAATCCCTTTGAGCTTGCAATTTTGTCACATCTGGGAAAAAGTCTCTTTGGATGATTTTCTCTAAGCTCTATCAAAAGTAGACCAGAGAAAAACACAAGTGAAATAGCAGTCAGTAAACAACCCAAAATATGGATCAAGCTAGCTCAGATGATCTTCACGCAGTCGTAATCATATCGACACGCTGGATTCGTTACCTCAATGTACTCCTCTTCATCGAGGACTTTTCTCTTCAGGTTTCCTTTATCCTTTGGCTCGGGCTCACGAAGAGCTACTGTAGAGATCGCTAAGGGAACGAGCGTCCCGGACAACGCTCTCCTCACGCTTGCGCTACCCTCCATTAGCCAAAAAAAACTAGCCTGCTAGCCTGGATTGTAAAGGCTAGCTTCCCACTTCAAACAAACACTAAATATAAAACAGGAAGTGATTATTTAACTCGATAACGGCTTTTCAAATTCCTTACAAGCGTTGTGAATAAACAATTTGGATAAATCAACCCTCGATGTTAACCAAAACACCCGTAATCAGAACGGACTTACGTAATGTCTGATCACTAATCTAACCGGAAGCTCCTCTCTTCTTCAGTTTGGGAGAGAAATGTGACCTTCATCCCAGTTTGACTGGCACTGCCATCTAGTGGTAATTCCTTATAGTGCAGTGTCCACTAAACGTTTCCTCATGTCACGTTTTCCTTCACCCTCAGGTGAACTCTTTACCTTTTTGGCTTTCAGAGTCAGTCTATTTCTTTTCTAATTAAATCATTTATACCTGCCACAATATATATATTTTTTATTGTTTCATAGCAACATGTAAACTGTAACATATGCAATTATAATACACACATGAAAAGCAATATTTCCAAAAGGTGTTAACAGACAGAAAAAAGAAAGATAATAGAAACAAGAGGTTATTTAAAGCAGTTTAAGCTTTTTTTTCTAGGTAAACCTGTATACTCACATGATTCCCTTTTTCTCTAATGACAAAACTTCCCGTGAAATTCCTAAACAGAAATTCTAAATATCCTTACACTACATTTTTTCAATAAACAAGCTGGATACGTGGACAGCAGCAATTTCTGTTTAACTGCAGTTTAGGAAAGAAACAGGTTTCAAACCAAGTGTTTGATTTTTCCCCAAAGTACCTTTTTAAAAATGTGGATTTAGTTTTGAATTTGAATTTTATAAAATTGTATCCAGTGACTAAGACTCTAGAGAGACGGATGTGTCAGCAGGAACGGATCATGTAGGTCCCAATGTGCAGGAAAAAAAAAAATAGGCTTGTGGCAGACATTAAAATTTTATTAAATAATCATAGTTTGGGCAAAAAGATTCAAACACAGAAAAACAATGAAACAAAATGGGTAAAAAAAAAATTGACAAAGCAAATGACCCATGAAAAGTAAAATAAGCTTAATATCAGACATTAAATGCACTGAAGATGATTGACCTGAAGACAGCTGTGGATGATTATCAAAAGAAAACCAATAAAACTGGGACTGAAGAGAAATCGAAACCCGGGAAATAAACCATAGCTAGGATCAAATAAACCAAACAAAAGAGGCACACAGACATTTATAAATATTTTAAGTCACATAATTGGAAATGGAGATTGTAACATAAGAGATTGCTTAAGGTATGAACCCTTTCAGTTTCTTTTATAGGCATATTCACCAAATAATTTATCTGAATTCAATCCCATTTCACTTAGACATTGCAATATTGACTAAACATATTTTTTCCCACCCCTTGTTTTTCATCATAAAGAATCTGTAGTTTTAATAATAGAAGTAGCCTTTATCTTCAAACTGGGAAAAAACAGGCTAACACTTTCAATTTTAGCCACAAAGTTGGCCTTTCCATTGCCAAAAAGTAGTAGGTGTACTACAAGTAGTCTATGCTAAAGGTGAGGCAGTACAGTTGAAACCAAAAGTTTACATACACCACATGATAAAAAACACATATGCTTTTTTTTCTTATCGTCAGATATAAAATAAAATAAAACTCTTCCTGTTTAAGGTCAATTACAATTTACAAGTTTTATTCTATTTGCTAAATGTCAGAATAATTTTTAGGCAAGTTTTTATTACTTTTATCAAAGTCAAAAGTTTACATATGCTCAGTATGCCTTTAAACAATTTGGTACAGTATTTGAGTTAAGAAATACACCTGTGGATACTTATTAGAGAACATTTGAAACACACTTACTTGTTTGGAAAGCATCGTGGGACAGTCAAAAGAAAACCAGACAAGATATTATAAAGTCAATTGAGGATTCGCACCCAAGGAGGCTGGTTTCTCCTTAAGTGCAATTTCCAGATGCCTGAAGGCGTCACGTTCATCTGTTCAGACAATTGTACGCAAGTGTAAACATCATGGGAACGTCCAGCCATTCATATTGCTCAGGGAGGAGACGGGTTCCGTGTCCCAGAGATGAACGTACTTTGGTCCGATATGTCCAGAACAACCCAAGCACAAAGACAAAAGATGTTGTGAAGATGCTGGCTAAAGATGGTTAGAATGTGTCACCAAGGGAAACGAGTACTGTACAGACATGGACTGAAAGGCTACTCTGCCAGGAAGATGCCATTACTCCCACAAAAAAATAATAATAAAAAAATAAAAAAAATTGAAAAGCCAGATTACATTTTGCTAATGCACACAAGGATGAAGACTTTAATTTTTGGAGACATGTCCTGTGGCCAACTGTAAAGCATGGGGGTGGTAGCATCATGCTGTGGGCTTGTTTTGCTGCTGGGGGGACTGGTGTACTCCACAAAATAGATGGCATCATGGGAAAAGAACTGTATGTGGAAATATTAAAGCAACATCTGAAGACATCTTCCAAATGGACAATGGGTTAAATCCTATTGATTATTTATGGTCAGAGCTGAAAAGGCTTGTACATGCAAGGCGACCAACAAACTTGGCTCAGTTACACCAGTTCTGTCACGAGGAATGGGCCAAATCTTATGAGAAGCTTGTGGAAGGATATCCAAGACGTTTGACCCAAGTACTGCAGTTTAAAAGCAATAGTACCAAATATTAATTAAATGTATGTAAACTTTTGAATTTAATAAAAGTAATAAAAATGTGTCTAAAAATGATTCTGACATTCAGCAAATACAAAAAATGTGTAAATTGTAATTGACCTAAAACAGGGAAAGTTTACGTTTTTTTCATGTCTGACGGAGAGAAAAAAAATGCATATATGTGTTTTTATGTGGTGTAACTTATAGTTTCAACCGTATATTTTAAGTTTACTTTTTATCTATATATTGTAAATTCAATCTGATCTAATGTAGTATGAAGAAGTATTCAGTTAGTTTATTTCCTACATAACTCGTATCGTATGCTTGCTATTCTTATACTCAAGTATACTTGCTAAAATACTTTAAGTGTACTACTTTTTTGCTGAAGGTTACGTCTTAATTTTTACAAAAAAAGTGATAAAATGTTTATTTTGAAAAAAAATGTTTCACAACCTTTGGCAAACAAGACCCCTTTGCTATTTTAAAATGAATGTTCAGTTTTTCTTAACGGCTTGATTACATGTTTTCATATTCATTCATTCATTCTGGCTCATATTTCAGCTGCTTTTTCTGCTGCTGTAAAAGTTCAGTAAAGCATTTATGAATTTTTACATTCCATCTGGTAAATATTTGATCGGATCAACCCTTTAAAAAGCAGTAGCAGATACAGGGTTGAAGTATTAAACACACACATTTGTTTCAACAAATGAAAGTCTCTTCTGACGTCTCCACTTTGCTCTTCGGTTTTTAAACCAAACCTGTGTTTTGGAAAAAGGGAGGTGCTGTTAAGAAATAACAAGTTAATTCTTTTTTTTTTTTAATTCCCATTAAATGATGGACGCAGCACTTCCTACCTCCACCCGCTCTTCTCTGAGATGAGTACGCTGTGCCAGCTTCTCCCTTGTGTTCACATCTGGATACTGGTTCTGCAGAAACAGCTCCTCCAGGGCGTCCAGTTGCTCCTCAGTGAAAATGGTGCGGTGACGTCTGGTTCTCCTCTGCACCTGACCAGGCGGCTGCTCCTCCTTTTGAGCCTCCCCCAGCCTGCACTGCTCTGAAAGCACCGCTGGACTCCAACCATACGGACAGGCTGCAGCGTGAGAGATTTAAAGCCAGAATTCTACCAAGAGGATCAGCTTGTGCAAAGAGCGTCTGGTCCTACCGTCATGAATGAAATCAGCGTGGATGATGTCTGCACAGTGGGCGCAGTAGCAGCAGCAGCAAAGACAGGCGTGACCCACCGACTCAGCCGGGCCTCCAGCCGAGCACACCGCCCTCTCTTTGAGTCCAAGAACCCTCGCTCCACATGCCAGTTTCTCCCCTAAACTATTTGGACATTTGCTCAGAATGCTTTCAATGGAGAAGGAAAACTTTTGTCTCTCCATCCTCATCAGTCCATCCATCTTCAGAGAAATTCCAGGGAAAGCACAAACGATTGCAGGACACAAAGCTTTCTGATATTTCAGCCTCAGTGGCTTCTCTTTTTCTACGCTTCCCTCAACAGCAATTCAAGCCCTTATAGGAAAGAAGAAGAACCCCCCCCCTAAAACTATAATCCCCTTGCAGACTAGACACATAAAATGACTGAAACTTAATTCCTGGCTAATCTGGGCAGTTTTGTGAAGAGGTTATGGAGGACGCTAGATTCAGTTAATCTTTCTTCATTCCTTTCTCCAACAGAAATCAGATTTCACTGCATAAAATGAGACATGGAGAGCCCCTTAGATCCTTATTGTTGGGGCTTTAGAGAAAAGGGATTGCTTGGTATTAGAAACCTGGATTTAAAGATGAACATTTTTGTGCGGCTCAAAACTGAATTTTAGAAGTAGCTTTTAAATTGATATCATGTCATCACTTTTCGACTTATTGCCATCTGTAAATCTGTGCGTTTGTTCAGGTTGATATAAAATAATGTGTTAAATAATTAAACACAATTAGTGATGGATGTACGGCTTCCTTTTCTTGATTTTTGTGATGCTTTAAAGATAAAAACACACTGAAGAAGTAAATTCAGCACACGGCTTGTATTCACAATCCCGCGTCTTATCTACGCCCTGCAGTCTTTTTCACTTTGACTCCTCTGACAATGTGCACAGTCGAGGTAAAGCTATTACAGGTTAAATTCATCCGCCCAGCAAATCCTGTGATTTCATACAAGGCAGTGCGTCGCATTTTTTTGTTGTTTTCTTTTTTTTTTTTCTTTTTCGTTCGAGGAATTAATGGATTTCTGCAATCTCACTTCTAAGCCGCCTTATAAGCGGGGTTTGAACACAGATAACAATAAACACCATCTCATCCTTTTCACAGGGGTTTAATAGTGTCCGGATAGTCTGATGTATAGTTTGTGGCTAACGCCAGATTCTTATCTGCACGTATTGTGGCTGCCAACAGAAGGACTTGTGCCGCATCCGTGCAGGGTCAAAGGGGTCAAATTTCATTACTCAGGATTAAAATGATAAAGGTTGTTGTTGTCGTAAGCAATATTTTAGACAAGAAATAAAGGGAACGGAGCTGTCAACTCTCAATGGAATTTTTACTGTTTGTCATGAGCTGATTGGACCAAAGTCTGTATTTTAAAATCACTTCAAAGAGGCTAAATTGTGATAATGAATCAAATAATTTGTTTTATTAATTTCAAGCAGCTACATCCAAAACTGACAAATATTGTATTAACATTTTTGCTTCTTTGCTTCAACTTAAACTCAGCATGTCTTCCATTAACAATCACTATGTTTAATCAAGCAAATGTAGTTTAAGTGTTTTTTTGTTTGTTTTTTCTGATTTTTCAATCTATATACATTTCATCATTTCTGTAATGAGTTTGATAAATCTGTATGAATTCTGTACTGCTTTCACTACAATGCTTGAGAGATCAATCCATTATTCGATCACTCAAGTATTTACACGTTACACACCTCTTTCATCTTTTGAAGTGGGGCAATTTGCAGAGTAAGGGGGTTACACCTATAGCATCAACAGAAACAAGACATTTTGTCATGTTATATTTGAACACAAACAGCAACAACAGCCCAGCTCCTCCTTCTTCCACAATTTCTGATGCCTTGGTCAATTTCATGATTCCACTTCCAAATCCAGGACTTTGGTTTCTGACAGATCGCTGATGTGTGTTCCAGAATATTATGACATTATAAATGAATGAATGAATGATGATTATAAATACCTCCTTTAAAATTAAATCCAGTGATGCCCAATATTTACACACTGCTTCCATCACATGATATTACTTTTCTGAATGCAAATAGAATAGGGTTATACAGTCTGACTGGCATTGATGAAACATTTTTTTATCAATTATTGCTGAACATAACATTCCATTACTTGTTTAAGTCCCACTGTGATGGTCTTTTGATCATTATGATTATGCCGTTTTTAGACAAAATCATTTTCTAGGACATATAGAGACAACAGTCCGTTAGAAATGCCCCTCTGAGTTGTGGGTGTTGCTGCAGAGTAAGCCTTCCCCCACTTCCTATCATCCATCTGTTTACAAGTTTTCCTGCTAGCTTGCAGTCCTTGACCCCCCCCCCCCCCGCTATAGGCTTTTCCACCATTTTTTCGTCTGCGCCTGATTTAAAAATGAAATACTCAGAAATGCAATTTTAAGCTTAATTTGCTTTATATATGGCATCCATCAAGAGGAAAATGTTGCAAGAATATTTTAAAACACCAAAAACCTAATTTTCATTGGAGTGAGTTTTTTTTTAAATTTTAGTGCACGTTTGTGACACTTCTCTGGATATACCAGAAGTTCAAAAGAAGACTATTAGATATAAAAGTTGTGTTGCGTTGAGAAAACATTTTTTGTTGCAACATACCTTTTCAATGCAGCAACATATAAATTTGGAAAAAAATGTGTTGTCCAACATATAACATAAAGACACCTATATTACAAAATTGCTGCCTTGTTAAAGCAAAGCTAAACAATTGAGTGCTTTTCTCTCAGCCAGAGACCGCATTCATCTCTAAAGAACTGATTTAGTGTGACTTAAGGGCGCACAGAGTTATGCGCAGAGCAAGGTGGTGTTGAGCTCCACCACCTCAGCCTCGCGCGGCAGGCGGCCCGCGATGACGCGCGTGGCGAAGCGGCAGCTGGGCGGAAAAGGCGGGAGAAGCTCGCCGCTTCCGCGCAACAGAAGCAGCGCACAACAGTGTTCCGAGATGGACGATAAGTTGATATTGGCTGTGTTTCGTTACCCAGAACTGTACAATGCCACTTTACCTAATTACCGCTGCACAGACAGTCGGGCAAACGCTTGGAGAAACATCAGCATTGCGCTCGGTCTCCCACGTAAGTATGTTTTGTTTATTGTAACTTCATCACTGCCTTCAATTAAAAAAAAACAACTTCTATTAGCGGGGAAGCATTATAGACACTTAAAGCACAGATTATTTTTATGGGTAAAGTAGTTCCCATTTTGCTTTTAACTCTTGGTAGATCTTTTTTCCCCTGCAAACGTGCCTTGGTGGTGCGGACGCGCGTGCCGTGCTAGCGGTAGCTGCCGCTCCGTAAAGGCCGCGTCACGCAAAACTACGTAGCCCCGTTACCGCACCGCACTTTCTAGATCTAGACGGAGCAGGTGGGATGTGCGGCTCGGTGCGGCGGACCGAAGCGGAACTTCTGTCGCACCGCGTGCTGTGGTCGCTTTTTACCGGATGATTCTTTTATTCTTTTATTTTGAAGAGACTGTGGAGCTGCATCGTAACAGCGTGCACACGCAGATCCCCCCCCGCTTCCCCCCCAGACCACACAGGGAGTGAATGGGCTAAAAACAAACAAACAAACAAAAAGGGTTATTTGAGTTGAATGAATCAAGTTAGTTAGTTTTCAATGTAGGAACTTATAATCATGTTTCTCAGAATAAAAAAAACAATCATTTATGAATCAAAGAGACAGGACATAATATTTTGGCAGTAAGACATATAGCATAGTGACATTCTAAAAATATTTGCAGATTTAACATTTCAAAACATATTGTTTATTTAAAAATTAGAAAACTAAATGTTTTTATTATATATATAGCATATATATAAAAACACATTTTGTTTTACATATCACATTTATGGATGTATATTAATTAAACAAATATTGATGTCAGCTTCGTTGAGTCTTTTTGAGATGTCAAAATTTTTATTTTCCTTTTCTTCTAACATACATTTTAAAAATGTACTCAATATTTGGCTTTCTTGTACTCCTTTGGGCATAAATAAGTGATCATAAATTACTTTAAAAATGTGATTATCCAAACCAGTTCAAAACTAATTCCTCACAACTTTCAAAATGATTTGAAAAATCACTAATTCTTTTCAAAGTTTAGCTGTAAAATGGAAAAATACCAGTTGTTTTCTTTTTTCATTGTCAGAAAGAGGTCAATTTAAAAAAAATGCAGGTCAGTTTTTTTTTAAGAACAATTACTTGCTCATTTGAATCTGTAAAAGCCTTTTGGATTGTATTTTTCTTGTTATTGACGTTGATATTTTTCCTTCCTTAGCCGAGGACTGCAAAAGAAAATGGAAAAACCTGAGAGACCGTTACCTCAAGGAAGTTCGAATGGAGACAAAGAACAAGAGGCAAGGAGACTTTGTACAAAGCAAGTGGAGATACAGACAATCCATGAACTTTATTGCCCCGTTCACAGGATCAAGGGGCAGTGGGGCGGACATCTGTGGCGAACAAGACCAGGAGAATTTGGATGAGTTTGAGAGTCCAGATCCAGAAGGCGCCATGCTGGAGCCAGCAAAGAGCAACTTGAAGCTCGCCGCCATACCACCTGAATCCAAGTCTCAGGTGGTGTTTGTGAGCCAGCCGTGTCCGGACCATCAGGTGACTCAGCTGGCTGCGAAGATGCCCCCAGACTCACAGAATACCCCACAGGGCAACACTGGCCGTAAGCGTAAACTAATGTCGGATATGGTGTCGCCCCCTTCCCCCTCTGGTACCCACACCCCCACCAAGTGGCTGGTTAAGGACGATGGCGTTCCGTTCGGCTCCAGGTCGCGGGACGAGGACGAGCTTTTCCTGCTGAGCTTCGTTCCGGCCCTGAAGCGGCTCGCCCCGCAAAAACGCTGCGAGACCAAGATGAAGATTCAGCAGATCATGTACGAGGCGGAGTTCAACGTTGCACTGGAGGAGCTTCAGGAGAAAAAACCGGAAGCGTGAACACAAGAACGATCTGATGTCCAGAAAAACAGCACCTATTTTTTTCTTTACTTTTGTAGCACAACGTTTTGAGATGGAACCAGGTTATTTATTGGAAAAGTCCAACAGAATTACCATTAAAAAAACAGATACAAACTTGATTTTTCATAAAGCTTTACTGTCACTAATGGATATACACATTTTGCAAAGTTAATACATATTTAACAGTATTTTGTTTTGTCATGTACAGTTTGTTTTTACATTTAATTACAGTGAAACAGAACTGAGCAAGTAAAGATCATCCAAAATTAAAAGGAGAAAGTGAATTTATTATGGCTGCACAAAGCAGACAAAGAGTAGAAGTTCGTAAACATCCGAGCGGGTAGTGACTAAAATCTCTCATTTACAGTATCATGCACAACATATACAGTCTTCCCTTCAAAACCTGACACTGTCTGTTGCATCTATGAGGGCTGCAGTGAGGAGAAATAATAGGAAGGAATCAAATGGACTTTTTTCTTTATTGGTGCTGGTTTCTTGACAGATTTGCATGTGCAGAAAGTGCAAGCATGCATGTTTTTTGAAGAATTTCCAATGACTGGTGGTTGATGTTAAATACTGATGAATTTTGTAATTTTTTGAAAATCTGATGATTACATTTTCATTTTTTGTCTAAGGTAGAAATGCTAAAAAGATCTAAAAAGGCAAATCCGTCACAGTTTATCTTTGTGCGACCTCTTCATGCAATCAGCAGCCAGAACATGATGACCAGGGCGACAAAGAGGAAGAGTCGGGATAGAAACTGTTCGTCTGTGTGTTGTGGCGTCCCAGGAGCTGCTGTGTCGAGTTAGAACCCCACAAGTTAGTTTTTTTTAGACTCATGCTATAACACAGATCATTCAGGAAGCTACCTGGGGGAGGCCGACCATCGTTGATGTTGAAGGCCGTGGCGAAAATACCAAACGGGAAGGCGCCGATTCCGAACGACATCTGGAAACCTCCATCGCCGAAGCCGAACCCCTGAAAACCCTGAAAGGAGCGCCATGACAGCTGAGGGGGTTTGACGGGAAGCAAACGTTGATGCAACAGGTTGTAAAATCCCTGCTCACTCTCACGGGAAAAGCTGCATCTCAGCTGCTGGTGTGTAATGAGACTCCGTGGTTTAGTTAATGGATGAGGCAAGAATCTATACAAACTCATTTGTTGTTTTGATGCAATAACACAGACATATTCCAGCTCATACTTACACCGCGGTTCTCTGGCTCAGGCCGTTGTCCTTGAGGTCGAGGGGGGGTTCTTTCTCTGCAAAACAGAGTCCCGTGTCTTTTTTTAGTGCTAATAAATTGATAATTTGCTCAAATGATTTCTAAAATTCGAGGTTAAATAGCCACCTGGGATCCTGCTGACCCGTGCTCCCCCTCCCATATAAGGGGATGACTTTGTCCCGGCTGATGCCAGCTTTACAAACTGGACACACTTGTCTATTGGGTCGAGTTTCTAACCACTGCAGGAAGACAGGAGGGTTGTTAGAAAGCCAATAAAACCACTTGAGCTTAGTGTTAAGAGAAGAAGACAAAGCTGCTTACCTGATGCAAACACGGCCAACTATGGAAGTTAAAAGAATAGAGATCACATTTCATTCATTAAAACTGTTTTTTCTGAATACAAGCCTGATTAAAGAAGATCTGTACAGAGCATTACACTTAAAATTCCCTTATGTAATTTGCCAAATGCTTATAAAGGACACATGGAAATGTAATTGTGCTATTATTCAAATGATAACAATCCAAAATGTAACTTTTAGACTTTGATCTTTGTCTAAACTTTAAGACAACCTGGTACTAAATTGGCCCTTTACAAAAAAACATTAAACTGAATAACACTTTTTTTTTCTAAAGCTTTATTGTTCCATTGGATCTGCCTTTTTTATACACTACCCAAATGCTGCATGACACAAGACTGAAGTCGCTGAGATAAATAACATATGGAATTTATTATCAGAAAACACAAAAACATTAATTTGAGAAACAATAGTGGAATTTTAGAAGTTTCTATGCAGCTTAAGACACCCAGGACCTGATTTAAACTTGGAAGTCTATTTCTAGTGAGTCTCTACACTTCGGTATTGTACGCAGATTTACAACGAGGCTTCCTGTTGCTTTCAATTCAATTACATTTTATTTGTACAGCCCAAAATCACAACAACAGTTATCTCAATGAGCTTCGTACCAGTAAATGTAAAGTAAACATAAAATCAAAAGGATCACGAATACATTGAATTCAATAGGAAAATTCTTAACTAAACAGACTAAACTAAACTAGGCATCCCTGCCCTCAGACCCTCCTTCACAGTAAGGAAAAAAAAAGAACTCTCAGGGGTGTCCACATGAAGGAGGGATCCTCCCCAGGACGGACAGGCGATGTACCAGTTATCTAACTCCAGAACTACAACTTTCAGAGATGCTTCTCTGAAATATCAGTTTGTTAGCTGCAAGTAGTAACATGATGTTTAGCTAAATTCTTCAGTCATATGACCAAACCTATTGATTTCTTTATGTTACAAAACAACTTCAGGTCAAAAATCTGAGTTAACCACAGATAAGCTTCAGAAACTCTTCTACGAAGCTCTATTCACCGGTTAATTGGCTCCCTTGTACTTAAAAACATTGACATTCTTTTAAATACAATCTTATCAGCACGCATAACTCAATAATAAAACAATAGGTTCTAGTTCCTTTTAATTATCATCCTGCAGTGTTTGGAGAATCTCTCATGTGATTAGATTCTCTTGCAAAATATGCAACAAATCATTATCTTTAAAAAATATTGTTTAAACTATCCTAACTTTTTTTTTTTTTTTTACTTTTCCTGTTCAACAGCTGAGCAAATAGATGAGAGCTGAAGGCCCGTGTGTTAGACATATTTTACGGTACACAGGGGGTTATGAATCTTCTAACACACAAGATGAATATATGAATATACCACTTTGGTAATTTAGACTAAACTTTATTCATATTAAATATATTTGAAACCGTTTTTAAGTTGGACCGGACAGAAAAGAAGAAGAGGGAAGAAGAGAGAGGTTTATATTCTCCTGAGGTGAATGATGGAATGTAAAAAAAAAATTCCCACACCAAGACCCCGGCCGAAGCAGCAGTGGTAGTCAAGACCCCCAACTCCCGCATGATATAGCAGATAGAGAAAAACCGCCGGCCGGGCAATCACATCCGCCACCCAGGCCAGGGCCAGCAGGATCGCCACAGCCCCCCCCCCCCTCCCCCCCAATGCCAGATAACAGGGAGGCCAAGGGGAAAAGAGAGTGCAAGGCCCAGCCCGACCAGAAGAATAGCCCCCCAACAAGGGGCCCCGCCCCGGGAGAGCACCCCTGCCCCAGATGAGCAGCCCACCACCCAGGAGTTCTGTTCTGAGCATCCCCCCACCCAAGGGAGACCCACCCCATGCTCCAGGCAGGCAGCCACCCACCCAGCCCATGGGAGGTCCAGGAGAGAGCAAGGCAGGGGCCAGCCACCCCTGCCCAGGAGGAGGACACCCAAAAGAAGTGGGGGTCCCCAAGGACTGTTGAAAACAATAAACTATCCTAACTTTTACAATTTAATTATACTTTTAAGACCAAAAGGCAACAGAACACAGTTTTGTAGCTATATGGTGGCTTTTTTGGGGTGTTTGCTTTACTGATGTTTTTATTCATATGAATGTTCATATAGAACTACAGTCTCAACAATACTAGGAGGACTTTCAACCATGTAAACATAGTAAAGAATAGCTTGTAACTTACCAAAAGAGGTGTCCGCAAAGACTGATCACGGCATCTTTCGCGGTGTCCAGGCAGATGTTACACTCAAAGGTGCTGTCCTGGCTGCCTCCCTCCGCTGCGGCCGAGCTGCTCGATCCCGAAGTTGTGCTTTCGGCCGTGGAGCCAGAGGCTGGGGCAGAGGGGGCAGCCGCGGCCATAATCAAATCTGGATCCTCACAGCCAACACTAACGAACTTGCCTCAAAACTCGCACATATGAAGGCCCCACTGGATAACAAACGAAGACAATGAGTCACGGAGTTTCAATGAATCTTCGCAGTTAGTCGTTCGGTCCGTTTTTCCAGGCTAACTATAATGCTAGCAAACAAAGCCGTAAAGACGGGTTTTTTTACCCACTGACGTATACTTTACTACGAAAACAAACAAACAATAAAAAATTACTACAGTAAAACAGTTTAAATTATAAACCAGTCTGATATCTACGTCCAAATTGAATCACAGCAGAAAACTTGAAGTTCTGAGTTAGGAAAAATATTCTTACATCCTATGACGTCATATCCGCTGCTTCACTTTTTTTTATATATAACTTTATTGAACAAATGCAAGTATACAACATGAAGAACAATCAATGCAGTATACAACATTCAATCAATATACAACACAAATAATGTTAAACAGCCAGGGGAGTAGATTCATTAAATATTTGCAGAGAGTTACAAATTTCAATAGTTCTGAGAGCCTTTTTGCTGGAGGAAAAGGATATTGATTTTATGTAAAAAGTTACATCTTTAAAGAATTGTGGGAAGTATGGTGTTTTATTAGTAAATTTACATTTATGTATGTAGAATTTTGCCAGAAGAATTAATAAATTAATTATTTAAAAAAAACTTTTGTTTTTTGGGGGTCCTGAAAAAACAAAGTAATACATTTTCCCATTTCAGGGAGAAATCTTTGAAGACATGAATAATGATGAATCTACTGAACTCCTTCCAAAATCTCCGTGTGGACAAACAGTGCCAGAAAAGATGAGTTACTGTTTCTGGGTGATCTCCACAGAAACTACAATCAGTATTAATATCTTTTTTAAATTTTATCATGTAATGTTTGGCAGGGTAAATTTTATGGAGAATTTTAAAGGATACTTCTTTTACCTTATTTATTATTAAATACTTATGAGGGATCGTCCAGACTGCTTTCCAGTTGATATCTGGAAGAAATTGATTCTAATAATTTAAAATATATGGGGGAGAGGTATAAATCTTTAGAAATAATCTGTGGTGTTAGCTCAGTGGGTTAGTTTGCGGGTTCATAATACAGTGGTTCTGAGTATGAATATGGCTTTAGACTTTTGTTGCATGATCTTTTCCTTTGCCTTTCTTGATAAAATTGAGTTCGACTAACTCGATTATATTTCGTTACATGGAAGAATTTTCTTTGAGGTGGGGTTACTCATATTTATTGGATGGAAATCCTGCCCACAATTAAATTGAGTTCATCCAATGAGTTATTTTTTTTAGTCTGTGAGGCCAGACAGAATTTATTAACTCCCTTATACATGCACATGGAAACTTGTAAAAGGCATTAGAAGACAGTATAAATTTTCTTCACTGTATAAATTCTCTAATTCAATTCAATTTTTTTTATTTAGCGCAATGAAAAACAATAAAAAGGGGATCATGAATGCAAAGAATGCATTAGGAAAATACTAAACTTTAACAAAACAGACTATACTAAACTGATATTCCTGCCCTTAGACCCCCCCCCCCCCCTTCACGGTAAGGAAAAACTCCTTAAAAACCGGTAGGTGGCAAATGGAAACTTGTAAAACCAAAGAAGAAGACAGGGTCAATGTGGGCGGGGTTAACATTCCTGGCTGCAGCCAGGGGTAGTTGGAGTCATCACCAACCTCACGTCTGTCTCTTTCACCTCTTGAAAAAAACAAGCTTTCCAAGCCTGTTTTTTATCACTGCTATAACGTACCTGCTATATCTCTCAACAATTTAGAGAAACCTTTCTTCATTCTCACCACATCTTTGTCCCTTTTGCCTTTTCTGTTTTGAGCCCCAGATTGTTTTTTCTTTTTCTTTTCCATTTTAAGCGCGCTGTCAATTAGATGATCACACAATTCAAATAAAAACAATCAGACACGTGCTGGATTGCTGAATTGCGCTCTGTGTATAAAACCCGAGGGAGGGAGGAGCGGCTGCGGCTGTTAGGATGTGCTTCTGTTACTGATCATATCATGTAAATATATGTGCACATGCACAAACAGGTGGAAAATTAAAAAAATACGGACTATAAATAATTTTCATAACGTCAGTTTGGCGCCCCCTTTGGCTGGCGCCCCTATGCCACGCATGTGCTGCATACCTACTTTTTGTGCCCCTGGAAATATAGAAAAAATGACAACACTGACAGTTTTATTACTAGAATATACAGGAAAAAACATTGTTTATTAATAAAAGACAAATTTGTGTAGTGTAATGTGTAACTCAAGAATTAAACAGAAAAAGTTTTTAAAAGTAGTTTTTATTAATCTGTATTGCTCTAAAACAATTAATTTCACCTGAACAAAACTTTACATTCAAATTTGTATTCAAATTTTTTTACATTTATTTTTTCAAAGTCATAAAGCAGCTTTTTTGTACACTTTAAACATTTTTTTGTACATATTTAAAAAAGAAAAACACAATTTATCAGTTTTTTCTTTATGTATCAATTTGACTGTTTTCATCAAGGGAAAAAATGTTTTTATTCATCTTTAGTTATATTTCAATTTGGTAATTAACCAAAAACAATTGTAAAATTTACCAAAATGTATTGATTTTTTTGTAGCCCTTTTTGTTTATATAGGCAGAACATTCAAGATTTAATAGCAGCAGTCAAGTAAAGTGATGAAATGTAATGTTTAGTCCAGTAGAACTGATCAGAATAACAGCAAAGACTCAACTCAAACATGTCATTATTATGTCCCTTATTGATCTTGTCACATTAGTATTGATGAGTGCATTAAATTAACATTTGATGATGTCCAGGGACTTGGATCTTGAATTATTAAGGGCGACAGTTCGTAGATCCTCGCCCATGGCTTCCTCAATCTTAGATGTTAAAGATTTCTTCAGGGTTTGCTTGAAGTCGTTACCAATAAAAACGTAGAGAATGGGAGAAACAAAGCTGTTAGCCGAAGCCAAGGTGGCTCCTACTTTCAGTCCAGTTTTAAGTATTTCTAAGTTATAATTCTTAAAGTCCAGCTCCAAGAGAACGAAGGTATGATAAGGCATCCAGCAGCAGAAAAACGACAAGATGAGTGCCACCATAATTTTATAAGGTTTCCTTGACCTGACAGTTAAACCTTTCATCTTAAGACCAAGCACCAGGCAGCAGAGGATAATTACTGGAAAAGGAATCAGAAAGCCAAAGACGAATCGACTCAGGGCCACTGCTGTGTGTCTGGAATGGTTCACATAATCTGTGTAGCACTGTGTGACCGAACCGTGGACTGTGACTTGTCGGAAGACTATTGAGGGCAAGGTCAAGAGTGCAGACAGGAGCCACACCAGGACGACCACTCCAGAGGCTTTCCGAACTGTCCGGTGGTTGTGCGCCCACACAGGGAACAAAACCAGGACACAGCGATCAGCACTGATCAGAACCAACACAAACACACTGCTGTACATGTTGAGAAACAGAGCAGATGAAGTGAGTTTGCAAAAGACAACCCCAAAAGGCCAGTTTGAGGTTATGGTGTAGAAAACATCAAAGGGCAAAAAGACACAGAATAAAAGATTTGAAATCGCAAGGGAGGTGTACCAGGTGGTTAGAACTGATCTTTTCATTTTACATCCGCAAACCCAAACCACTAACGAGTTTCCGGCAATCCCAAGAGTGGATATCAGGATGTTAAAGGCCACAAGAAATTGAGTTAGACCAAACTGAGGATCAGCAAAATGGAAGATTTTTGTTGATTTTGAGGTCTCCTCCGTTTCGTTTTGAGGCACATAATCTTCATAATTAGGATAGTCCAGATCCATGGTTGCTTCCCCTGAAAAACGAATCAGCAAAACATTTTTTCCCTATAAACCGTAAATATAAGAAGCAAAGACACAGAAATACTCACAAGATTCTTTTGATGTTGAAGCCAATGTGAACTGGGGTTTTTGCGTCTTGCTCTGATATTCAACTTCTCCCTTCTGCTTCCTGATCAGTGTTCCGGTTAAAAATTACCACAGAAATTTCAGGGCTGCCCATATAAGATCCTGTCTTGATGCAGTTTTGAACAACAGTGAAGGTAATGAGAAAAAAGCACAAAAATATAATAATGATAATAAAAGTCCTTTACTAAATAATGACAATGTACGTTTTATGTTTTTAAGAAAAAATTTGTTCCTTTTTCTTGGTTTTTGTTGGTAAAACTGACAAAATGGTGAAATACTGTAGTCTACCTTTGAGCATGACGCCAACTGAAAAAAATGTGAATTATTTATGTATTTGTCAGATGTTTGTCTCAGCGTTTGCCAAACTTTGGAGGGAAAAGAGTTAGTTCAAAATGACTAGAATTTAATCAATAAATAAATGAAAAACATAAAAATATATGAATATTTGATGTAACAAAGGTTATGAACTGTATTGAGTAACATTCCCTTCAGTGACAGAAACACAAAGTATGCAGTTCTCCTGATCCACACTTCCCTAAAACCCATGTTTTGGAAACAAAAAAAGGGAAATGTTTTGCTGAAATGTTGTTTTTACTTATCTAAAATCATAGAAAGATTTATCATTTCAATAACTTGTTTGACTTTTCTTGAGTTCATTATTTGTAAAAAAATATATACCTTCAAAACAATTAAAATTGTTAGTTTGACATAATAGTTTGTTACCAAAATAAAAGCTTTAGAAGTTTTTGAAATGACAAATTAGAAACATTTTTAATAACGTTTCTTTGGCCGGCTAAAGTATCATGGTGGAAATTGAATCTAAAGTTTTCTTGTTGTTTACACAGTGTTATAATTATTGTATTCTATATTTCTGTTTTGCATTCGGACTGATGCAACATTGGAATTTAAAAAGTGAAATATTTAATTTCTTTCTTAATATAGTTCATAATATTAGAGTGAATAAAGTAAGAGTTCATAAAAACTCTGCCATATTAAGAGACAAATCTCAACTTTTTAAAAGCCCCTTTATGATTCTTTTGGTTTTGAAGCTATGAATTCCCCTTTTGAGTGGTCAAAAGGACTATGAAATCATGATACAATCAGTACTGTTAAACTGGTAAAGCAGCAGAAATTAGCTTAATAAATTTATCACACTGCACTTCATACTCATACGTTTTTTGATTGATTTAGTCTTATCTGAAAAGGTGTTTAAAGTATGGATGATTGTTTCTACATACCAGATTGCATCTTGTAGCAAAAAGGATTGTTCTTGCAGATTCTATATCTTGTAACAAATTAGAGTTTAGAGTTTATTTATATACGTAGAACAAGGACAACGTACAAAGGAATAAAAGAACATTGATCGCATGAACCTGTGGCAGGTTCTCGCAAATTTTGTTGATTTCCACCTGTAGTTCCTGGAAAATTAAGAAGAGATAAAAGCAAAATATTTTTTTAAAAAATTGTTGAAATTCAACAGAGTGGGATAATGTGACAATATTTTCCACCCAAAAACAAACAGAGCAAATTTACAGAAACAGAGGAAAGCTCCAGACCAAGTAAATGCACAGCAAAGCTGAACACAAAAGACTGTTTTCTTGTTTTCATTACACTTTTAATCAGAACCATTCTAACATACAGCACTACCACACCTGTTTATAACAACATACGTTGTGACTCTCTGAATTTACTTATGTCTGGAAGCTTGCTTACTCAATAACCAGCGCTTTGGTAAGAATGAGAATGTATGGGAATTTGTACATAGTCAGGATCAATTCAGAGGAAAGGGCGTTTTACTGACTCATGAGTAAAACTGAGTTTTACATTTGGGAATGCTACACTCACCCCTGGGTGACAGACAGGGTTACTCACAGTGTTTTAGAATAGAGAGTTGCAAACATTTTCAGAGGGGATCAGAAGTGATGCAAATAATTTTATAAGCTAAGCACAATTTGAATACGTTCAAGGTTTCAAATATCAGAATACAATAATTAGCAATTACATAACATTGATGGTAGTGCTGTGTTTTTTTGGGCATGGGTCTTCAGGGCATTTTTAATACAATAATTTGAGTGGTTTTGTGACTGTTTTACATGTTTGACACTAGGATGTGATACATTACAAAAATGGGAGGATGATCATTGCATTCAAGTATGTACTTGATGCTTCAAAGGTAAGAGAGTTTCTTATGTATCTAAATTTTGATAGATTATATTGAGTAAGTGTTGTGTAACTTTTTGATATGAACTTTGAAACTTAGTGTCTGATCTAAAATTACCCCCAAGTATTTGGATTTCTTTTAAGGGGAGCCGGTTTAGCTCGTGCTGGTTTCTGGCACCTTCAGTCCGTGAAAACAGGGTTCAAATCCGTGAGGCTCCCTATTCCCTTCTCTGCTTCTGTGCCAGTCCCAAACTCAGATGAATTGAGAGGGCTGCATCAGGAAGGGCATCCGGCATAAAACATTGCCAAGTTTACCATGTGACTCGTCCTCGAAAGAGTGGCTGTTTCGCTGTGGCGACCCCTGATGGGAAAAAGCCAAAAGAGGATGTAGATTTGGATTTCTTTTGACCATTAACTGCAATCTCGGGATTACATCTGTGTTTGATAGAAAATATGTTTATGATAACTCCCTAACACTGACTAAGACTGATATGTTCTGGATAGAAAATCAAGAATCAAAGGGCTTAATTTTTATATTTATGTTTTTTTTTAACTTGTATTAAAATTACCTGCAGTTGAAGATTGCATTTCATGTTTTTGCACGTGTTTGTCCGTTGATAAAGAAATGTGGGCAGGCTACATAAAGAAAAATATATTTCTAATTATAAAGATAAAATCTCTTAAGTTGTTTAAATGTCTGCAGAACAGCAGTAGTTTATTAGAAAATTTGCCCCTGAGTTGTGGGCGGTACTGTTGGTGCAGAGTAAACCCGCTCCTACTTCCCTACATCCATTTTTTTACACACTCTGCTGCTAGCTTACATCCCCAACTAAACATTACTGGTGCAACAGAAATGGTAAGTAATATTGGAACTATCTAGCCATACAAGCAGATGCATCAGAAAGCAGCACAGCAGGGAATTTGTGGCTTGCCGTAGCAGCTACAAGCTTTTTCCAATGGCGTTTTTTCACCTGCTCCTGATTCACAATGATTCCAAGAAAGAACTACTCAGATATGCACTTCTAAGCTTCTTTAGCTTTCTTTATATGTCCTCCATCATGAGAAAAATCTCACACTTGACATTCTTGACCTTATAAATACAGAGGTAAACACATTTTTTTCAAATACCACTTCCTATTGCAAAGAATTGTATGTTGTATAACAAAAAACATGGTATTACATGTGCAAAAACAAAACAGTAAACTGAGCATGCGCAGTCCTTGAATAAGACCTGGAGTTTAGTCCCTCCCCCTGGCTTTGACTGGGGGAGGGGCAACACAACTAGAGCTGTTGATGTCTAACTACGCCATTCCGTCGACATGGCGGTTACTGTGATGAAGAAGTGTTTCAGCCCCCTGTCTGTTCTCACCAGGAGGCTGTCACTCCCGGAGTACATCAGTCAGTGCTGCTATCACGAGAAAGTAAGTCTTTTCGTCTCGGTGAAGCGCTTCCACAGACTCCTTATATCGCATTCTAGCCAACAGCGCTGTTAGTGTTAGCTTTGCAATTAGCATAAGCATCAGGTTAACTTAACTTCTTTTTTGTTTGGCTCATTTTGGTGATAAGTTAACAAATTGCTTGATTTTTGTTTGTTTTGTTCTGTTTGGATGCCAAAATAGGGCCATTTAATTGTTAGGAATGGAGATAATTAGCAAAAAAGGTTACGAAATCTGTGATTTGACCTACAGTGGACGACCAATATAAACACCAAGTATTCTGTAGTTTAATGCTAATATTCGCTTCCTTCATTTCAAGTATTTGTGGTTCGTGTGCACTGGTTAAATGTTCATTTTCTATAAATGTTTTAAACTTCATTGATGAATATTGCATCACATCGCATGCATCACTTTTTCTTAGAAGGTAGAGTTCTTCTTTCAAATAGGAAGATTTCAGTGGGGTTGTTGGCAGTAGCCTGTGCCAGCTGCTGGATTACAGAATGGGACATGTCCTAAATAACTCATTGGCCCTTTGCTATGGTCAGAATGACTCAGCAGGAACTAGAGGATGGACTGTATTTGGTGGACAATGCAGTCCAGCCTGTCACTGTTTTAGTCTCTTACATAGGGAATGTTATATAAGGGGTTGTTTAACAGTGATTCTGAGACTTTTTTATTTATATAAATCTTATTATAAAGAGGAAAAAGCAACAGAAAATGCACTAAAAAAAATCATTTTCTTTTGTCTGAAGGTGGTGGATCATTATGAGAACCCAAGAAATGTTGGTTCGCTGGACAAAAAGTCTAAGAATGTTGGAACTGGCTTAGTGGGTGCGCCAGCCTGTGGAGATGTCATGAAATTACAGGTTTGTTTTCTAAGAATAAGGAGCAGCTGTTAGTCTATTTGTAATGAATAAAAAACAACTGGAGCTTTTAATAAAAATGAACACATTAAATGGTAATTGACATTAATCTTGAGTATGTTGAATACGGTGGGCTTTGATTTTGTTGTATGAACGATATTTAAAAAAAAAAAAAAACCCAACCTTTTCAGATTGAGGTTGACAGCCAGGGAAAGATTGTGGATGCCAAATTTAAAACGTTTGGCTGCGGCTCTGCCATCGCCTCCAGCTCTCTGGCCACCGAGTGGGTGAAAGGCAAATCTGTGAGTAAACACGTTTAGCTGATTTTACTGTATATTTTATAGAATTTTTTATTTTTTGGTTTGAATGCTACCGTCCTCTCTTCTCAGGTGGATGAAGCTCTGAAGATCAAGAACACAGACATCGCTAAAGAACTGAGCCTTCCACCTGTTAAACTCCACTGCTCCAGTAAGTGGAATACATTGGATGCTCTACTCATTCAAGTGCACATGTATGACGCAGTGTTTTTCCTGCAGTGCTCGCTGAGGACGCCATCAAGGCAGCCCTTGCTGACTATCGCCTCAAGCAAAGCGACGGCCAGCAGGAGGCAGCAAAGGTCAGCATCTAAGGACAGTCACCTTCAAGAACCAAAGGAACAGAAGCAGTCAAATCATTTTACGTGTCATCTGTTACAATAGCGAGAATCCAGACCTTGTTCCACTGTAGCAGCACTACTCCAGGCTTTCAGCGTTAGCCTTTGACCTCTGCTTCTGTCCACTCTCTTCTAGCCTGTCACTTAAACGCACAATTTATGCACTGTTCAGTTTCAGTCTTAAACTGAGCCTTATATTCTTCAGACTGAAGGAACTATTGGTCCAAGATGAAATGTTTTGTAATAACCTTGACCGATATGAGGGGAGGGGTTCCAGGAACACCAATATATTGGTGCAAATGCTTGTTGGAAAACCTGCAATTAAAGTATTCTAAACTATTGTTTCATGTGACGTATTCATTTCTATACTATTTATTGGATTTTTCATTTTAAAATGTGGTTTCATATCCCTTTCGTTTTAGAAACTAAATCTGTGCTCTGACCAGAATATAAGCTTGTGGCCATGTGTGCTGATTTAATGTATTCAAAGTTCAATATTCCTTCTCTTAATGATTGTCCTCAGGAACAGATGATGCCTAGTTTTTTTCTCTCACTGAAGTTGTTCGGCGTACAGAAGTTACTGCTTTTGAATAAATATGGCTCATAAAATAAGTACAAAATCACCAAATTTGGCTGCTTTGAAACTCTTAAAGTTGCTCAAATTTTATTCTGTGGGTCTGGCCTTCAGTTGCCCTGTTTCAAAAGTTACAAAAACACCAGACGGGCCTCCATCAATGCTTTCTGCTGCTCAGAAAGCTGTCTTTTCTCCTGCGAGAAGTTGAAGTGTGGCGGAGTCGTTGTGAATGTGCAGGGAAGCTGGCCGCAGGTTCCTGTCAGCTGGGGGCTCCTGTGAATCCTCATCTCCTGGATGCAGCTCCAGCTGTGGACCTGATGCTGCTCGGCTGTCACCGAGCTCACACGGCTCTTTCTCTTCAGGGACACTTGAAAGCTCCTGGTCCAGGATGGTGCTGCTTGATTTGGAGATGTTTTCAGAGGCGGGGTCTGCTTCCTGTTGGCAGGACTCATCTTTCTCTGTGGCGTCAGTAGATTTACTGGCAGCTCGCAGGCTCTTGGCCACTCTCATGATGTCAGCCTGCAGCTGACGGTGAGAGTCCACCGGCGAACTTTCGTGTTCACATGCAGCTTTTCCTTGCACTTCGTTAAAGGATCTAGCTCCTCCGGTCTTGTCCCTCTCATCCACATACATTTTTGAAGGAAACGAGGCAGGATAGTAGGAATTCACTTTGCGCCTGTGGCTCATCAGAAGCAGTCCGCAGATCATGAGGAAGACCAGAAGGACCAACGCCGTTATCACCAGGATGAGGAGCACATTTTTCTCCAGGAAGTCAACCAAGTCTTTGAGGAAATCCTGCTCTGCTCTGGCAGGTTCTGTCGGAGTTTGGAGTTTAGTGGAAGGGACTGTAGTGGACATGAAGGCGTTTGTGCTGATGAGTTCCTCCTCATCTGTACTTCCCTCCAGACGACTGTAAAAAGTTGTGGGTGTGGCCAAGCTGCAGCTAAAACACAGAACCACACACAGACCAACGTGACGAAGGACCAGCAGGAGCATCGTTTCCTCTCAGGATCTGTAAACAACAGCAAATGTCAGTGAAGGAAAAGCTTTAACTTCATCTTAACATTTAGATGAAGGGCTTTCCTCAAAATATAAACCTAGAAATCAAACGATTCACGTCCAGGTTTGAGTTTTTAGCCGTAGTAAACTGTTACAAACCCTACCGACAGTTTATCTCTGTCTGACAGAGGAATGTAGTAAGAAAACACCTTCAGAGACGCAGCAGCTGTTGAAGGATTGCAGCGCTGCTCAGAAGCCAAACTAAACTGAAAAGCAATCTTTAGAAACAGGACTCAAACACCTAAAAACAACATCACACCGTCTGCTACACAGGACCATGCATGCTCTGGATAATGTAAGGAGCAGACTAATCAGATTTGAAAAAAAGACAATCCTTTAGCGCAGATTCTAGTGTTTGACATTAACAGCTGCTTTAAGTGTACGACTGTTTATTCCACAACCAACTTAACTGCAGATCCCCCCCCCCCCCAACTCATCCATCGGGCCTGAGGTCCACCAGATTTGTTTAAAGATGTAAAGAATGTTGAGACGTAAACTTTACAAGTCGTCTGTTTCAATCGACCAAAAGCCTGTCGCATTTTTTCCACTCTGAGTCTTTACTTCTTCTTAGGGAAAACTGTGTTGCTGCTTAAGAAAGTAAGAGCGACTGATGGAGCTCTGAGCAAAACAATCGATTCCCATTTCTAACTCAATAGTAGCCCTTCATCAAAAGTGTTTGTGTACTCATCAACTCATCTTCCCAAAGATTTTTAACTTCAAAAGTTCTGTCATTTGACAAAAACACAGCACTACTTTCATGTATACAGCAAACTTGCTTTTGGCACTAATTATAAATACTCTGTCATCTAACTAACTTGGAGTCCTCTCAACTCGTGGCTCTGCTTCTGTGTTCAGATTTTTCTCACAGTTCCATCTGTGTGCAAGCTGACTCACACGAGACTCTGGAAACTGGAAATGGAGGGGGGGGGATCCCCCCCCAAATGAATCACTTCAGACACAAAATTTACCCCCTAATGTGCCTGTGCACATAGAAAAACACAAACGTATGGATATTTGAGGTATAGTCATATGTGCAAAAGTAAGAAGTAAAATCCAGGGCTTCCTGTTTTGATTATAAACGATTGTTTCTCAGTTTAAATCCTCAGTACCTTGAACCTGGATGCTCTGAAAGTATCGCGGTGCGTTCAGGTCACCTCTTTCCAATTCCAACTCAGACACCAGAAAGGCACTTTTTACTCACCATTCAGCGTGGAGGAGGGCTGCGTCTCTACTGAAATCCCCTTTGATGAAGGGAGAGCGAAACCAAGACGTGAAGCCTGCAAGCGACAGCCTGGTGAACCCCAACGCTTCTGCAGTTTCAGGTTTCACTGGGGTTCGTCTGAACAGTGCAAGAAAGATGCCATTAAGCAGGAGTGCAGATCCCTCCTTCTGGCCCTACACTGTTCTCCTCCCCCTTTGGTTTCCTTCGCTGTGTCTGGACTCCCCGGCCTGCACACAGATTGCACACAGATTGTTCTTGTTAGGTAGGAGTTTAAAATGTGCTCTGGGGGCAGGGGGCCTCCTCTTTACTCACTCTGATCAAACATTTCTTCAAAACTTTAGAAAGCTGAACCTCTGACAGCTTTAAGCTTTACCATTCTCAAAAAGGAGTCAACTTCTTTTTTTTCTTTTAGGTGTCACATCCAAAATGTGTTTGGGGAGGAAGAGAAGCGGCCCGCTCACTAATGAGAGTTGCACAGAGCCATTTGTCCAAAAGACACAAAATAACAACTCACATGATGCGAATGTGACCACTTTGAGGCAGAGAGTGTGACCAAGCGTTTTTCTTTCTAGAAATCCAATGTGCCATCACACAAGAGAATTCTGGCTTTCTATGGTCACCAGGAGCCTCACTCCTGCCTCCGTTGGGTTTACATTCATCACCTCCAGAGCTGAGAGGAAAACACACCCTGAACCATCCAAACGCTGGTTTTTTTAAACACAAAAGAGAAGCAAGAAAATAGGTACTTGTGAAACTTCTTCATTAAAAAGGTAGGTGACTAAATGCAGACTTTCATGGTGACTTTTTACCATTTACATACACATTAAAAAAAACATTCACCGTCTTCTATTTAAAACACCAACTTCTTAAAAGCTTTTTTTCAGTCTGAGAAAGTCCATAACTTAAGTTTGACTAAAATCCCTACAGTCCAGGTGCTAAAACACAGTGAAACTGAAGAAAACGTAATCCAAATGTTGCATTTGTGATCAGAAAACATCTGTGTGGGACAGAAGGCCCCTTGACGGAGTCAGTCTTCCTGTCTCCTGCTGTAAAGTGAAAAAGCATCAGGGCTCCGGATGTTGAAAAAAAAAGAAAGAAAGGTTTTGATCTGTCTTTGCATCCTGGCTGACCTCCTCCTGGGCAAGTGTCCATTTGTGCAAAAAAATCATGCGTTTTGCCCAATGAACATGTTTTTTTGGGTGTCTGCAACCAGATAAAACCATCAGATAAGATTAAAATCCTCCACATAAATCCTTTTCAAACACTTTCTGGAAGAAAGCTGCTAAGCGTGAGGTTATCTCCTCCTTCCTCATCGCTGTCTCCCCCTGCGGGGAACACCAACACTCCGTTGGCGACTGGATTGCGATGTCTGGTGTAGTTGTGATGCCTCTCAGGAAGCAGAGATGAGATGCACATCATCTCCGTGGACTGTTTGGGTCTTTTTGCCTTCTGCTTCCTTGCCGACAGCTTGGCGCACAGAAATATGGTGGAGACCATGAAGATGGTGGCCAGCACTGCCAGGGCGCCGACTGCAATCAGGCATTTATTTACAATTCCCCGGGTGGAGCAGGATTGAGCCGAACTGCTTGTTGTAGTTTTGCATTTTTCACTGGGAGACGTCGTGATGCTGCTTGTTGGAAGTGATCTTGTTGATACTTGACGGATCCATCTAGGTGAAGGACTGCTGATGGACCCAGTCGTACCAGAAAGCCGAGATGATGTTTTGGAGATTCTTGTGGGTGGAGGTCCGGATGAAAGACTAGTTCTGGCGGATGTTTTTGTCATAGAGACGTACGTAACAGGCAACGCATGAGAGGTTGACACCATCGTCGCTGCTCCAGAAGATGTGGAATTAGTAAGGTTCTGAGTGGAGAGGGAAGCGCCCTCAGTTGACCCTTTACTGGTGGACCGTACCACTGATGTTGCATCAGAGTGACTGATGGATGTGGAAAGCAGAGATGGAGGAGTCTCTGAAGCTGCAGCAGAAGCAGCTAAACTTGTGGGTGAGAGCTTATGCGTTGACACAGTCGTTTTGTATGAAAGCCGTGCTCTTGTGGTCTCTGAACGGCTAATTGAGTCTTGTGTTTCAGTGAAAAGCCGCTGAGCGCTGCTTGTAGCACCTGAGGTTCTCAAGATGACCAAACCAGTCGTCGGAGTATTTAAGCTTCTGCTTTCTTCTAAACTTGTCGTGCTCACTCCTGTGGGTGACACAACCTCCCCAGATGAAGAAGCACCAACTTCTGCTAAGTTAGGAGCACGAGTCCAGGTGACGGGAAGCTGCTGTGTGACTGGCGTCGTGGTCATTTGCTGTGTGGTGTTGCCCAGCTCAACAGCAGCGTCAGTGGCTCTGGTTTGTGGCTTGGAGGTTGTCATGGAGTCCACCATCACCAGCACGCACAATCCACACAGCAAAGCCGTGTCTATCTTCATGTTGAAGTGATTGAAACAAAGATCTGGAAAAAAAGATTCAGATGAACTTTGTATTAAATAGAGCGAAGTAAAAAAAAAAAAGACAGGAAAACGTTTATGTTGAAAGAATCGTGTGCCTCCACCACACCGCTTGCTTCATTTCCAGAACAAAAAGAAAAAGTTACCAGCAAACCACATAAATACGCACATAGAGATTTATCAAAATATACGCTTTTTCCCCCCTTTTCATTTAAAAAAATGCATATTAAAAATATGCACATAAAAAACTTTAATAATATGAGAAAAACAAGTAAACAGGGCCAGGAAAGAAACAAAAACAGCCTTTCAGAAAATTAAAAAACAAAGATCACAAAAAAAAATACCGGTAAACAAAAACCTCTTACCTTCCTGCCTTTAAAAGAGAAAAAATATGAAAAATATGAAGGAAGAACCATTATCTTTACAGCGCAGACATGCTGACTGTTTCTCTGTCTAACACAAGAAACAGGAAGTAGTTACCACAAAAAAGCTACAGATAGTCTAGATAACTTAACACCCCCTTTCAGATCCAACCTCTAAAACGTCATCATGAAACCTTCAGTTAAAACAGTTTTAAGAATATTCAGTTTTATTGTTTTAAACATCTTACCTGGCGAATGGAAACCAGAGAAGAGCCCAGGTTCCTCTGTGTATGAAGCCTTCTCTACATGTCCTGATAATGGCTTCATTGAAGGGAGCAGGAAGTTGCCAGTTCTGTAAAAAGCTCAGTCTCTGACTAACACTTTTCTACGATTTCAAGCTTTGAGTTCATGCTGGTGCACACAGCAGTCAGACCGGGGCCTCGCAGGAGTTAGTAAATCACAACATCAATGTCCGTGATATGTTTTATGAGGAAAAGAAAGACATGAGCATGTTCTGGTAACAAATCGAGAGCTAAACATGACACTTTCAGAGCTTTTCAAAGGGTGATGCAATCCAAAAAGCATCATGCATTAAGCTTGAAGTCACATTTTGTTGCTATGTGGAAACAAAACTGTCATTTCCTGTGTCGGTAAGTCAGAGTGAGATGTGCATTTGACACAGACACCTAGTTTTTTTTGGTTTTACTGAGCAGAAATGGAAAAAAACAAACCCTCCCCAAAGTGTTTTGGGAAATAAACAGTTGGTATCCATAGCAATGTTGACACCTTTGTTTCTCTTTCTTTTTTCAAGTTTTTAATAAAAAAGTAACTTATTATTTTCACATGACTTATTTTTTTAGTGGTGAATGTAGTTGACACTCACCTGCTCCGTGCTCCTCCATCAGCACACCTGTTCACATTCACCTCATCATTGGGGCTTTTTACCTGTGAGCCTCCTGCCACTGGGCTCTCACCTGTCTGTTTTAGCTTTCCTAAGGGCCAAAATCAACGTTTTGTAGCATTTTTCCACTTTGTTGGGAAACTCACATTGTGCCGTACAGGAAATTCTTCTGATCTAAATTCATTTCTATTATTCCATGTGTTCTTTTTTTCTGAAATGTTTCTAAATTCACAGCTCTAACTTCATTTGCATGCTGCATTTTAGCCAGAAGCCCATTTTAGTCATGCTAAAATTAATGAACATTTATTTCAGTTAAATTGTAAATTGTAAAAACCTCAAAAAATTAGACTTGGACATTTTGTTCCTCGTGTGACATTGTATCAAAAACAAACAGGAAAAAGAAGTTGAGATCTACTTGAGACATGAAACAGTCTAGGATGTGGGTCAGCCAAACTCGTAACCAGAGTGAAAAGTGAAACTACTCATAGATTCAATGGTTTAATGTAGAAAGTGAATATGACTGAAGCAATAAATAAGAAATGGGAGGTCTGCCATGGATTACTGGGGTCTATGGATCTAGAGCTTTCCATGCGTGAAGATGGGATTGAGAAAAAAAGCAACAAAGTGTTAAATATCTCAAAATGAATTCAAATGTCAAAACAAACAAAAATCGGTAGAAGATGAGAGATTTTGGGAAGCAACAGAATGCAACTGTTCAACCCTAAACACTGAACAAAAACAATAACAGAAATATTTTCAGAAACGTTTTCAGTTTTAAAGCAATTCAACCCCTAGAAACCCTGTCTGAAAAGTCTAAAAGTTAAGGAAAAATGGGAGCTTTAAGGTTTATTGTACTAATAGTGGAAATGTCTATGTGATGAGCATTTCTTTATACCACTGATATGTTTTAGTATGTATAATAATAATGTTTAAAGTGCATTATAAATGTTTATTTAATATTATACAGAATAAATTTAAAAAAGACAATAATTATCATTTAAAAGGACTTACAATTATCAATAAGGCCTAATTTAGAAATACACTTAAGGAAAGATGGGTTTTAATAGTGTATCAGGTTATGGAAATATTTAATCACAAAGACTTAAACCATGAACATGTTTATTAAAAAAAATTAGATTCCAAAGATGTAGACAAACAAAATAGTAGCCATTTTGTCTTTATTGTTATACTTATATCCTGTATTTAAAAGAAGGAAAGTGTATGTATTTTGGTGCTTAACCCTTGTGCTATCTTAGATGACCCCACCCTTACATTGACGTGTTCTCCCTACCATGACAAAGGTGGATAAAGGTGGAAAGATTTCATGTAATCCATGGACACCAGTGAAGATCCCAAATCATTGAAGAAAAAGTTTAGTGGGTCTAGATGACCCAACTCCCAATGTTAAAGTGTCTAGGATAGCACAAGGGTTAAAGTAAAAAGTAAAGTAAAAGGGGCAGAAATGATACTTGTCACAGTTTGAGTGTTGAAATTTCCCAATTGTTTTGTGGGAATAAAATGAAATACAAAAATAAAAAAAGCAAAACAACAATGGAGATCCATTAATCCATTTTCCAAACATGCTGAATCCCTTTTGCAGTCATAAGGCTGCTGGAGCCTATCCTATAAATGTTGGGTGAAGGTTGCCAGTCTGTTGCAGAATCATCAATAATCTACAAAGCACGTTTTTGGACTGTGGGAGGAAGCCGGAGAACCTGGTGAAAACCCACACATCCACAGAGAGAACATGCAAGCTCCACGCAGAGACGGGATTCAAACTGTGTCCTTCTCACTTTGAGGCCGGGGTCCTCACCACTACACCGCCATGCAGCCCGCATGGCCTCCAATCCTTTTCTGATAGCAAACAAAATCAGAGAAATCTGTAGTCAACACAGAAACAAGCTGCTCTCATGTGTAAAACCTTTATTGTGTGCACAGAACTGTTGTCGGGGGGGCTTCAGTGAAACACCAGCTGCACGAGTTCACCCTTCCCAACACCAACAGACACCAGAGAGGGCAACTTCGGTTTGACCCCATCGCAGTGACCTCTTTCCGGCTCGTTAAAACCCCCATGTCGGATTAGAAGCCCAGCTGAACAGGATTTCTTCCACATTCAGAGATCCGTTGGATGTCAATGAGCACAACGTTGGGAGGAAAACACTTCAACTGCTATCATAAAAAATAGAAATAAAACAAAACAATCCAGCTTTTTACTACTACCAGGCTGTGACTGGAATGTACAACAGGAGCAAAAAAACAAAAAAAAACAATGTCAAGTTGTGCATGAAAGCACACAATTCATATTTGGCAACACAAAAGAACAATGGAAATACTGATGCTACAGGCAGATCTTTGAGCAGTAAGTACAAACTTCACACAAGAATGCTTTACAACAATTTCCAAATAAAAACAGTTAAGACTTCAACAAAAATCTCTTCCAATGAGCTGCAGGAATTGTTCCTTTTCTGTGTGTGTGTGAGAAAAATGAGCAAATAGAGCGTTCATCTTGGAATGTGGGCTTGGCCTCATTACTGGGACAAACACCAAGCTCAGTTACGTGGAATATTGAGGATTTGGCCGTCTCTGACAACGTCCGCTCAGGACCATCGCCTCACAGCGCCACCTTGGCTACCTGCTCCTCCAGTCTGGCGATGCGGCGGTCTTGAAGGATGACACGGTCTCTGAGTGACTTGAACTCTCTCAGCACCTCTTCCAGCTTATCTTCCATTTTCTAGCAAAGAAAAGGAGTCATTATGATTAAACAGGAAATATGATGCATTTGACCAGAAATTTAGCAGTAGCATTTTTAATAAGAAAATCTATATGCATGTGCTAAATGAATGATTTTCCAATTTTCTTTTAAAAGGAATTCTGTTTTTTGATTGGGGTAACAGGAGGTGCCATCAAATTATGGCACAGCAACATAAAGGAAGAGAAACAATAAAAGTAAAATAAACATAAAAGAGACTAAGTACTTTTATGAAAAAAGAGAAGGGAAAAAAAACTCTAAATACAATTAATAAATAATTTGAGGCCTTACTTATATTAATAAATATATAGTTTTAAAGCCATCAATCAGAACAGCCCCGTCATTATAACATGACTGATTAATAATAATTATATTAAAATATGTACTTTTGACATGCAGAGAAACTTTTCCCACACAGAACCCCCTGTTTTCCAAGCCGAAGACAAAACAGGAAAAGTGTTGGTTAAAGATAAATAGGAAAGCTTTTTTTTTTTTAAATCTTCCTGATGCAGTCCGGAAAACTTTGTTCTTGTTTCAAACTAAAAAAAACAAAACAAAGACAAGATAGATGCTAAAACCATTGAGACAAAAGACAAAACACAACAGGATAATCAACAATAAAACACAAGTTTCAGCCTCATTTTGAAGTCTGGCCTAGTCTTCTTTCAATAGCTAAATATATAAATTTGGGATAATGGAAAAAAGAAAAAAAGAAAGAAAACTCTTTTCTCTTCCATTGCTTGATTCAAATGGTATGTGCTGATCCGTCACTTTCCTTAATTGTTTCAACCAAAAACAAAAATGACCTGGAAGTTATATTGAGGAGAACTTTCAGCACTGCTGTACCATTTTGACAAAGGGAAACAGGGAGAAGTCCCTTTTCAACAGCAATAGTGACCAAAAAGACACAAGAGCCGCTCACCACTGAGGACTGTGGAGGAGCGTGCTTCTGTACAGTCGGGATGCTCTCTGCTTTGGTGGCCGGCTTGCTCTCCAGCACATTGGTCTTGACCACTTTGAGGTCCCGGCTCTTCGTGGACACGTAGCCATCTCTGAGTGAGATCAGGATGGGGCCTCCGTTCTTGCCGGCGAACCACTCCTCCGCCTCCAGCGCGGGATCGGGGCTGGCGGTGTCCGGATACAGGTCGTCCTGGAACAGATCCGACTGTGTGCGTGCAGGGGGACACAGAGACGCCGTGAACACAGGAAGAAACGGAGGAGAAAACGCAAGAACCTTGATGGCGTTGGATGCCCACTCTTACCTTCCGTGGGACCGTCATGATGATGGGTTCACATTTTCTCTCATGCAATTTGTAAAACCTACAGACCAGCAACACAATGAGAGAATTATCAGATCAGTGCTGAGACATTGCTACAACAATGCTTCAAAATTCTTTAAATAAATACATGATGAAAATGTTCAACTGAATTAAAATTAAAGATCAAAATGTTAACTTTTTTTTCCAAAAACTCAGCTTTTGTTAGTTCTGCTTCAACAGTTTGACTGTTGCTCTCTGAAATACCAGGCAATACTTCAGGTCTGTACTCTGACTACACTACCCAGAATACCTAGAGAGTCCGAGAGGCAGAGGATTGGGCAGGAGCGAAGTTCTATATATTTTCTAACAAACTATCAAAGAAAGTTAAAGATCCATCAGTTATCAAACATGTGAACTTTCCCTGAAGGAGTGGTGAGATGCAGACACTGCTGTGCTACAGAATCCTAGTCCTTATTGCTGAATGTCAGGTAGGGAAACATCGGCTCCCATTTTAGAGTCTTTAGGATGATTTGACTGTGGATTTGAACCAACAGCCTCCCAGTCTCAGGGCAGTCTCCACCTCTTAGCTGGTCATTTAGAAGAGAGGGCAACGCAAGTTGTGTTCAAAATCAGGTGCTCTGGTTGGAGATGAGTTAAAAAAAATCTTGAAAGCCTCCCTTCAGCTGACTTTAAGAAGTTATCTTTAAATAGGATGTGAAAATTATTATTGCTTTCCAACCAAACCTCAACACAAATACCAGCATGTAGGGATGGCCCGTTTGACACGTACACTTCGGCGCGGGTTTCACCTTCATGAAACAGAGAGGTTCGGCACAATGTTTCGGGGCGTGTGTCAGCAAAGGGCAGATCACGTGGCTGATGACGTATGAAGCGCCAAATGTATTGTTTGGTCGAACCACGGTTCAGATGTCACTTAAGTTTTGAACAGTTGGGCGCGCTATTCTCTAGAAATACGAAATGAATCCCAAACGTTTCCCGATCAGTTCTATTGTTTCCCCTGTATTGGAATCAGCGTCAGTTCATTGCACTTTACCATGGCTACTGGTAAAAACGTACTGTGACTCAGGATTGTTTCAACTCGGTTTCTCCTAATAAAACAATACACTATGAACGTTGTGTATGGAAAAAAATACTTCAATAAATTTATGATGGCAGACAAAACCTTATCAGTAGAGATAGCTAAGTGGAAAAGTCGATCAGGTTTGCATCCAGAGGTCCTGGGTTCAAGACCAGTGTTATACAAATTTTTTTTTTGCTTTGCGGTTATTTTCTTCATGTGATGTGTATTTTGCTGTGTCACATGTTGTGTTGTTTTACGTTGTTTTTTCAATCATCATTTCCACATTAAAGTGTTACAAGGAGCTTAGTTGAAGCTTGTGATATACGTCCAGTCCGCCACCAGATGCCGCTGTTCTGTGTGGTTTCAAAGCCCTGACTGGTTGGTTCATTTTTCCGGCACAATTACATGAACCACAAGGGAAGCTTCATGGGGCTTCTATTCCTATCCCTACCAGCATGTGTAACCCTTGTGCTATCTTAAGCACTTTACTGTTGGGAGTTGGGTCATCTAGACCCATTAGACAGAGCTCTGAACCTTTTTTCTTCAATGATGTGTGAACCTCACTGGTGTCCATGGATTACATGAAATCTTTCCACCTTTATCCACCTTTGTTATGGTACGGAGAACACGTCAATGTAAGGGTGGGGTCATAGGATAGCACAAGGGATAAAAACCCTGATAAGAAACACTTTTCTTTCATGACACATCAGTGGTCTAGATCAGAGACCTCCTGCAGGTTTTTCAGAAATCCTGCCTCACCTGCTTCCGATTACCTGGATCAGGTGTGTTTAGTCAATTAGGAGCTTCAATGGCAGGTTGGTTAAAAAACATGTAGGACATCTTCCCCTGAGGCCTTTTTGGGCCCCCACTGTCTAGATCTTCACATTTATCACCTTTCTTCATTTTGGCATAAACATGACGTATTTATATGTAAATATGTACATATTATATGAACATATTTACATGTAAACATGACATATTTATTGATAGCTATGTCTTCACTCTGCACACATTTTCTTAACTTCAGTTGGTTAAATTACCGTAAATTCTGGACTATAAGCCACTACTTTTGTCACACGCCCCTAACCCTGCAGCTTATTCAATCTGTCTCTTTCGGCTTTTCCCATCAGGGGTCGCCACAGCGAACAAGTCGCATGGTAAACTTGGCAATGTTTTACGCCGGATGCCCTTCCTGACGCAACCTTCTCAAAGAAACCGGGCTTGGGACCGGCACAGAAGTAGAGAAGGGAACAGGGAGCAGCCCGGATTCGAACCCTGGTTTCACGGACGGAAGGCGCCGCAAACCAGCACGAGCTAAACCGGCTCCCCCTGCAGCTTATTCAATGATGCAGCTAAACAAAAAGAAACACCCATGCTCAGCCCTATTTTGGCCGCATCCCACAATCCTTTGCTGCCTTTAGACCCAACGTGCATGTGACCGCCATTACAATATGACGCAGCTTTCAAGTTAAAAGCAATTGTTAAAAGCAGTGTGAAAAATCCACCATCACCAACGGGTTTGGAAAAACTGGTCTGCCCGGTGACCGAGAGGACAGTGCAAGCTCAGGAGAGAATTTGCCTCAGAGTGACACTGACAGCGAAGGAGAAACTGAGAGAGTGTGGCGAAGAATGTCTGACGCTAATCCAATCCGACACTGAGGAGGAAGACTTCCGTGGTTTCAGTGCACAGGATGAAGATGAAGAAAGCTCTCAGTGACTTTAACGTTCATGTTTTCTTAATCCAGCCCTGTTAGTGCTATGTTACGGTGTGTCACTGGTGTGGAGGCGTGCGGCTCTAAGTTACTGCTGGACACCACTGTTTACTCTGATCTAGGCACTGTTTGAATAGAAAAGCTCAGGTATATCATTAAAACTTTGAAAACTTTTTCTGTGTACCATCATTCTTTGTAAATATATCACGTGTTCAACCTTTCCTGCGATTACTTTTGTCTTTCTTTCCTCTCCGCTGAAGGGAGATCTTCCTTCGGTTGTTCACTTCCCCCGTTTGGACCCTCAGAGCCTCCTGAGTGGGTTAATAAAGAATCATTCTCTCTTGCTCTCACTCCCTCTTGCACTGCAGATGCGCTCTCGCCTCCTTCCGCTCCCTCCTCCTCCTTTTTACACACCCACTATACATCCTCATTCTACAACACATGTTTCAATGTGGGCACATGCGGCGTATAGACAGGTGCAGGTGTACTAAATGGTTTATCCTTTAAAAATGTAATGGGTGCGGCTTGTAATCAGATGCGCTCTATAGCCCGGACAGTACGGTAAGACCTTTTTTTTAATGGTCAGTTTGTTTTGCTTATACTGACTGTAATTCTCTCTTGTTTTCAATTCAATAACGCCTAATCTTTCTTTCACCTTCAGTTTTTGTTTAATAAATGTAACTTTTACCTTTTGGCAATTATTTTGAGTTTTGTTTCATCCACGGTCATTTAAACCCAAACAAGTTAGCATCCGTAATATAAAGTGAGTTTTCCAAATTAACATGAAAACAAAGAACGAATTACATTTGAGGGTTTTCTGATCGTTTGCGCTGTAAACTTTCTAAAAAACAAGCATCCTTTCATACCTTGCAATTTCACATTTGTTGACATCCAGACCTCTTTTGGGCATGTACCCCATGCCTCTCTGGGGCTCCTTTGTGGAAAAGGTATTGAGGTAGTGAACAAACGGCGCCTCGTCGGTGATCTCAAAGTACCGAATGCTGCTGTCCCCCTGAAGGCACATCCATAAACGAAACATTTAAAAACATAATTAAAAAAAAGAAAAGGATGTTATGAAAAGAATGTCAGATCACCTTTCCGCACAGGTACACTATGTTGGTGTCAGGGTCATAGAAGGGCAGCAGAACTCCATTACTGCTGTCCATCTCTTGAACACAGATGGGCTCATCCATATTGCCCTACAAACACAAAAAGGACACATTTGATGGGATCTTGCTGCACAATTTTGACTCACAACAAAAATGAGAGAAGCAGTGGAAGCAGGGTACTTCAATAGTGTGACATTTTGAGTTTAGCGCCCCCGAGTGGAGACAAGGAGTCATAACCTCAACCAAAAAATAGATCCTGATCACACATAAAAATAAAACCACTTGAGGTGATTTCACAAATTTCAATACACGAGGATTTTATTATTTCCAGCATATTTGCGTACATTTCTTAAGGCCTTATAGGTAAAACACTAATATATAGGGAATGGCACATGTGCTCTCTATCTGTTTGAGTCACTTTTAGCTTCCTGTTACATCAGTTTGTCTACATTTCTGCATATTTGACCAAAAACAACAATTTGGGTGATTCATCATCCTTAGTCTGGCCCCACAGAGAGGAAATTCCACATTTCATGAGTGGAAAAAAGGAGCAAAAAAGTGGAAGAAAACTGACCAGAATATTAAATATATTTTGCTTTAACAAAAGGAGCTTTAAGGAGCTTTCGCATCTACATGAATAAGTTCTTTGTTTTCTAATTCTACAGTCTGAAGCCTTTTTGGTCACAAACCAGGTGAGATTATGAAGGTGTTGAGGTGGAGGCTGGGATTTAGGAGATGTACCAGTGTGCTATAGACTACATGAAGGGGACAAGAGTGACGTACAGATTTCCACAGGGCAAGCTGGCGCTCGCTCATGCGACTGAATCCGGTGGTGAAAATGTTTCCGTCGGCTAAAAAGATTGCTCTCATTGGCCGAGCTCCCTCGTGGGCTTTGTCCTTCTCCTAAAAACAGAAACACTCGGGTCAGGGTGAGCCGCTCTGTCGTGAGGCATCAGCAGCATCTTCCTGAGTGTGAAGAGAGTCTCCAGCCCCGAATCCAAAACAGCTGTCACTCACGGCCACGATCTTCCTTTTACGGGGGTCGATGACCCGGACCTTCTTGTCCTTGCAGGCGGTACACAACAGGCTGCCATTGCGGCTCCAGCTGACACTAAAGATGACATCAGGGTGCATGTCCTCCAAGCTGATCATGGCCTGGCCCGAGCCCACATTCCAGATGAGGATCTGGTTGTCACAGCCTACAACAGACACACGATATTGCTTTGTGTCCTGGTATTCCAAGCGCTTCACATCAGAAAAAAGCAACAGAAGGCATTTGGAATTTGGTCCAATATGGAGCTCAGCTGTGAGCAGTGCTCTACTTTTAAGGTCATAAATTAGTAACAGCAGGGGAAAATATGACCTAAAAATATGACATCAAATCATATTTGTTTTATTTTTTTTTATTTGTAAGGAATCTGATTTTCGGTTGACATTCATTTTGCCACACCTGATACCTTCCTTTGTCATAGACACCAAAAAGTTGATTTTGAAATATATGAGTTAAATGAATATTGATGTGTGTCAGAGAAACAATTACAAGTACATTTGATGAAAATCGTTGTAATTTTTAATAAATTAATTTTTAGGTATAATATCGCAGGTATTACTTTAAAAATAATTAACATTTCTATATAGTTGATGTATAAAGGTAGCACTTTATGCTCAAAAATATTTGACCAACAAAATAAAAAATCTAAAAACAGGCTTTATAAAACCTCACCGCTTTATTATGTTTTAGAAGGTTTTTCTTTTCTCATTTGTGACTGTGAGCTGTTAACAGCAAACAGCTCTCGCTAGCAGAGCCTGGAGCTCGCATGTACCTGCGCTGAGAAGAACGTTACGAGCAGTGGGATGCCACGACACGATGCCGACTCTTTTGGAGTGTCCCTCTAACACAACCACAGGCTCGGAAAGGGGGTTCTCCAATCCGTTCTCCGGTACCTGCCACACCTAACCAAGAGGGAAAGTCCAGAAAAGATGAACACACTGAAAATCTGTCAAACTATTTGACTTTATAAAGACACTTAAAAAGAAAAAAGAAAGAGAAATGGAAACATTTTCTAGGACTTTTGAGGATTTAAACTATGCAAACAAAGCTGAGTTTCTATTCAGAATTGATTTAAACTTGCCTTGAAATGAATGCCATGTTAAAAATGGGCTACAATAAAAAAAAATCCATAACTTGATGAGTGGAAATGTGAGACAAAAAGATATATATATATATGTATTACAAAAAAAAATCAAAGCCATCAAGTAAAACTGCTAATTTCACTACTCAGTATTAGGTCCATTCTTTCTACTTGTAAAATAAATGCAGTTTATTGTCCATCACTTTTCAAACAAAAGCAATAAATTTCAATATTTTTAAGGATATTGCTGTCAGAACTAGCCAACATGGATGTGTAAAACAATGTCATAGACTGAAAGTTTTTTATTTGATCATGGTATCCAAATCTAAGTCCACCGTTCATTTTCATAAGTACTTATGTTGACAAGCTGCGAAGAAAAAACTAAAATTAAACTGTCCCTGAACTCCATTCAGTGGGATCCTGAATCAGCAGATAAACTAAAAAATTAAATAAAAACAGGATATTAAAACATCTTCTGACCAATAAAAGAACCTAAAGCTGTCTGGATCTGGTGCAGGTTGACTGTGTCCTTACCATGACCATGCAGTCCTCTGAGCCACTAGCAATGACTAGATCATTATGAGGACACCAGTCGATGTCCAGCACGGGTGCCGTGTGACCGCACACTGTCGGGTACGCTTTGTCGATGCGGCCGGTCTGCGAAGAGACAAGAGAAGGCAACATGCGGTAAAAACTCTTCTTCCTGTGACCGCCATCACTACGGTTTATCTCGCTGTGCTTTTGTTTTGGAAAACCATCAAAAAAATTGCACTTTAACAGGTTATACATTGTGAACAGACATCTGCATCCCAAATCGGATAATCCCAAAATAACAGCGGCTTCTCTGTGACTCCATTGACCCAGTGGGCTGAGATGATGTCAGCCTTGAACTGCAGTGAGAGTATCATGTTTCTCCGCCGAGAAACTTGACACACAGTAAATGCCTTTCCTATCGGGCGGAATTGAAAATGGATTATCAATGTTTTTCTTTCTTCTTTTTTTTTACAGACATTATCCTCAGGAAAAATGAGTACGGTAACCCTATAGCACAGAAACAAAATCCAATCTGCTGCATTGATTCAATGCATGCTCTATATCTGGGAGAATGCCGTGCATATTCACAATCTACCGTATGTGCCTCTGGATATACTACACAATTGTTTTTATTTTCTGTGTTACCATGAGTAACTGGTCCTATTCCCTTAAAATTTAAATTTCAATGACCATATTTTATATAGTATTTAGCTAAATATGTTTATATATTTATCGTTAATATGCCCAAGTAGTGTGTTTTTAGGAGTAAAAATGTTATGTATTGTTCCCAAAGGATAGTTCTACCACATAGCAGTGGATGCAGTGTTTTCCCTGGACAGAAAGTGGCTGTGAAGGTTGTGCTTGTCTGCATTTATCTGCAGCTTTGTGGAAGAAACTCAGTATGAAGCTGGATTAACTACAAAGCTGCTTCTCAAATAAAAAAAAAGTTCTTTGTCATCTGTGTTGCTTTGGAACAAAGCAGGGTGCAAGATTGACGCTTCATCTTTTACTTCTTTTGCACTGCTATCAGTAGAAAATACTGATACACATACCTCCAGTGCCCTCTAGTGGTTATTAGCGAGAAACACGAGTCTATTTATTAAAAAAAATGAAGTTGCAGAGTTTTGCCAAGAGTGCAAAAACAACAACAACTTAAATTGGAAAAAATTTGATAAATTTTGTTCATTATAAATAGTGTCAGAGAACAGTTCTGGGCTAAATAAAATATTGATTTTAGTCAAAGTTGCTTTTCTTTTTCAGACTACTCTAAATGATACACTGAGATTGAATCAGTTCTGTTTAATGTTCTTTAATCACTCATTTGGCACTTACTTCAGAGCAAAGATAAAACACAAGCAACTATAGAGTGATGCTTAACAGGAGGCAAGGTAAAAGAGTTTTACTCCAGGCTGCAGAGTAAATCTTTTTTTTCTGTTTGTCAATCATCTCTCCCGGTCCATCTGGGTTTCTGTGCTTAGAGAAGGAGTTGGCTCCATCCCTCCTGACAGGTGAGCCAAAAGGAAGACAGAGCTTGGATTATGGCTGCATTACTGATCACAGGAAATCAGAGATTGATGCAGATGAGATTTCACCTAGAAGTGGCTGGAGTGAGTTTACAAAATATGCTTTTTTTTTAAACTAGCGCAAACATTAAAGGAGGTATTCTCTTTAATTAAATTAGTAAACATTGATGTTAAGGCCTCTCCAACTTGTTTGAGTCCAGCCTTATGTCCAGGCCATATTCTGTTTGGAATCTGACAGTTATGTCAATTTTGTCCAAAAACAAACAGCAAGACTTTCTGTCTTTAAATATATTAAGAAAATAGAAGTTAAAGCACTGAACAATCAAATCATTTTACTTTTGTAAGAAAGAGAACTATTTTAGCCACATAAATATTCAAAAGCACAAATATATTTTAGAAAACAATTGCTAAGCCAGGTTATACCAACTATTTTTCGTAAATCATTGTGAGTGACATAAATAAACAAGAAATTGAGTTTTATTTTCGCTTAACTTTGACTGTATAAGCTTAATATTGTGTGTGCAAAACTGCACTCAAACAACCATTAACTTCTAATGCATGAAAGAGCATAACAACACCTCACCTTGTGCAGAGGAAGGACAAGGAAAGCTCCTCCGCCGCTCGCCTCAATGATTATGGCAACAAACTTGGGGTTGACGGCACAGAAGGAGCTATCCCAGGTTACTCTGGACACACGGATGTCATCATAGCACTGGTCGTTCCTCACAGCCTGACCAAACACGTGACGGAACTTGCTCTGCCTCACAACTCGTCGCATCATATCTGCTGAGGAAGCAAGAGACTCTTAGATATGCAATAAAAAAGGGATTCTATCTCAGACGGTAATTATGAAGGCTTTTCCCTGTTTTGGAAGGTTGTATCTTTACACTATATACTACCTTGAAGTTTATGAACAACACATTTCAGATCGGGGTCACAATCTGCATCAAAATGCTCAGAACTGAAACCACAGCCATTATATTTGTAAGATGCTGCATCAGTTCTTGTGAAAACACCACAGATGGGGTGTTACTGCTGCAAGATTCAGGAAAGGAACTCAACCGTCATCTACATTTAGTGTTTGTGGCACTTTTTGGAACACCTGTTATTTTATGAAATTAAATGTGTTTTGCTGTCAAATTTTAAAAGACCTTTTTTAGTCATTTAGAAGATTTTATTGTGAAATGTAATGGTAAAACGCCCATTGCTGCATTTTAAAATTCTCCTCAGACATTTGGAAGTTTGTGATCACAGCAGGCCACCTGCTTCTCTTCATTAGCCATGGACTGTGAGGATAAAATAGCAGAGACGCGTCATAGGGATCAAATTTAGGATTTTTTAGAGCTACCTCAATAAAATACCAACACTTACAAGAGATGAAACACGCGTCTTCAGGACTGAAAAGAAATAGAGAAGAGCTCAGATTGATAAAACTGTGTCTTTGGAACAGAGGTTTTGTGTCAAAAATGGGGGAGTTTGTTGGAATAAATAACCTATATTTTAGATGTTTATTTCCAAAAAGCTATTATTATTTATAACGGTTTAAATACCTGGCTATATTCATTTTATTTCGTCTCAATTTTGCACCACTGTGCTTGTTATCTTAATTTTTCATGACTTTTGTCCCTTTTTGTGTCCTGTACCCATGTTGTTTTCTTTAGCACTTCTTAACTATTAGTTCTTATAAAACTATAATGCATAATTTAGATTTATTAGTCTTTGACTTAAAAAAAGAGAAATAAGAAATAAAAAGAAAAAATTAGAAAGGAGGAAATACTTCGAGACTGCTAACAATTCTAAGTAATTTAAAGGACACATTTCCCCCAAAATTATATTTAAGGGATGTTATGAAGGTGTTATTATCTACAGTATGAAGTAAACGCTTCTTTTTCAACAATATAAAATGCAAACATCATGAAAACTTAAATTTTTTTTTTTTTTTTTTTTTTAAATAAAAGACCAACAGTTAATTCAATGGAAGCTCGAAGAGCTGTGCTGGCGTTAAACAATGGCTGCTAGCCTAATGTTGGCCTAACTTCCCTCGGCCATTAGGACGGGGACTGCTTACTAATTAAATGAATTAAAAATAATAATTAATAAAAAAAAACGTGGATGAAGTGTATAGTAACTTTAACGGCTGCTGCTACACTAGCCTCGCGGTGTGAAGTTAAGGCTATTTCAGTTTATGCCAAAACTTAGCTAAGCTAGCTAACGCTAGCTACTCAAAAACATGGGGGGTGGAGATTTGTAGTTTTGTGGGAGCCCCCCTCATGTAAAGACCATTTGAACTTTCGGGGAAGTATTATCTGTCATGGCATAATATGTGTGTAGAACCAAACATTGCGATAGGTGGTGATGACAGTCCGTTTAGTATAGACGAGAATTGGATGATCATCAGCCGCAAAAGAAAAAAGCGGAGCAGCTGGCAGCCGGTCCCGCAACGGCGGACACAACCCGCACAGAGGTTACGGAATCCGCACTATTTTACTTCAAATATCCAACAAGTACGGGTTTGCATGCGAGCCAACATCCCAAGTCCTTTAGATCAGCCGCATGAGGGGTCGGTGGGGCGGACTCCGCATCCTCCGCCGCTCCGCCTCTGGCATGTTTCGCATCCGAGCTGCTGGTGGGGTTAGCCCGCCGCTAGCCGTTAGCTGCGGTGGACCGCTGCCAGCTGACGCAAGTGCAGATATTTCCACCCAAGCTTTTTTTTTTCCTTTTAATGGCTACTCCCGCTCTCAAACCCATTAAGCAAGCTCACAAGGATGCTGCAATGCTAGATACCCCTCCACCCCCAAAAAACAAAATATTAAACATTTTAAAAACAGGTTTGCTCACCTCCTAATGCAAGATTTTCCGATGCACGGGGGTCATCAATCTCAACACATGAATCTGGCTCTTAGGCGCGCCCTTATCCTGCAGGACGGTGCCTAGTGTCCCCGAAAAAAAGGGAAAGGCGCCTGCCCCCCCAGACACACTCTCGACTGCTAATATGTGAGGGGAACCCGTGCTTTAAAACCTATATTCCAGGATGCCAAAGCACAAAATCTACTATCTGTTCCTCACCTGCTAGAGACTGAAAACACTCTTCACATCCAGCTATTAAATTCGGGAGGATGACCGGGTACGGCACATGCGCAGAAAAGCCTTTTCAAGAAATCTTTTTACTTGAACACATTGGATTAAAAAAAAATTTTTTTTGCGTCCCATAGGCTTTCAATGCAATCTTTATTATATTATTTTTTAGAAGAAAAAAAAAATCTGATGAATGTTTGAATGTGCCCCCTCCCCTCAGTCCCATCCTCCCCCACTAATACCCCCCCCCCCCCAACCCCTTCTAAAGAAAGAATGCCCCAAGACGTGCTGGAAGACTTTTGTTATTTTTGATGTTGTTCATTCTGTTGCAGTTTCAACAACTCAAATGTGATTTGTACTTCAGGGCCACCGTACAAATGTGCTCAGACAACAAAATGACAACATAGACATTTTTAGGGCTTTTCCTTCTTGAGTTTTGAACTGGTTCAAAAAATGTATTTTCCTGTTTTATTCATCTAATCTATAATTTTGTAGTGTGTAGTGTAATTTTAGTTTATTTTTACATTCACCTTGTTATTACAATTTATTCAATATTAAATAATTTGTAAATAAATCTAGTTTTGTTTTTCATTTTTACAGCAATTTGTTTTTGGCACTATGCTTTTCTTGTGGTTTGTTCATGGCCTTTTTCTCCTTTGTCTCCCGTCATATTATTTAGTCCATCTTTTCTTTTCGCCTTTCTTGTGAAGTATTTTTTGTCTTTCATTTTGCTTCATGGATAAATTCTATCAAAGCACCCATGTTTTTTTTTTGTTCTTTTGCTGGCTCCATTGTTGACTCAATGGCAACACAAAGTGGTTGTTTGACTTTTTATTTTTATTTTGGCTTGGTCCTTAAAATTAAATAAATTCCCTTCAAGCCTTCAGCTTAACGTACAAATCCAATCATCTTTTAATGTACTCTAGAAGGATTCCTAGTGCTTATTTAATTATGATTATACCGTTTTTTGCCAAAATGTAAAAATACAGCGTCATTTTTAAGGAGATGGTCTCTATAGAGAGGCAGGAGTTCATTAGAAATTCACCTCTGAGTTGTGGGTGGGACTGTTGGTGCAGAGAAACTCTGCCCTCCCTTCCTGTCATCTATCTGTTTACACACTAGCTTACAGCTAAGAACAAAGTTTTATGACTTGTAACTTTTTCTGTATCAAGAAAGCTCTAACCATATAATATATGAATAAACTCTTTTTTATTAACTTTTCGAGCTGGACAAGAACCCAACATTATGTTTTGAAAATTCTCAATTGCATTTTTTTAATATTCAAAAAAATAATCCCACGGATAAAATATTTTATAGTTCTCAAGATTCAAGTGTTGAACTCTTTCAGCAGTTTGTCATGAGTGATAAATAAAAACTTTTAATAAAATCAAATCAATACATTCAGAAAAACTAGAGCTTTGTGTTTGTGCTGGTTATGCAGCATTCTTACCTTTCTTTGGAGGTGCTTGCACTTCTGCTGGCCTCACCTTGGTTTTTTTGGGGACATCGAAGGCATTCTTCATTTGAGACACCTTCACACTGGAGCCCTGCTCTGGCAGACGAACCTCAGCTTTCGGCCCGTCAGCTCTGACCAAGCCCTGCTGTTTCTGAATTTGGTTCGCCGCTTTTACGATTTCTGCCACAGGCTTGAAGGAGCCCACATCCCCACTGTGATCTGTCAAATCAAGGGAGGAGTTACTGCGGCTGCTCACTCTTGCTGGTGGCAGCTCCTTTCCTGACAGAGAACATTTCTGGCTTTGAGGTTCAGTGTGGTTTGGCACCTCAAGTATGGGAAGAGTCTCTACGGAGGCAAAAGGATATGTGTTCTTTTTCCCAGCAGAGGGAGTCGAACATTTAAATCTTGATCGCCTCTCTAGGAACATCCGTCTCTGGAGCATGTCCATGTTTTGAGCTTCTTCCTCTTGAGGCGCCTTTGCCATTCGCAAACAGTAGTCGTAATCAATCATGTCTCCATACCGCTCATCCATGCATTCAAGCGAGAGCTGCTCCCATGGGCTAAAGTCAGCTGACAGTCGGCGAAAGTTAGTGGGTAAAGTGTATGTGCCCCTTTCATCCCACAACAAACACATGTCCTGATTAGCTGGAGGGTTGCACTGAAGGTCTTTGTTGAAATGAAAGGTGTGTCTCCTCTTGACCCTTTCTTCTGAGCGCAGGTGGTCTTTGCCTCTTCTCTGAACGTCCCCAGTCATCAGCTGTGCAGTTTTAACCTTTATGAAAGGATTTCTAGGTTTTCTGGGGACAGGAGGAGGAGGACCTTTGACTTTCTTTTCAGTCTGTTTGGACTCTGTGGAATTGCATGAGGCCAAGTCAGACCCGGATGTTGTGTCTCTCTGTGGAAGCACATGAGTTAAAGGTGGAGGTGTGACCACGGCGGAGTGGCAAACAGGCCCTGTCTCCTTTTTCAAGTTGGCAACCTGTCTGTCTGCATCACAGGCTCTTGGAGGACAGGACGTCGAATCGCGTTGTTCCAGTGTCATGGAGGGTCTGTCTGGAGCCGCAGAGGGAGGGGTCTCTTGAGGGTGAGAGTTCCTGACTTTGTCAAAGCTGCTGTCTCTCCTGGTACTTTGTAAATGGCTGCCTACGACTCCTGCCATAGCCCTCTTAGAAACAGCTCCTGCAAACTTGTTTTGATGGCACAACTCTTGTGCTGCAACAAACCCTGACATGTTCTCTTCCTTACCCTGGTTTTTGGATTTGTCTTGCGTTGCCAGAGGCTCCTGTCGGATGTGAGTTGCAGTATTTCGCTCCTTCTCTGCTGATCCTTGACCGGTTGTCTCACTGTGTGCAGCTCCAGCATGACTTACTCCTTTTAGCGGGCACCTGCTGCCTGTCACTTCAGCATTTTCCCGGTTTAAACAGACAGGGGGGGAACTCCTTCTGCACGCCCGGAAAGAACCAGATCTCCCTCTGGAAGGCGGATGAGGCTGGTCGTCTTTGTGATTGGGAGTTTTTTCCTCTGCTGCTCCTTTTCTGTCGCTAGCAGCCACATCATTCTCTGCCTCAGATGACATCCAGGTCTCATCTCGCTCTAGCAATACAAAGTCCTCCTCGTTGGAGTTACATGAGACTGTGGGGTCTCTGGTTTTGGTTTCAGGATCAAACTTGCTGCAGTCAAATTCCAATATGTCCCGATTTCCCTGCTCCTCCATAGCAGCCCAGACCGCAGCACTTTTCTCAGAGATCTGCTTTTTATGTGAAGTTTCTCTTGCCTCTTCAGGGCTCAGGACAGTTTTTGACTTCCCCACAGTGCGAGCAGCCCTCTGTCTGTCTCCACCCGCCCACCCTCCAGTGGTGTTCATTCGAGGAGGCCTGATTGGCTGCCCTGTTTGGGGGTCCGTGCGTGCAGGAGTGACAGTGAGCTCTCCTGGTTGTCCTCTGGCCAAGTCGTTGAAATTAATCTCTCTAATCCCACCAATATTCTGATGGAGCGCAGGCCATGCGTCCTCTTGATGTTGCCTCTCATCTTGCTCCACAGTTTCTGATAACTGCGTGTCTCCAGTTTGCTCAGACACATCGGAGTTATCAAGTGATTCCTCATCTTTCTCCGACAGCTTCTCCAGCTTTTGGCCCATTGCTGCTGCTCTGTCAAGAAATTTGGGAGAGAAACACAAAGGCATCTTGATACTGTAAAGGATTTATAGACAAATCACAATGACAAATGAGGGTTGTTTGCCTTCCCAACCTACAAAAACAAACACTGTGTTTTGCTGTCCATCTTAAACTACTTTAACCATTTCTCTATTTTTGCGTAGTCGTCAACAAAGTTCCCATTTGTCTTCCCAAGGTGTCACTATTTATCTCTGCCTATTCTGTCAGGAAGGAATGCTGTGGTAGCTATAATTAAAGCAGGTCTGACTGCTGCCAGTGAGTCAAGAGGCCAAAAAGGAAACAAGATAAGTTTGATAAGAGGTCAGCTGCCAGGCATCAAGGTCACACGAAAGGACAAGGGCAATACAACATCCACAACAAATCCTTTACAAACTTTTAAAATGTTCCTCAGTGAGTCAGAAGCTGCTTTTGTGACAAATATCAGAGCTCATCAGAATTCTGGAGAAGATACTTGTTTGTGTCCCCGCAGTGTTTACAGTTGTTTTAGTTACAGTGTCCATAGAAAGGTCGATCAGAATATGAGAGTCAGGTCACAAAGGCCTTGACTCTCAAACGGAATTGTTAATTGGGGTGTTTGATGAGCGCTGTTTAGTCACATACGTGATGGATGGCGTGTGGAAGATTATTACGCAGGGAAAACAGCTTAACCGGCTTTAGTAGCATGTGGGGTCGGGGGTAATCTTAGCTCACAAGCTGAGAACAGAAAAAACTCTACCTTTAGGCAAAACAAAGTGCTTTGTTATTTTAAAAAAGACAAATTTTCTAAAAAAAAAATGATAACAATACGTTTATTAGAATAGCCTGAAAGTCTGTTTCTAAATTTTTTAAAATTCTTTTTAACTAAAGAAGAAAACAAGTTAACATTATCTAAATTTTCTGAGGGTCATGTTATGGAAGAAAAAAATACAACTAATTGAAATAGTGTAAAAAAATGTACATGAAGTTAGTTGAAGCCTAAACTATTTTATATTAGCTTATATAAACGCTATTTCCAGTATTTAAATTTACACAACGTTGTGAACAAACACATTAGAAAAATTAATATAATTTTTATACTTTGTCTACATTTCCTTTTCCTTTTGTTTGATCCTTTTAAATAGCCTCTAACTGGTTAATATTTTTGCATTTTTAGTGAAAAAACTGCACAAAAATCACCTTTAAAACTATGATAATATCCTCTATGTGCTACATGGTGAGGGTGGGGGGTCCTGGCTACCACTGCTGCTTTGGCGAGGGTCTTGGTGTGGGGTTGACCGGGCATTCTCCCTCTTTCTTTTTACATTCCTTCATCCATCCCAGAAGAACATAAACATCAATTTGAGTACAGGTGTCAGCTCACCTTTGCACAAAGAGTGATTATGATTCTTACCCCCCCCCTTTTTCCCTTTCTCTTATACCCCTACCCCACCTCTCTAACATCTCTCTCTATTCTTCCCTCTACTTCTTTTCTGTCTTGTAAAACTAAAAAAGGAAACCAATATAATCACTGTAAGTAAAGTTTAGTCGAAAATTACAGAAGGGGTTTATACAAATATACACCCTGTGTGTCAGAAGAACAACAGAACCCCTGTTGTAACAGAAAAATACGGCCAACACAAGAAGCCTTCAGCTCTCATCTGTTTGCTCAGCTGTCGGACAGGACAAGTACAAAAAAAAAAAAAAAAACTATTCTAATAAATACAGCAAAAAAAAAAAAAAAAAACAGCAGCTCTGGAAGCAGCAAATTGATCCTGAATGTTTTCCACTCCGGTTGCAGAGTTTTAGAATAAACAGAGTTCAGGCTTGCATCCTGCACAACTATTTAATTAGTCATCTGGTCTGAGCTAAGTGTTCCAGAGTCGGAATTGTTTTGCAGCTTAAAGGTTTCTCATCCTAATATGGTTGTTTTGCCGTCAAGCATCAGAGCCACAGAATGCACAATGATGTAAGTTTGCAGTTTTATTGAGCTAAATGAAGTAGGTTAGGTTCAAACTGACAAAGGTTGGACAAATATATAATATACTCTAATTAAATGTATGAAAATCTTGTTGTTTAATCTGAAAGGTTTTTGTTCTATCAACATTACCAACTTATATGATACCTTTATTTACTTTTGTGTAAAGCTTGACTGAAATATCTTTTTTCTCCATACCTGTTTATGTCTGCAACACTTTAATATAATCTGATTTAATTTGCTCGATTGGAATTTGTTGTTGTTTTCTGTGCTCTAATTGGAAGTAATCCTCCTTTTTTCAATCCGAGCATGTTTCTGTCAAAATCAAAGCATTTCCCTCTATATTAAACAAGTGACATTCCGATTCCTTTACCTTATTTTCTCACAAAAAAAGCAGGAATTTTTTGGAATTTTTCACTGCACTGCTGTCACCACCCAAAACAAAATAGAAAGTTTAAAGGTTGTGAGCCATCCGCATCTTTACCAGATTCAGGGAGAACCATAATCTGGAAACAAATTGTGCTATCTTAGATGACCTCACCCTTACATTGACGTGTTCTCCCTACCATGACAAAGGTGGATAAAGGTGGAAAGATTTCATGTAATCCATGGACACCAGTGAAGATCACAAATCATTGAAGAAAAAAGGTTCAGAGCACAGTCTAGTGGGTCTAGATGACCCAACTCCCAATGTTAAAGTGCCTAGGATAGCACAAGGGTTACAAAATGTCTTCAGCTGAACAAAAATCTGCTGATGGTTTAGGGAATTCTTTTTCCCTATATATCTATTTAGAGGATACAATTCTGGTCATTGCAAAACAGGACAAAAAACAGAACAAAGTATCTCAAAGCGATTTCTCACATTCACAAGATACATGAGCACTAGTGTGCCTAAAATATTTTCAAAAATCTTTATGGTACTTTTTAACAACTGAATCATTATCAATGTAAGTTAAAGTGAAATTTCCCTGAACCTCTGTACATTCTTATCTATAAACAGATGTGTACATCATGATTCATTATTTTATAAAGAATAAAAAGTTTTTGTATAAAAGTTTATTATTTTAAATTTTGTAATTAATCTGCTGTTGCAAAAATTTAATAATCAGATTATTTTGTACAATTTTGCCCGCAAGAAAACAAAAAACTAGATTTAAACCAGAAAAAAGATGTTTGCACTCCCATAATAATCAGGTTTTTTTTGTAGTAAATTCTTACACCAAAAAACTTCAGCATTCTACCAAAATGTTAAAAATGCAACATTCAAAGAAGTAACCATTATTTATAAATATTTGAACCAAAATTATTCAGACATGAACATTTTTGTCGATGTTTCTACGTAGGAAAACATTCACGCCGTTTCTAACCAAAGCGTTCTGTTCAAGTGGTTGACACGAGCAGGGGCTGACAGATGTTCTTACCCGCACCAACATTGTATCTGAAGTGTTATTTTCAGATGGATGTGATATAATGGCAGCTATGGGAGAGGCATCTCCCATAGCTGCCTGTCAAAATCCCCCCACCTTCCCTCTCTCTGCGGCTGCTTGTTTTTACCCAGCTCTGTTCTCATCTGCTCTTCTCATGCTTATGAAATTAAGCAGATGGTTTATAGGAGACTTGTGACTTAAAGCACTCAAACTATTAGCTGTTTTTTTTTAAGGACAGGCTTTGTTTTCCATCTAAACATGTGCTTTTCCTCCTTTTTTTTAAAAAATGTTTTCTACTGTAAGAACTGAGCTTAAATGCAGTTCATGGTTAGTAGAGTAAACTGTTACTGATGAGCAATCTAGTAAAATTTTTATAGCAGTTTGAAAGGCAGGACTTGGTGTCAAACAAAGATAAAAAAAAAGTGCTACATTTTAAGGTGGCACCAGTTATTTTTTTTTTCCTTTTTAGCAAAATATTTAAAACAAATAATCGACTTTAGTAGTATTTTTTGCACTGTTTGTAACCTTTTAATCTCAAAAATGAGCCATAAAATGTATTTTTACCCCAAATTTAAATCATAATATTCACATGTAGCTTTTCCTACTTAATGGTTGAAGAAACTCTTACCAGATCTAGTATTCAGAGGCCACTTACTGCCATTGGATCTCATTCAAGGCCTGACCAGAATAAATAGAAAAGGTAAGTACTTACTGAAGCTGATGTTCCTCCTGTCTGGCTGGCTGTCTGCCTGCCTCCCGGCTGGGCTTTAGTCTGCCTGGAGGATCTCTCCTTCAGCGGTCAGCTGCCCTGCTATGTCAGTCCAGCTTCATTTGACTAATTCAATAAGAGCACTTTCTGTTCTGTCTGACTAAGAGAGCACAGACACAAACGCAATGATCTGTTCCCATTGGTTTAACTTCAGTTTCTTTGAACACATTCCTGTATTTATACAGGTATGTGTTTGTATGTATAGGAGGTACAATCCAAGTTTTGGTGTTATCTGAATCTAAATATAACATTGTTTTTATATATTATTGTACTACTGTATTGTCCGTTTTCCAGATACAATTCGATGAGTAACAGCACTATCTGATTTTATTTATTTTATTTGTTTAGATTTTACCATGGCTCAGTCCATGATTAGAGGACATTTGGGCTTCAAAGAATAACTTCCACTTTTCAGCTATGTAATAGATAATAAACATTTAAAGGCTTGGTTAACTCAGCTTACGGATCAAAAATGTTTTTTTTATTGATTTACAAATTGTTACCAAAGATGATCAACCTGAAAAGTAAATGATAAATTTCTGAAAATGAATTCCTTCTCAATAACGTTCTCCTGACCAACCATTTGATTTCACATATGACTTAATTTAACAATGTACAATGTTGACTCTGAGTTTTGCATTTGATTCCATAAACTCCCAAACTGAGAAAGTGTTCTAGGATGTGGAAAGTTCAAATTAGGGTATTAGGGTTGTATAAAGTAAGATGAATGAAAGGCTAGATTATTTTTGATGAAAGATCATCAAATAAAAGTGAAAAATAAATGCCCAAGACACCAAAAGGTTACGGTAAAAAGGTTGCATGCATGCCGTGGGAGACACATTCCATGAATAAAAATTATTATTTCAAATTTTATATTTATTAAAACAAAAGTTCCCAAAGTTCCAAGAGACAGCAATGAAACAAATAAAAACAAAAATAGTAATTTGACTTTTATTTGACATTCAATTTGTTCATTCGGGTTAGGGGGAGGGGCAAAAGAAAATGGCACTTTAGGCAGTAATCCAGACTATTTTGTACTTTTTACCTATTTTCTTTATTGCTCATACATATTTATTTATTTGTGTTTTATTATTTTGTCCCAGGACAAGTAAATTGACTCAGAAACTGCACGTTTTACTATTTTTGGTGAATTGTTTACAGTTGATTGGTTGGACGTAAAATGTCGTCAAATTCTTGAATGACTTGCAGGGTAATGATAATACACTGATACAAAGGAAGGTGAAAATGTATTATTACTATGTTTCTTCAGTTCAATTTTATTTGTATAGCCCAAAATCACAACAACAGTCGTCTCGATGGGCTTCGAAGTAAACATGAACTCAAAGACCATTTGTTTAGGGAATTCTTTTCCTGAAAATGTCTAAAAAAATAAAAGTTTGGACAGATTTAAGAAAAGTTACTTTTGTTTCAATATAAAATTGAGTTTGCCAATTTGAGCGGTCTATTGCAAAATAAATAAATATATACAATCATAAAAATATTTTGCATATGAGATTTTATTTCCATGATAAATATATATATATATATAGTGGACACCATTCTGAAAACCAAAAAAACTGTACTAAAACATGGACATTGATCATTTACAGTAAACAAGAATGAGAAAAACAAACATTACTTGAAAAAGTAACAACAGTGTACTTCTCATTCCTTTAGGTAAACTTCGACAGCCCTCAAACTTGCTTGCTTTGGCATAAAATTGCGCAATACCCACTAAAACCAAAGACCCCCCTCGTAAAGAACAACTGAAACCCCTCAATGCCAAGCTCTCAACCTGGACTGATTTGATGCCAGCTATCTGACAATAGTGCACTTCAAAAACAAAAACAAAAAGTTAAAGTTAAATCCTAACATTTTCAATGGAGCTGGAATAAAAAACATTTGAACAAGTTACAGTCACTTTTGTTGTTTGTCGACACAGATTCAGTCATTTCTGTAAGGGATGTAGCAGAAGACAGAGGAGTCCAGTCTGTCCTGTCTTCACTTTTTGATGCAAATGAGGTTTAAATCCAGCAAATGAGGTTCTTAAGTCAGCTGTTGAGCCGATACGATGAAGCACGAGTCTCAACAATACCAAACGAGTACAATATTATTATTATTAGAGGCAACCGATGAATGGAAAGCCATTAACTATGCTTGAAGTAAGGAGAGACTGAGGGTGCGTCTGTGCTGACTTACAATACGTGTGCCAGGGAGGAGGTTATTATGGTGAAATATAGAGTAAAAAATAACAGAAATATTTATTAAAAAAAAAGTCCAGACCATAAGCGCACACAGAAGCTCTGCAAAAACGGGGATGCCTTAAAATGGAACTTTTTCCAAAGTTAAGGCACTTAAATAGAAAAGGAAACATAAACGACAAAACAAATGTATGGATTTTGGCGTTAGTCTTAATATTTTGAAAATTAAAAAAAATAAATTAAAGAAAAACAGGAATTTTTAAAACGCCTTTTTCTCAGAAACACACTGAATTACAGAGGAAGATGCTCATTTTTCTGTACCAAAAGCAAAGACAAGTTAATTTCAAGTACAACATAAATGTTACAGCGAAGAGATTCTTAACCCGATTTTATATAAAACTAATAAACAAAAAAGAACAAAAAAAAATAGTATTTAATATCATAAATGTTTTAGGTTGAATGAGCAAAACTTCTATATTCCATAAATCCATTTGGTAAAATAAAACAAAAAAACCCAAAATGTAAATATTTTAACCTTTCAATCAGCCCCCCCTCCCAATACACTAAAATCTGCAAAAAAAAAAAAAAAAAATAGTTTACACTCATTTTGTGCTATATGATGGTACTTTAAAAAAACATTACGAAAACAAAATTAAGAAAACAAATATTTTAACATTTAACATTTTTTTATAGTAAACCAGCAGATTTATTTTAGCAAAAGGTACAAGCGACCCCAATTTAATTAGTATGAGAAACCACCTCATCTAATAATAAATAAAAACACCACAGTAAAAAATGTTGAATCCATATGGACGATACAACCTCCAGTAAAAAACATTTTGGATTCATTCTTTGCATTCACAGTTTTGACTCAGCACAGCATTAGAACCTGCATGTTCTTCCGTTTCTACATACTAAATCTCTAAACCGGAAACAAATCCCACATTTTGTGGCATCATTTCAGGTTACATTTCAGTTACGAAAGAAACTAAATTAAATGCGATTGTGCTAATGGAAAAGACGCCTTTAAAAAGAAAAATACAGAATTTCTTTTCTCGTGATTGTTACTGATGTTTTACTCCTTTTTTATAAATAGATAATCCGCCATTCATTGATAAATCACACTATCTGGTTGAAACTTTAAAACAAAATCATACTGTAGATGCTTGGAGCTGCATGTCTCCTTTTCTCATTCATATTTTATTTATTTCTGCAGCTGAATACCTGAAAAATACCTTTGAAAGGAGAAAATGGAAACTCAAATGGTGCTCTAAGTTGAGATAGGAGTTTTAATTAATGAGCCAAATGAAATGTGTTTAATTATGAGCACTAACCAAGGGGAAAATGAACAGTAAACCATAAAAATATGCCTTTCAATTTTCACAAAGAAACTCCAAACATTTCTGATTTGCAATTTTTTGATTAATTAAAAACTTTATTTGTGTGGCCTAAAAGTCAGATCAGTTCAGAACACTTTTAGGAACCAAAAGTTGTTTCTTTTTCCCCCCGTATGCTTTTAGAAAGCAACAAGTCTCTGACATGACGAGTGTGCGGTTTGCAAACACTCCTAAACTGAAAAAGTGCCTGATCACATTAAGCGTCATGGAACAGAGACGCATTCAGGGAACATAACGCTCTTTGACCAAAGCAGGACCAGACGATGTCTGAGGCACAGAAAGGCCTCAAAAAAGGCTCATATATGTGATGGTGTGTTATGCATTTAATGTAGTGATGGAGAAGCAGCGGCAGCAGGAGAAACCACGGAGAAAAGGCTCTGACGATTCATTGAAATGGGATAAATACAGCTGGAAACAGCATATAGATGGAATATAGGAGGACTGTGACATAAAGCATCGATGATCATGCATGTCTAGTGGGGCTAAAAAAAAAAAAAAAGCCCCCACAGGCTTGAAGAGTCTTTCACAGAATCAAGCGGGGGTGTGAAAACCGTCTAGTTTTTAATGCTCTTTACCCTTTGAATGTTAGAGAAAGGAGCAAAAGATTTCAGCAGAGGTCAGTTGAGAGCTTCTTTCTGTTATTACAGTAGCTGAGGTAGTGGGTAGCCACCTCCTCCACCTCCTCCACCTTCGTCCATTCCCACATTAAGGCATGGGCTCCACCGGTAGTTGGCCCTCCATGGCCATGCTCTGCAGCTTCTCCAGCTGCTCCGTTTTCTGTCGCATCAGCTGGAAATCAAACCCGAGTCCAGACATCTGCAGGTGGGCCGGAGCTCCACCCCCCCGCTGCCGCTTTAACCCCTCCCCGCCGGGGCTCTGTCTGAACACCCCCTCGTCCATGGCCTCCGCCGAGCAGCTGCCGGGCGCTGTCTCCTCACAGCTCATGGAAGAGAACACTTTCTGCTGGTCGCCCAGACTGCAGGTGGCACAGTGGTAGAAACGGGTGCAGGGATGGACCAGGCCGGGCGTGGCGTCGGCGGGGGCGGTCACCGAGCTGGGGGCAAAATGTGTTCCTGGCGGGTCTATGCATATCGAGGGGATTGTGCATTGGCGGGAGGGGTTGAGGCGGAGCGGGGGGCCTCCGCAGCGCCATCCTTGTGGGAGACACATGCAGTCCTTGCAGGACTGGTAGGAGGGCTTGACCTTTAAAGGGTTTCCTGTGCTAGCACTGTCCTGAACAGACCAAAAGGAGGATAGAAACAGTGCCATCAGCTATTATCATTTAAAAGAGTCGTTAAAAGTGCGTTTCTCAAACTCACGTCGAAAGCTGCAGGACAGGAGCGTTTGGCGGCAAGGCGGTTGCTGTTGTTGGTGTTCAGGTTGGCTAACCCTAACTCGCTCCTCTCAGCTTCGTCCCTCCTCCCTTCTGAGCTCCCGGGCGTTTGCGCCAAAGCCGCCATCTCGGCTTCCTCTTTCTTGGCCTCCTCCTCGTCCTCCTCCTCCAGGGTGCTAAACTCCAGCCGAAGCCTCATGTCCTCCATGGGGTCGAGCCGCCCGCACGTCTGAGCCGCCGTGCCCTCTCCGGGGAGGGCCAAGTGAGCCATGGGGAAGCCTTCATCGTCCAGCAGGGCGTCCCTCTCCACATCCTCGATCTCGATGAAAACTCGCTCCATCCCGAGCAGAGGGGGGCCCCGCACCGGCGTGGAAGGCTCACTGTCGAGCGCAGAATCCGACAGCCGTCTGAAGTAATAGTTGTAGTTCAGGGAGTCCAGAGGCTCCATCTCCAGGCCGATCCCCCTGCAGGGAGACGCCCCACAGCCTCCCCAGGCCTCCCCGTCCCCACCGGCACAGTGGCCTGACGCCTGCAGCTCCTCAGACCCCTCCTCATTTGTGCCGGGCCTCCACAGCTTGTTGTGGCGCTGCTTACTGTGAAAACAAATAGCACCACCGAACTGCAAACAAACACCTTTGGGAAGTGGATCATGCAGGAGGAAGCCGTCGATCCCCTTACCTGGCGTCCAGGATCCCTTCGTACTCTGCCAGCTGCTTCATGAAACCCGCGTTGGGCTGCGCGATGCTCCGCTTCCGCTTGACAAAGTTGTAGGCTTTCTCCAGGGACCAGCCGTACTCCTTCATTGCATAGGCGATTACGGTGGAGGCGGAGCGGCTCACTCCCATCCTACAGTGCACCAGGCACTTTGAGTTACTCTTCCTGACGGGAAAGGAAAACAGACGGGAATTCAGGAATTTCATCCGTTAGATGGCATCATAGTTTTTTTTGTATTGCCAACATATTTAGCCTGTTGCATAGCAACCACATCTCTGCTATTGGCAGAACTCATGACCACATCTTGTGCTGGGATGATGATGGTGGAGGGGTAAAAATATGTGAGATGACAGCCCCAGCGTTTCTCACACTTCATGAGTCAGTGCATCCAAAGAGCGTGCTGCTGTTCAGCCCGCCCCCAAACATTTCCTGCATGCAGGCTTCGCGGCGTGCATTCGGTTCTCACTTGGCCTTGGCGATAAAGTTGTACGTGTCGTTCCAGTGGGCCAGCATGTCCGTGGCGTCCTCATCGTACACGCGGACGTTCTGGTAACAGAACATCCCGGGGAAGAAGTTGTCGATCTCTCGGGTGACGTTCAGTATGAAGCTGACTCTGCAGAGAAGGAGGACGAGTCTGCTCAGCCTGAAAAACTTTCTGACCATACGAAATTTCATTTCCTGTTAGCAACGAGCTTACCCACACTCACGCAGTTCTTCAAGGTTGGAAGCATTCCACTCAGAGCCCTACAGAGGGAGAAAGGCTTCAACTTTTTATCTGGTTAGGAGGCAGAGGACTATCCTAGTTTGTAAAGGCCTTGAATGACTCATTTAATTTAAAAAAATGTTCCCATTGCAGTTTTGCGAAATATGTAAATTTTCAATACCCATCAAAAAACTACGACGGAGTTTTAGGGCCACCAAAAAAAAAAGGGAAATTACGAGATTTTATCTCGTAAATTTAGGAGATAAAAACTCGTAAATTTACGAGATTTTAAGTCGTAAATTTATGAGAAAAAAAATCATAAATTTACGAGATTAAAGTGGAAGTGAGCATGCAGAGCAGCAGCAGGTGAACGCCGCGCAGCAGCAGAGCAGACCCACTAAACGTAGTTAAACAGGTTAGCTGAATGTTTATTGATAACGTTCGGAAACTTACTTGTTTGATTTACAATTTCTTAAGTTTTATTTATTGATGGGTGGTTTGCAGGATCTCTGCAGCCTGATGAAGCCGTCGGTATCCCTGCAGGCAGCTCTTTATTTGAATCCTGTCTTCCTCCACCAAAGACCAGATCTCTACGTTTGTGTGATGCTTCCATCTGAGGAGGAGCACTTTTTTGGCATTTTCAACATTCTAATGCTAATATAACAGACTATTTTCATTCCTCTTTATTGTTTTATGTTGAAATGGGACGTTTCATCAGGAGGAGGGGGCGTGTGTAACACTGTTTACTTCCGCATTGGTGTTTGGATGACAGGTTCATGACGTAGAGTGACAGATGAACTTCAGGTTGTGTAAATGAAAAGGAAAACAAAGGCTGCAGCGGTTTTCTACACCCAAACGTGTCTCTGAGCTTCATATGAAACTCTGCTTTACTTATACCAGGGGTGTCAAACATACGGTCCGCAGGCTGTACCCGCCCGACAGATGGTTCAATCCGGCCCAGTCATGAAGAGTAAAAATTATAAGAATGTTTAAAAAAACAAGCACGTTTCTAGTCCATTCCTGTGGCGGGTTATGATTTTTTAAAGAAATCACCAAAATGCGCATATCTGCCACTAGGGGGAGCAAAGGCTGAGCAAAACAGGTGAAAATGCATATCTTTGCACCTGCCAAAAGTGAAACCTAATGGCTCTGTGCCTGAATAAGATGTAGTTTGGTTCCCCGCAAGCCCCACTGCTGTTACATTGTGATAAGAATGATCAGTGGTGACACGCTTATGACCAAAATGTTGTCAAAAAGAAAAAAGGGTTGAAGTGAAGTGCTGAAGTTTTATTTGTTTACAAAGTTGAAAGCAAAACCTGCGTGCTTGTTATGTCATCAACAGATAGCAGTGCTCAAAGAATATAACATTCAGCACCACTATGAGACAATGAGGAAAGTTTCACCATTTGCAGTTGAGAAAAGAGAGGATTTACCAACTAAAAGCTGGACTGAAAAAAACAACCGTCTGCATTTACTGCAGACGTCAGTGATGGAGCAGTGACAGACACCTGATTGCAGAAAAGTTGGGGCAAACATCCAAACCATTTTCAGATGGTGAACTTATTGAAAAATACTGAAGGCTGCAGAAGTCTTGTTCCCAAAAAGCAGTCTGTCAAGGATTGTGATTACAGATAGAACATCTCTGAGGAGACATGGGCGCCAAATGGAGGAATCCAGGCATTTATTGTATTTTCGGTCACTATTAATGAAAGCACAGATACAGATATTGCACAACTGTGCATATTTCTTTGAGGTGCTGAAGAGACGTTATAGAGGAGTTTCTGGAGATGATGGACACAACAACAGCTGATGACATAGTCAGCTCTCTAGTTACTGTGCTGGACTATGTTGGCGTGAACTGGTCACGTGCTGTCAGTCTGGTCACTGATGGCGCCCATCAGGTGTTGGCAGGTGTTGCCACAAAATTCATGCAGAAACCAGGAAAAGATTCTTGGACATTGTGTTTTACACACTTGAATGACAGTAAATATGTTTCTGCACAGGATTGATAAGAAGCCCATCGAGACGACTGTTGTTGTGAATTTGGGCTATACAAATAAAATTGAATTGATATGAATCCTGATGTTGATGGCTGGCTGAAGTTTGAGGAGAGAAAGGGTTAACTCCAAATTCTTATGTTCACAAATGTTTGCAAGTGTAATTTAGTTTAATTATTCATTGATTTGCACATTTTCATTTTAGGCAGGTGTTTAATTTTTCTTCCGTAGCCCCTCTTGAGTTTATTATAAGGATTGATTCAGTGTCAGATGTAAAATATTCAGTCTGAATGAAAATTACATAAACCAATTTTTTTAAGTGAAATGCATTTTATTTTACATCCATTGGCCTCTGTGAATGAATGTGTAATAATAAATTATTAGGCTACCATATTGGCTGAGGCTTTTTTTTCCAACTAAGTAAAAAAAAATAAAAGAAAACTGTTTTTTGCTTTTATGTTACCCGTCCGGCCCACTTGGGATCAGACGCCTTGAATGCGGCCCCCGAACCAAAATGAGTTTGACACCCCTGACTTATACTGAGCCCCGGCTCCACTGAAAATAATCTGATTTTGAGTCGCCAAAAGGTTCAGAATCTCTTTGTTTTTTAAACCTATGCGGAAATAAAGCTTCACAAAAGGCTCCACATATTTCAGCTTCAAGCTAGGCTCCGATAAACAGAAAACTTTGGCATTGTCTCCTTGTTAATCTATGATTGTTTTCTCGTAAATTTACGAGATTTTAAGACTTAAATTTATGAGATATAAACTCATAAATTTAAAAAAAAAATCTCGTAATTTGACTTTTTTATTTTTTATTTTTGGTGGCCCTAAAACTCTGCCGTAAAAAACAACTTCCTTCAAGCGCAAACATTTTTTTTTTGATTAAAAAAAAATATTTTTTTCTAAATTGCCGTGTTTCCATTAAGCAAAAGTTTGATCCCAAATACAATTAGCTCAATTTCATGCTCATCCGAGCTCCAAACTGTACGGCTGAGTAGTTCGCCATTATTTTTGCATCACTAATATTAAGTTTGTGAGGACCTGTAACCTGGCAGGAGAGTATGTGAACAGTCCCCCCCGTCAGTTATGGGTGACAAAAAGGGCGGACGGGGTTGCTCTGCACTAACAGGCCCTTCCACAACTCAGAGGTGAATTTCTAATGAACAACTGCCCTTCTGCAAGAACGGTTTTAAAATTTTTGGTTAAAATCTACATAATCATAATTAAAAGATCGCTGGGAAAACTTTTACAATAGCTCAAAAGAATTAGCAGCTTGTTTCCCCGCTACAGTACATCACTGTAGCATTAGTTACAATATCAGCACTTTACAGTGCATGAAGATCAACCAAACTTGCAACAGTGTCTGCTTGCATTATCTTATTGTGTGCACATTTGTTAAAGAGGAAAATCACTTAAAACAATCTAACAGGACACAGAACAGCAAACAGGTTGATCCGTGAATTTTTGCTTTTTAAAACAATATTAGAACAAATCCAAATGAGTGCTGCTCAACTTAATTGTACAAAATCAAACTGAAATCTAAGGATTTGCACCACAAAACTAGAATGTTGTAGTATTTACAATTCAATCTCAATAAACAGAGAAATAAATGACTAAAAAATCTGTAGTTTGAGAGTTTTGGATGCCCCCCCCCCCCCCCTAACATCAATTTCTACAGGTGATCCCTGTTGGCGTTTCGCTAAACAAAGTGAAAGAACAGCAGCTCACCAGGTAGACGTGGTCAAAGATCAGCGTGGCCTTGTCCATCTGACCCAGGATTAAAAGCATCTCGTTGTCAATAAACTCCTTATATTCAGTGAGATGGCAGCTCATGTGCTGCTCCAGGTCATTACGGATCTGACAAAAAGGGGAAAAGCATCATGACTTTACCCTTTCAAAGGAAATTTTACATAACTTTAGGTTGGATCTTTTTTGTAGCTGATACATTTTTTGACTCGCAAAAGCCACACGTGCTTCTGCGACATCTTTGAGGTTCATACCTCCTTTGATGTGATGTTCTCCAAATCCTGAATCATCATGATGTTTCGTAGTTTGGCTCTGATAAGACTCTCGGTTCTCTCTCTCTCAGTGGGCCTGCAAATGAGTCAGAAATTTAGAAAAAAGGAAAAAAGTTAAAGTTGTCGTTAAAATGCAGCAAGCTAAACTGTGAGCCCCGTAACATGTATAACATCTAAAAACCCACTCTTACCGGTCAACAAACAGGTTGGGTGAATCAGACCGTGTCGTCTCCAAGTCTGTCATGGCATTCCACTCGTTGATAAAGCTCTGCTCTGAGGTGATGCAGCCTTCATAAAATGCCATCCATGTGAGAGCAATGCCTCCTGGGAAATAGTTGAACCGGCGTGAGAGTTCACAGGCTTTGTGGAGGACCTGCAGGGCAGACCTGCAAGAAAAACACAGAAGTTCATACCTCAACATCTTGCTGCAGGCTGCATGTAACATGAGGATGCACGGAGAACATGCGACCTATCGGAGGCACACTGCTGCAATACAGCCACTGACCAGCAGGTGGCACGCCAAAAACAAAACAAATGTCTTTAGTGAGACACTGAAATTTGCCAAAACAATAAAATCCACATGTTTCATCAAACTTTAAATTGATTTCAAATATCTAGAATAAAAGAACTTAATTCTTAACTATGTCATTCATTAATCTTCTAAACCTGTTTTGTCCCTTTGAGGGTCATGGGTCGCCGCAGCCTATCCCAGCCTCTCATGGGCGAAGCCATGGGACATCCTGGACAGGTCGCCAGTCTGTCACACAAATTACACACCCCTTCATACTCACACTCACATTCACACCTATGGACAATTTAGATTAACCAATTAACCTATGAAGCATTTTTTTGGACGGTGGGAGGAAGCCGGAGTCCCCAGAGAAAACCCACACATGCACGGGGAGAACATGCCAACTCCACCCCATTGATGTTCTGTTTCAGGTCCCCCAGCCGGTTCAAGTCCCTGGGGGCCTTCTTACTGTGAGGCAAGAGCGCTAACAACTGTACCACTGTGTAATTTTTGTAAAAAGCCTGTGAGACATGTCTGATGTTAAAGCAGAATCCTTTTTACATTGTTCTTGTAGAGTCTGTTCAGTTTCAGGGACACAAAGTTACACTTTTCTTAAAATAATTCACATTTACAGAAAAATACCTTCGGATTCTTAGCTAACTGTATAAAACATTGGTGTGATGGCACTAGGGATGGAAGGAGTATCCGATTACTCGAATATTAGTGGTCTGTTCCTGAAAATTCAAGTATTTGTGGTGTTGATATGGGATGTTTATAACTATGGTTTAGTAAAAATACGCTTCAGACCATGTATTGATCGCTCTAAAATGCAGTATAATTATGGAATTTAAGTACATAAACTGAGCAAACTGTCCCTGTGTCCGAATTACCGCCCTAATCCCTATATAGTCCTGCACTGCATAGGGTTTTAGTAGTAAGGGATTAGGGTGGGAATTCGGCCAGAGCCTTAATGTGCTACTGTGAACGGATGTGAATTTCAAAGTAAAGTTTCAGAGAAGCTTTTCTTTTTTAAAGTACAAGTATAGAGTGTTTTTTATTTATAAAACAGAGTTCAGTTTACTAAAATACGTTCAGAAAAACTAATCTTCCAGTAAAGATAAAAAATTCAGTTTGTAAAACATGTCTGATAAATGTTGATAAATGTTGAATACGTATTATTTTTATTTTCCAGAAAAAAAGACACAAACATAGCAATCATTCAGGCATAACTATTTTAAATAGTTCAAATTGGATTGCCACTTTAACAATCACAGTCCTGAAAAAGTATAGAAACCCTCTGACAAAATGACATAAAAATAATAATAAAATACCCACAAAAAAGTCCAACTATAGACAGCAGTTTACCAAGTGCCCAATAGGACATTTTTTGACCTAAAACAGCAGTTCTTCTGGTTTTAAACAAACTGCTTTCTCACCACATGGCCTGCACAGACACAGGCTTGAAGACATGAGACCGCCCTGCTGTGGTCACGCTGAAGCCTCTGGTGAGGAAGAAGAGGAGGATCAGTTAGAGAATGGATTAAAGGGGGATGTAAACACAGAGCAAACTGCTCTCACTCATGAGCCCACCACAGAGTGGAACATTCTTCAAACATACAGTGTTAAAAGGTCAGCAGGAAAAGGAAGCATGTCGTTCCTTTTTACGCCACTAGATGTCAGCAGAGACAACAATTTACCGGTAGATTTGAAACTGGCTTCAAATCAGCAGAAATCCAGAAGCACAAATGAAGATTGATTTAAACAAAGCACAAACTAAAACATACCCGTCTCCATCTAGATGGATGTTGGTATCACTCCACAGGGGCAGCACCATCCCGATGGAGCAACTTTTACTGGAGAACGGAAAAAGAAACAATAAAACATCAGAACGCCTTGAACTCCGCTCAACTGGGTGCCCCCGCAAAAAGTGGGTATTTAGCATATGCGTCGCAGAGGAGCACCGGCCAAAGGGGGCGCCAGACTGAAGTTGTGAAAATGATTAATAGTCCATATTTTTTAATTTCCCAGCTGTTTGTGCACATATATTTACATGATATGATCAGTAACAGAGCCACATAATAACTGATTGGGCGCCCCCGCCGCAGCCGCTCATCCCTAACAGAATTCCCTCAGCCCTAACACAATGTTTATATCAAACAACTGTGAGGATGGAGAGAAAGACGGGAAAAGAGAAAAAGAATCAGGACAGATGGAGGAAAGAAACAGGTCGGTCTTATGGTGGACGTTCGGGGCAAAGCCAGTTTATACCAAGTCAGTCATTTTGAAATAGTATTCTAAATAAATAAAAAATAACATGCATTAGCAAGACGTTTAATTTATTTAAAACATGAAATAATTGTTGGTTGGCCATATGATTTAGTGGAGAAGAACACAGACAAGAGGTGAAGGAGACAGACGTGAGGTTGGTGATGCATCTGATTTACTAGAGAGCAGAGATGACTTCAGGTAGGAATAATTAAGCTATTGAAGTCACAAAAACCAAGATGCTCATTCTGGTTTAAGCTTCTGCTGACCACCTGTTCACTTATTTTAGGAAAACAAGTGCAGACATACATGACAAGTCAGTCCCAACAGAGAAGAATGAGGAGAGAGATTCAGATGATGATGATGATAGAGAGAAAGAGAGACGATCAGCTGATGATGAAGAGGGGGAAGAACAGAGAGGTGCAGATTCAGAAGATCCTTCTGAATGGCCTTAACCACACAAATTGGGGGAATCATTGAGGCAATACACAGTTGAAAATAGCTAACTAAAATATTCTGCTGGGTGATATTCATAATCAGATAAGAAGTAATGAGATGTACACAGTTAAACAATAAAGGTGTTGTTTAAATAGCTTTAGGAGGGGTGGATGGGACATTTATTATGTGCATTTATGTCTGTGTGTTTGGGTGGGGGGTGTTACGTGGCTGCATACCCCTATGAAATTAGGTAGTTGCGCCCCTAGAAACAATTCATGCGTTTAGCCCAGGGTGTTCAGAGCGGACGAGCAGGGAGGGGATTCTTCTTCTTTTCCTTTCTCAACTGTTTACTGGCGCATGTGCGCCACCTACAGTTGGAAAAGGTTTGGTGCAAAATGTCCAAAAGGCACAAACCTCACGACTTTCTTCACGCTTTTTCTTTCACAGCTCTACTGCAATACACGACAGACTTGGTGTCATATAATTCCAGCCGGGCACAAACTGCAATTATTAATACCTCCACCATGATCAAATTTGAAAGGGTTGGCACTTTCGTGAACTAAAATCGACGCCATTCAAATCCGAGTCACTGATTGGCCAAATTCTGACCATGTTTAATTTTTAACACGAAGGCCACATGTTTGTATGTAGAGCCAGAAAAAAAATCATAGAAACTTGTGTAACAATGCATGAACATGACTTTTCAACACAGAAGCCCAAAACGCATGTTTCTGCACATTTAACATAGACTTTTCATTGGAAGTGAAGGAGTGGCGTGAACATAGCTTAACATACGTTGCTCATACCTGTCCTTTTGTGTGAAGTCCAATCCAAGGACAATATTTTCTTCAGTGTCTTGATTTCCGTTGGTGTAGACGACCACCATGTAACGCACCCGGTCTGACCAACCGCTCTCCAAGCGTACGGCCTAAAACAACGAAGGAATTCATCCGTACAGGTGTCAATAACCTCCTCTGTACGTCTTCTCTGAACTCAAATGAGTAAAGTATATCATATTCTGAAAAACAAAAGATTCTGATAGATCGTGTTGTTGTTTTTTTTACAGACCAGTTTGATGCGATCTTCCGAGCGGAGGATCTTGAACATGATCTGCAGGTGCTGCGGTAAATCTCCTGCAAGTGGAGCACAAACACACAATTAACATGCAGGTGGATCAAACTGGTTTAGTGGATTTAAATCAGCTAAAAAGACTCATGGAATCCCGAATATCAAACATCCAGCTTCCCTCACATACACATTTTCCAGTCCAGGAGCTTTTCGACTTTTTTTTCTTACTTTACAAATTGCCCTGTTCATTTATCTTTAAAACTGTTTTTCGAGGGAAATGTTTGAGATCCATATTTTTAGTAGAATTCCAGCTTTTATAGATATCACACAATATTTTCACAATGAACCTGAAACTGTCCAAAAAACCCAATTATGAGTCATGACTAAATTTCAGATTATAGCATTTTTATGTTTAATGACAAACATGAAGTGACACAATTAAAATGTATAAATCCACAAACAAAGTAAAGACATTTTCAAAACAATAAAAAAATACTTAAAAAAATCAGCTGAAGCTCTACTAAACTACATACAAAATACAAAATATTTATTTAAAGGGGTATCACAATTATGTGTCTAAACTTTTGTTGTTTGTTTTAAACCAAACATTTCAAAGATAAAAACCTTTTGAAACCATAGCATTGTTTTCATTATTGTTATTTTGCAACATTTCACACAAAAAAGCATCTCAAAGTTCTTTTTACTGTTAACTTTCATTGTGTGTCCATAAATTTACACTGAAACCTATTTAAAAAAAATCCAAAATCGAATTTGGATTAATGATTCTTTCTGTAGGTCAACTCAGGTCGAGCAAATTAAAAGAATTTCTGAACAAACACGGATAATCTACTAAAAATAAAAGGAAAACTCTGGTCCTTTTGACCAGACATACGGAACGTCATTGTGCGTCGTGTTTGCTTTTTACCTGCATGTTTGTGGTGGGTTGGGGTTTTTGGTTCTTGTGTGGCGCCGCCCTGCTGGAGGAAGAGGGCGGCTCCTTTGACCATAAAGAAGCTCTCGCTCAGGCTGCAAAGAACAGAAGCTGACATAAATAATTCAGTGATTCACACACCAGTGAATCCTAATTCTGTTCCGTAACTTTCATTTGGTTTTTGTCTAAAGACTAGCATAACTTCTTCACAGAGACAATGTTTTTTTTCCGCTCATGTAGCTTATTACGTTTTCTGGATATTGTTCTAGCAATTAAAGCTAAAATCAATATCTATAGCTAATATATACTATGAAACATATACATTAAAAAGCTTCAATTAGTAAAAAACAATGATTTGAGATAAATGTGTTAGTCAGACTTTTCATTCCAGATTGATTTGAACTCCCTATTACAAAAAAATTGAATTTTTGCTTTAAACCTTGCAGAAATGCCTTTTTTGCCCAAAAAATGGATTTAAAATGCATTGTGTAAACTGAAATTAACAGATTTTTTTTTAAGAAATGTCTAAAAAGAAACAACAAAACCAACACACTGCTGAGTTTTCTGACAGCTTACATGCGGCAGATCTGTGTCCGAGTCAGAGCAGCTGATTCGTGAGGCAGCAGGTAGATCATAGTTTTGTGAAGAGACTGGAAATGCATCCTGATGACTGTGTTTCCCCCCCAAAAAAATAAAACTCTTATTTTTTAAAACTCCAACTTAGTCATGAAGAACTAAATCCCGTTCTCTCTTTTCCTCCCATCTCAAATCCTGAAGCTTCCATCCTGGCAGGGCGTCCAGATTGTTTGCAGCTCTGTCGTGTGATTTAGCAATCCGTTCTTCCTACGTAACACTTTGCAACAAAGCCATCATTCAGGCCAGAGAGCACAGGCGTTGGGAATGCTCTCATGTTTGACACGTAGAATCAAGACTCCGCTCTGATGAATTACACGACAGGATTGACGGCAAACACAGGCCGCACAAAAGCTGAGCCTGTACGGCAGCTTTGCTGACACATGCCTTGATTTTTTTTTTCTTTTTCTCTATTGTGACGTCAGGTTGAATAGGAAGGCCTTTGTGAAAGAACGGGGATAAAGATCTAAGTACTCATGGTTATGTAACTGAGCAGAGGAAACATTTGAAATTGTGTTACTATTGCTTGTCAGGCATTAAGGAGGATAATCTACCAAACCGATGCCGGCTTTGATCACATACACCTAAAACTGAGCAGAGGCTCAGAGAATCAACAGCTCACTATCTGAAAAAACTCTTTTATAAATGCTTTTATCCAGAGAGATTTATAAATGAAGAGGGAACTAAGCAAAAATAGTCAGAGGAGTATGAGGGTGTTTATGTAGGAAGGTGCTTTTGAGTGAACCACTCCGACCAGCTTAGATCTGATAAAAAAAAAAGCTGATGCAGATAAAACAGGGATGTGTCATGTGCCCTTTTTGGTCTATTAAACATAAGATGTGCAGCAATATTTGGAATCATCTGTAGAGACTTGATTCTGAAGACTGAAAGTCCCGGATAGAAGATCTTTGCAGCAATCAAGCATAGAGATTACAAGGAGTTAGGTTTGTAATCTACAGATAAGAGGTTGATCTTCTCCAGTCTGCATTCTCGAAGGGGAGTGGGGGCTGTTGCTCTGTTAAGTTTAGCTTGTCGTCAATGATAGCCCTTAAATTTTGTTGGAGGACAGGCAGATGCGATGTGGTACTGACAGAGAAAAGAAGAGGGCAGAAACAAGAACCCTGAGGAACACCGCCTTCACACCTATAGATAACAAAAGCGGGGGATTCCTTCCTCTGCCAGAGAACTTCCTCCCCCAGAAATGTGTGGGATTCGAACTAGTGTACATCTGTGTTACACACATCCAGTCCAGGAGGCACAAAAATGTCTACAGAGACCTGTAGCCTTCACCTGTATTTGCATTTAGCATTAAAGCACTAAATTTTCTGATGACCACTGGGAGGTGGTTTCAAAAGAGCAATTTTCTTTTGGCTTCTGTGTTGCAGTTCATAGTTTACACCCAATATATACACATACATCCTGGTTGAAACATTTTTCAATGTTCATTACTTCATTATAGATTTTTAGGACAAATGTGTTTTGATTAACATGATTTTAATTCACATTTCGTTTAAATCTGTGTGTTGTTCTGAGCAGATGTATTAGTTTGGCGAGTGGATGGATCGAAAACGTTCATTTTACTTTCTCCTGTCTAAATAGCCATTTGCAGAAATGCTTATAATTGGGCAGAAGAAGCCTAAGTAAATATGCCCAACCGGCTTTAAAGTGCCTTTTTATCCGTCAGAATTGTGTAAGTGACATTAAAAACAATCCATCCAGTTTATATTTTGTGTTCGATTAACAAGATGTGTTATCCCATTTTGACTGATCACTCACCCAAACCATGGAGGATGTCACATATGCCTGGAGGGGACTCTGAGAGAAGAAGGGGCAAACTTAAAAGCCCCCCCTTCACATTTGAGTGTCTCTTATGAGGTGATTAAATGCAATGTTTCATTTGGAAAAATCTACTTTGATTTATTCTTTCTAAAGTTCTAGAGGTCTTATGGGCACTGTGCTGCACGGGCCACACAAACAGGCTTTCAATATCAAATGCTCGTAAAACTGAGCTTTTAACATGCTAAGTATAGTTAAAAGTAAAATGTATGCACAAACTTTCATAGAGAGTTAGTAAGCACTGGGAATGAATGAATGAATGTCAGACACTTTCTCCAGATTGATGAACCAGCAAAGAGCTCATAACTTTTACAAAAAAAGTGAGCATTTTTTTTTTTTGCAGAAAATTAGGTCCCATCTGGCTACTACCCTCATCACTTGCTGTGTGCTTTCAATTTGATAGGTTGATAAAAATGGCAACACTTAGCATCATTAAAATTACAGGATTAACATTTCAAAAAGTATTATCTTTTGTTTTTTTAAAGCAATTGTATGTCAGGATGATCCCCTTTCAAATGAGGTTTTGACTGGATATTTATGCAAATAGGAATATGGCAGTTCATATTTTTAATTTTTTTATTGAGTATGAATGTGTTGTTTTCATTAGATATAACCATAGGAAGGTTGTATTGTTTGAGAACAATTGGAAACTTTTATTATGATCCACCCTACTTGCTGTGGTACAGGGTCAAGAAGAAATAAAGACTTAAGTGGGATGATTCTCTATGACACTGTCAAAAGGTAAAGACTGTGAAAACCTATAGAGTTAAATTGGGAGGTCTTACCTTTGAATGTTTTTTCTTTCATCGTCACTTCCAATATCCTAAAAAACAAATAAAAACAAGAAAATTCAATGAATCAAAACATCATGTGAACTGCTAAAAACTGAAATTGAGCCTTAATGGTGATGAAATTACACAACAGATGCTTCTGTTGAATAGCAGTGCCCTCTGCTGGTCAGTTTAAAAAACTTTAAATATGTCAAAGACCTACTCCTAAAAAAAATGGTGCTTTTAGTGTTTTTACGTGTTCTTGTAGCATTTTCTCATGATGGAGGACATTTATAAAAGAATTTAACATTAATGCTGCATTTCTGAGTATTTCTTTATTCAAATGGTGATGGATTCGGAAGCACATAAAAGTCCACGGTTTAAAAAATAAAAGGCCAAATCTCCCTGCTCTGCTCCATCCTGATGCATCCACGTGCAGACAAATAGATCCACGTAACTAAGTCTCCATTTTCCTCTTTCGTACTGGTATCTGGCTCAAAACTGAATATGGCTTCGATATTGCTGGCCGTTTTAGTTGCACCAGTGATGTTAGGTTGGGGTTGTGGGGGGATGTAAGTGTAAACAAAGGGATCATGGGACATCAGCAGAAGGTTACTTCCGGCCCAACAGTCCTGGCCACAACTTGTGGGTGAATTTCTACTGAACTACTGCAGAAAGTATGTCCTAAAAAAATGACAATGGCTTTTTGATTTTGACACAAAAAACAAACAACTAAAATCTCAAATTTCACACATAAATTGCAAAATAATAACAGAAAACACATAATGTTTTATTTTTTTATTTAAGCTTTATAAATTTCCACCCAACTATGACAAAATCTGTCATCATAATCTAGATGATTCCTCCAGACCAGGTGGAGCTTTAAGGTCCATTCTAAGAGGTTTTAAAATAAAGATATGTGCACACTTTTAGGGCTTGTGGTGGAAATGACAGTTTTCCTACTTGAGATAACCTCATTCAATTTGAAAAGGGCCAAAGCCATGAAGTTAGTTAGTTAGTTAGTTTAGAAATCTGTGAGGTGCTGCTTGCAAATGATGCTTTATGCAAATGGTTCAATTATCAATCAGGGGGGCCCTGGGATTAAATCAAATAGGAACTAGTTTGGAGATTTGTTTTTTAATCCAAACTTTAGAACAGTTTATCCAAAAAGGTGAGGCCATAATCCAAATGATGAAATACTCCAAACTGCTAAATCCAGGCCCCTCCCCCAATTACCCCCCCCCCCAGGATTTTGTTTACAAATCCTCAAGCACAAATGATGAGACGTGAAGTCCGCAGTGTAAAATCTAAACTGAACAAACACTTTATAAAACACACTAATGTTAGCCCCTACTGATGGACGTTAATGTTCTTATTTAGCTTCGTCAAATGTGTTTTGTTCATTGTCGTTTTCCCTTTGCTGTCCACGCAGCGCCAGCCCCGGCTCCCCACTCACCTCCCCCGCGCTGCTGGTCGACGATGCTACGCTGGGAGTGGGAGAGCGCTGCAGAGTCACCAGGGCCATGGTCGGTGGGCTCCAGGCAGCCGAGGAGGAGGACAGGACGGGAGACGGGGAGGGGACCGGGAGGAGGAGGTGGAGGAGGAGCAGCGCCTATCTGGGAAGATGCGCCGCTGTGATTGCCTCTGTCACCGGGTAGAAAAATGCCAAGTCAGATTCTCATCCAGCAGCACCTGACTCCGCAGCCCCCCGCCGGCGCGCCCTTCTCTGTCCTGCTCCGTGCGGGATCCGCAGAGTCCTCATGTGCGGGATTTTAAGGATGGGAAAAGTTTCTCCGACTGCTTAGAGTCCACAGTCCCCGATTATGCATCGCTGGTGCGCGGGCAAACAAACAAAACACGGAGCGGGCTGCAAGCGGGGCAGGAATGACATGCAGCTTTGCCGGACGCTTGTGATTGGCTGGCCTAGTTCGCGTGTGCGTTGTCATTGGGCCAATGTTGTCAAGGTGACAGACCAGACTAGGAAATCCCTGAAAACCTTCACGTATTTACGCTCTGCTCCATAAAAAAAAGTTTATACTGCATGGGTGACAAAATATCCACATTTGTTAAAAATACTTTTTGATCGACCACCAGAAACTCCATAGCGCATTCACAGAATAATAAAATTGTCTAGGCGATACTATTTTTGGTTAAATTATTTGATAAATCCTGTCTTTCAAAGCAAATTGCAAAATTTTCTACATGGCAATTACTGCTCGTAATTGTGAAAAAAAATATTTGAGTAAATGTAAACATTTGTAGTATAAGCATTATAATTTAAACAAGCCTTCTTTTTCACAAGTTTTAATTCACACAAATATTAAAAATTTGAAGATAGTTTTAGTTTAAATCACATTTTAATAGAATTTTCTACTAAAAACAAGATGTAAAAACAGAATAAAAAACAGTTTTGTACCCAAAGCTTGAGCTTTTTTTTTTAAATGTTTTTCCTAGAAACTTTTTTCCTGTTTAAATCTCTATAGATTAAAAAAGGAAAAGCAAACATTAGTCTTGGAAGTAACGCAGCACAGTTAAAAGGCTATTCTTTTATAATAACACTTTATTCCAACCAACAGACCAAAATATTCCTCTATAACACATCAGAGGAAAACCCAACCTGCACTTCTGTCTCACTATGGTTGACTTCCATCAAACACAATAATTCGAAAATGTTATACATAATATTTCATCCAAAAATCCTCCAAATAGTCTTTCAGTAGTAAGTATTTGACCTTCAATACTAACAAATGCACACACAACTCAGACAAAGTTGAACAGTTGTGCCTTATTCTTGCACAACAAAACAATCAATGACTGGCCAATTCCCTACATTGAATAAATAAATCCTGTAATAGTCATACTTTAAATCTAAATAAACCCATTCAAGTTTCTATGTAAAGCTGTTGTACAATTATGTGTGGAAAAACAAAAAGAATATAGCAGATTGTGCAGCACTTGAGGGTAGCACAGCTGTGCAGTTCCATACCACCCTTTATTAGAAATTCAGACAAAAAATAGTGCCATAATCCTCTTTGATCTCACAATGATTGGCAGTGTTGGAGTTCACTATATTTCACAAGCATGTGTTGGCTTAAAATATTGAAAGTTGAATCTAACGTGCAGTATCTTTGGTCCAAATTGCATTTTTGCTGCAGCTCATGACCAAAGGTGTAAACAAAAGCAGCTCAGGACTGGAAACCGCCTCCGCTCTTGTTAGACTTGGACAACAGACTCACAGTTTCCTTCCTACTCTAATGAGCTAGCTGCTATTCACTCTTCATAATTTAAACGATTTAGCTCGTCAAATGAGCAAATAGTTCATCTGCCGGGTGCAAGAAACCAGCAAAAACAAGTCTTTTCTTTTCCTTTCATGGTGGACCATCTCATTGCTGATCTGTGGACTGCGTTGTACCGTAGGACTGGCTGGATGGGGCTGAGGCTGGATGCTCAACTTCCTGGTCAAGACTGGACTCCTGTAGACCCCTACCTAATGTTTCAATGGGTAACAACAAGGAAGCGATGCCAGCCACCAGACCACAGGCACAGTACACACCAAGCGTGACGTAAACTGATCTCCTCAGCAAAACCTAAAATAAAAGACAAAATTGTGTCAAATGAAACCTAATTCAAACCTTTATAATATACATTAACATTAAAATTCGTTCAACTAAATCTGAATTTGCCCACATTTATGTACATGTTTCAATCAAGCATGGAAAAGAATACAAACTAGTAAAACACGTTTACAGCGGAATCCATTCATAACATTTGACAGATTTCACGGAAGAGCACTGTTTTTTTTGAAAGTACAACATTCAATGTAAACAATTCTATGAATCTGCTCCCTAGCTAATTTCTGAAATCTGTTTACCAGGAAAATTAACATTCCAGAGGGGAATTATTTCCCAACATTACAGGACAGAAGATTCAAGGCTTCAGGAAGCTTCAAAGGCTTCACTTTTGTAATACAGATGATACAAAAGTTTCAATCTAGTTTAGGTCTTCAAGAAAATCTATACATCTAAGTAAGCTAATTACTTTCACAATCCTCCTGTGCTACTACTTTTTTATATTTTTTTCAAGCCAACATTTAGCCATTTAAGAGGATTTCTGAAACTTTTTTAACTCACAGACTAGCAGTCTTGTTATATGGCCATATAACACTGAGTAAATGCTCACTTTTTGTTTTTCCAGTGATCTTCACCAGAAGTAGTCATTGTAGATTTTCTCAGAATTTGCAGAGCTCCCTGTACACCTGTTCTAAGAACAAGAAAATCAAATACTTCAGGATACCTGAGCCACAAAGGGTGTGATCAAGGCACCAATCCTGGCAATGGCGCTGGAAGTCCCCATCGCTAAAGCCCTGGTTTCTGTCGGGTATACCTACAATAAGAAAGCCTATTTTAAGGTGTTTATCCAAATTACTTTGTCAAGAAGTTTACTTGGAAAAAAAATCTTACTTCGGGTGTGTAAACAAAAACAACCTGATATCCTCCTGAAATAAAGGCTCTGCAGATGAAGATAAAGATTGTAAGAGCTATCCTGCATGGATAAAGACAAAGACACAAAGGGTTTTAGAGATACAGTTGGTGCTTTTGTTTTTTGCTGCTAAATGTCAACTTACTCACCTCCCAATGCAAGCAAATAATGGTAAGATGCACAAAGAAAACATGAAGAAACACAGGGCCAGGCTTTTCTTCCTGCCCATGTAATCGATCGCCAGGAGGATGACTAAAAGACCTACACAGAAAGAAGTTCAAACCTTTTCACTACTATTAAAACACCCATATGTGTATTTAAATGCAAAATGATGAAATAAAAAGATGCCTTAAAGGTGTTATCTGTTTTAATGTGTAAACTTACTTTGAACTGAACACATTTAAACACATTTAAAAAATAAAAAAACAAGTCAGTACAATGTATGTATTTTTTAACAAAAATTGTTGAGAATATTTATATGTTTAAAGCCATTATTTTAGAGGCTTTAACATTAGTATAACATTAAGAATCCTCTCTAGAAGAAAACAAAAGTAATTACACATTATAGCCTCATAAGTTTGATTACATCGTGACAAAAAATAGTGGAGCATTTCACCTGGAAATTCTGCCAAGGTAGTCCATAAAAGGTCTTTATAGTCATCTGACGACAAATATTTACATTCGAGGCTGCACCTTGGTTCAATCTTGGCCCCCTGGGTAGCTGTAAGGAAAAGACAGGAAGTTCATGTTGACAATCTCTCCCGATAAATGCACAGATGATCTTTAGTAAACACAGTTGTGACACACCTGCACATAAATCCCCTGCTTGAAACAGCTCTGTAGTCAGCAGGACGATCCCATAGTAAGAGAAGGCATTTGCAAACCTTTGGAATAAAAGAAAAGAAAAGTGAACCATATAAAAAGCGGTCTAAAAAGCGGTCTAAAAAGCGTTTCATTTATAAGTTTTAGTTTTATATTATTTCTTTATTCATCATGACGAGGAAAAAAAACAACAATTACATAAAACTGTGTTTTACACAGATGATTGAAATTGAGAAAAGTTGCTTAATCTAACCACAAAAACCACAGAAGAAGAGTTGTCTTCCAGTATTGAGGAGAGAAGAGGTCTTTAAGCTGTCCTCGGTTAGTCTGAGGATTTAAAGATATAGAAGGATCATGTGAGAATGAGTTGAGCTGACCGTGTTGCTTTGGGGGACTTGTACGAACTCACCTGTTTATAAATTGTCAGTGTTCCTTGAGGCATAGCCTTGCCATTGTCTTTGGCGATGCGCACCAAAGTAGCCATGGCTTTTTCTCTTCTTCCCGCCAGCACATCAAAACGGGGGCTCTCAGGGAGCCACTATAAAAACAGGGGGAATCAGCTGAGGGGTTTGGCTGCAGAGGATAAGAACGAATCTCTTATGATTAACAGCATACTCACAAAACAGAAACAAACAAAGACAGCCATCGGTAGGGCGGACAAGCCGAGTAGCCATCTCCAGCCCAATGTGGGCATGACCCACAAAGCCAGCAGGACCTCGAACACTGCTCCAATTGCCCAGAAAGCCTGTCAAGCATAAATACAGAGGTCAAGACAGATTTTTGGTTAGATATCTTAATGGTTTCCAAAATAAAAGCCTGTCATTTAGCAAAAAAAAAAAAATATATATATATATAATATCGTAGCAGTACCCCAATCAGTACAATACAGATGCCTCTCGCCTTCACTGGAAGAAATTCGGAGTACAGAGTCACCCTAAAACAAGAGTGTGTGGTTTTTAATAGCTATTAATATCTCTTAAAATAAGTAATATAGCAGGATGTGTTTGAAGGATAACTTACGACTGAGGAGCTCCTCCGATCCCAAAGCCGACAAAACCCCGCAGGACCAAGAGCCAACCATAGATTGGAGCAAAGGCACTCAGAATGCCATAGTATAAAGTCCAGCACATGCATACCGTCAGACCCTTGAATAGAGGAAATACGTGAGATAATATTAAAAAAATAACAGAAACTTTTTTGAAAAAAAATAATACTACACGCACCACTTTTCTTCCATACTTGTCGGACACATTTCCCCACACAGGGGAACCAAACCCCATCCCAATAAACACCACCTGATGACAAATCAGAACACTATTGCAAACTTCTGAAAAAGATAAGACAATTGAACATTTTAGGAAAAGATCCAAATGGCTTTTACCGAAGTTATAAGTGCTACTTGATAGCTGGGGAGACTCCAATCACAGTGCAGCTCTGGGCCAAGGATGCTAAGTATCATCATTTCCATGGCATCTGCAACCTAAGCCAGATTATCACATGAGAGACGTGGAGGATGCGGGTGTGGAAGAGAAAAAGTGCTTCTGCATCTATTAAGATTCTTACCCATGCCAGTCCAGTGATGAGTGAGATTTTCCACTGAAATACCCCAAATCCAATGGCCTCCAGAGCATCATCTACAGTAAAGGTTCCTGTTTCTGTAAAAGATGCAAGTCAAATCTCTGCAAGATACTATATGTTTGAAGAATCAGTCAACGCTAAAGGAGATCTTTGATTTTTACTGTTTAGATATGTCTTTACAGTAAACACAGTCAATGCGATCAACGTTAGCCTTTATGAACTTGACTTTGAAGCCAAGCCCTCCCATACAGTCATCAATCAATGGTCCACCTCAATCCCCAAAATCAGCAAACCTCAGATAGCGATAATGCAAGTAGGTCACTGGGGGGTGCAATAAAACACGAAGCAGGGGTGAACATTTAACATTCATTCAGTGAAATATATGTCTTCCGTGTTTAATTTTACCGCTTATTTTACTTATTTAAGACACTCAAGGAGTGTGATTTTTGAAGTCTCAAAATATTTTTATTAAGAGACAGCAGTGGATGCAGTTTATTTCTACTCATAAATGTTTTGTTTGCTACTGTGATGGCACTGAGGACAGCTGTTCTTAAATCAGGGAGTACGGTACTTAAAATGGCCAGGATTCTAAAAAAAAAATAAAAAAAATAGTAAACCGAGTGTGGCACGTGTGTGTTGGTAACAATGTAAACATACATTTGTGTGTATAGGTGGTATTTACTTTGATCTGGTTTGAAATAGTCATTAATGGTGTTTTCAGACAGGAAAAATCCTTAGTTCCGGATCGAGTCCTGAACCTTGCGTTTGGTCTGTATTCAGACTGGCATCAAGTGGCCCATTCTGTGACGGACAAAAGCTTATCAACAAAACCACATGACCAAAGATCTCTTCAGTCATTGGCCAAGAGCTCTGAGGGCGAGTCAAAACAACAAGAGAAAGAAGGATGTGCTGTGCTTCACAATCCTTATGGGGACGGTTGATTTATTCAGACTTTATATTTCCATTATCAGTTTTGAACGTCGGAAGCAACACTTTTTACTTGTTACTTTGGTACGGTGGAGGCATGCTACAAGGTGGTTACTGGCAAGGAGACGTGTTGTGTGTGCTTTAACTCAGACGATGCTGCAACTGTAGTGATGTGGAGACGTCGGCTGTGAAGGTAGGCTTCTTAGTGTTTATAGATTGTCAGGAAAAAAGGTGAGAGGCAATGTGTGTCATGTTAAAAGTTGTTTTAATGAGCTTGCATTCATCCGACCACATTTCAATGATTTGCTGTGTCTCATTGTTGTGGTTTGATGGTGTTGCATTTAAGAGAATTCTGTTAAGGAAACTATAAGGTAGCTTTTAAGGGTGACGTCACAGCAGTGAGTGCTGTGTAAATGAGACACAGAAAAGCATGTAAAAAGTATTTTCAGCTGTATTCAAATAAACGTTCTCACAAGTAAACAGCTGGAGTCTTTTTCTGTTTGTTTGTTTTACATTTGTCCATAGCTCATCTGGTACTTCATTCTTACTCTGTTTACGTCAGCCGTTTTGGGTTAGTTGCTCCGCTCCGAGGATGGATTGTATTCAGACTGAGAAATCTCAGCGCGAACCGAAGCTCAGTCCGATTGGTAACAAACCAGGGACCGCCTCCAAAGATGGGTTCGAGGGCAGTTGGGTGTATTATTGGGTTTATTCAGACTGTCCCGGATTATCAAGGGAAACGAACTCTGGTTTACTTTAAACGAACCAAATGTGTCCTGAATACACCTTAAGATAAACAAATACCTTTGGATTGAAGTGTTACAACAACCACTGAAATTAAAGTTAAAGCCTCTACATCTTCACAAAGGTCTCAATGACATTATACCTCTAAGAACAAAGAAGCTACTCTGCAGCTAACAATTGCTTTTACTATTTCTTTTGTAAAACAAACGTTCTGTTGCAGGCTGACAGTGTTTTCATGTAAATATGCATGGAAGATTCACATGATTTCACCAGAACCTGCAGAACAGCTCATAACCTGTCTTTCTGTGTTTAAAAATCTCCCAATCTGTGTTTCAATGAATAAAGTTTAGGATTAACCAGCACGGATCACTTTCAAACTCAAAATTTATTTATTTATATAGCGCCTTTCATTTCAGTTAAAAACACAAAGCGCTTAACATAAAAGCAGATAAAACAGTCAAAAAAACTCTAAAATTGTTAAAAACAGCAAACAAAGGACAATCACACAAAGATGGGACCTCTCCCTCACCACCCCCCGCGCCACCCACACCCACACCCCAGCCACCCAGTTCCCCCAGTAGAACCCTGAACAGCAACAAAGAACTTCAGCTAAAAGAAGGTCTGGCTTGGTACTGCTGCTAGGAAACGATATGATGGGGATCCATTTATTCCAAGGCCCAGCCGGACCACAGGGGCCACCACCACAGCGCCCGCCCATGCCAGAGCAGCCTAGGGCCCACTCCATGGCTATTAGACCACAGAGCGGGACCCCAGCCCGCCCAACCAGAACGGGAACCGCAGCAATAGCACCCCGTACAGGTCAAGCCGGTGGTGCCCCAGAAAAATGGATCCCCAAGCTTGTACCTAACATGATGGGAGATTTACCAAACAGATAAACCAGGAGCTGTACAACAGTAACATCTGGATCTGACCCGGCCCTACAAACTAAACCAATGTGTTTTCATTCTGCATACACTTGCAGGGGAACTTAATAAAACAATGGCCTTAATCAGCTGCAGAAATAAAAGTGTCCTAATACTACAACTCTGTGATATTGCTACTCCTAATTCTCACTACTGCTACAGTTGTACCTTAAAATGATAGACATTTACTATTGTCAACAGTGTTTGTCTTAACTTGTCTATTCTGTTCTTGTTCAAACAAATTTACAAATGAGAAAAAGTCTCAGTGTCTACATTTAAAGCCAGAGTGACGCTAATGTTTACTAATCTGGCGCAATAAAAACCAGATTAGGAAATGTTCCTGCAGCCACCCTCCCACATCGTAGAATATCAAAAAGGATCGTCTTTGGGTGCTGTAAAAGTTTTGTAAGGAGTCACTTCTGATCTTCCCTAGAGAAATGCACCGCTCAGAATTTTTGTTCCTGCATCAGGATCCAGACTACAGTGAATCCATTAATACACAGCCTGCACCAAACAACACTTTGGATTTGGTGATAATAGGAGCACTAATGCACAAATCTGATGAAGTGATCACAGTCTGACACAAATGTCAACATTCCAATAATTGCACAAAATTAAAAATGTTTTTGCATGGACCTTCTGTTGTCGTGTTGTTTGACTCCACAGAGTTCGGACTGTCTCCTGAGTCCATGCTGGATGAGGCGACCGTGCAGATCTCAGTGTCAGTGCCCTGGACCTCATCACTGTGACCTGCGAGCGCTGCGTCACCTCTGAGCGTCAGCGCACCGAAATCCAACATCAAACAAAACAATTTATGACAGTGTCTTGAAGGTAACACAGACGTAAGTTTGTTGGCGAAGGAAACCAACACTATTACTATTTTTACTTCGTTACAGTTACACACATTTGATTTTATTTACACTGACTGTGTCATCAAAGGTGTGTTTACTTACCCTTCGTCAGGGTTTTTCCATCGTTTGTAAGTGACTTTAGCTTCTCTGGTTAGGTTGTCCATTTCAGAGTCCTGCTATGGCCGACAGCAAAAGCAGGGCGAGCTCCAGTCATCTGTTGTTAAACCTGCCGGAGCAGTTTCACTGAAACAGCACATTAAGACATCAAACAAAACCTGGCGAGACTAGGGGCGGGGCTACAGCAGGAAGCGCACCTTGGCTACTTCAGGTACATTTAGATCGCCTGCGCACAACAGACTACGATACTTCATCGAATACGTTTGCTCTTTCACGGAATCAATGCATAATATGAAACGATGTAATCAGTAAGAAATATGTTAACTATTTAAACCATGATTGGCGTAGTACCAATATTTCTAAAAATGAATACAAATTGTGAAAAATTGGGATCATATTTCGATTCAAAAGACGTTTGTTTGTGCTTAGTTTAGCCAATTAAAGGAAGTATTTTTAATGTAAAATATAGCTGTCTTTTTGCTACAAGATAAACGTAAATGAGCATCAACATGCTTCAGTTAAAAGAAAAATCTTTGTTTATAACTCTTTTTTCGTACACGACCATGAAGACAACGTGAAGAGATTCCGTCATAGCCCTCCAGCATGTAATCTAACATTATCATAAAAAAAGAAACCATGGAATTTCACGTCATTGAAGACAAAATGATTGAATGCAATGCTGTTGGAAAATGTATCTGTTTAAATATAAATAAACTTAATGTTTTAGTGTTTGCACCCATTTTTTGTGTGCCAATTCTGCATATAACTTTAGAATTAATATAGTTTAATTCATGCAGAGTATCAATGTTCCTGGAATATATGTTTGTCAATGAAGCACTGTTACGATGATTATAGAACTGGTGGATGGTACATTTTCTGAATAAAACATTGGTGTTCTACTTTATTTACAAGCCCAAAAACAGTTAAGCTACACAGTCAGTTTTCTTTAACTTATTTACACATATTTTCTAATAGTAAACTTATAAAATCTCAGCAATTTTCATAATTTGAACTTTCTTCTTACTGACGTATCTTGATAATAACCCAGAAAGTACAAAGAATTATTACCAAATTAAACATAAAGTGATGCTGCGTGTTCAATAGGATCAATTTACATGCAGAATGAATTTGGAAACCGATTCAATTTTTCTGTTTCCCCCTAAACGCTGAACTATTGATATTGAAAATAGTTAGCTCCTAACAGTATAGGCTACAGAAGCATATTGAGAATGTGACACAACCTGTGACTGACAGCAGGCTGTGCTCTCCTCCTGCTGTTTGTGCTTTCAAAAGGCTGCCCTCTGTGGACAGACCCAAGGTAAGAAATGCCTCAGGTTTTTATTTTTTCTTCGTTTTGTTTCAGTATTTTTATTTCAATTATTGGTCCTTTCAGGCTATGTAGAATTACCAAACATTAGCAAAAGAGGACATTGAATGAGTTTTGGTAAGATATAATTTTAAATTAAAATAATTTGTCTCATTTTTCTATTACGTATTTAAATGGAAGCTTTCTTACTTTAGTCACAATGTGCTGCCACAAGATAAAGATATCTGCTTCACAAATATGTACTTTTGTTCAACATATAAAAGAAGATTCGTCTAAATCTTTTAACATAATTGAATTTCATAGGTAATAATTATCTGTTACATCAATGACAGCACAGTTAATTTAAAACTTTACCTCAGAAACACAATTGATGCTGCTGTTATATTCTACAGCACTGAAAAGAAAACATTTAAGAAAGTATTGATTAGCAGAACATAGTTTATTTATAGTATATTTAGCTTTTTATGAAGAGATGAGCCTTTTAGGTCTGTGTAACTCTGCAATAGAACAAGGCCAACCTTGGGAAATATGAAGAAGTAGGACATCAGAGGGCATTATGGGGCTGCATTGGGGGGGATGACCATAAATAAAACACAGGTAGAGTATATATACAGTGTGCTCCTCTGTCTCTGCTGTAGCTGCTCATGCAGGCTCACAACAAAATGGAGAGAAACTCAGAGGAGAAAATGTAACATGGACCTAAAGGTAGGAACTTAAACCTGCTCAAGTCAGAATCCCTTCTTATGACATTTTTACTGCTGCATCAAAGTTTGATCCATTTGATTTCCTGAACTAGTTCTGAGCTACGTCTGAAACTAATTGCAGAGCCTTTTCTCTGTTTGCTCTCATAAATAAGAAAGTAGCTGAAAGTTTAGTTGTTTGGTTCCAGAGTCTTTTTTACCTCCCGACATTATCGTAACTTCAAAGCTCCAAATACTTATGATGGCATTTTCTTGGTAAAGATAGTAACTGTCCCTGATGCAAATTCATGTTAGTATTATCTACTGTATTGAACTTTTTTTCTTATTTTTGCAAAGAAGTTTTTTATGGGTTAATGTTTCGTTGCATCACATATTTTTATCAGACATTTGAATTTTCTCTTTGGCATAGAATCAAATCCTGCTTTTTTGTGAAGTAAATGTATTCAAATCTTAAAATAGGGAATCTAAAGTACATCTGAGGTTAGTTCTTGGCTTTTACCTCTGCTAAAAGAGACATTCAGTAAAAAATTGTTTTATTTGAAAATTTAATTTATAGAATAATTCATTTAAAAAATCTGTTTATTTTAAATTGAACCACAACTGAGAATATAGAGAGTTGAGATGGTCTTGTTTGTACTAAGTTATTGATCAAACAGCGGTGGTGTTTCTCTCTATGATTAACTGTAGTGGCTTCAACAAGCTTGTTGTAACCAAACAGATTCATGCTGATTTTCTATGATATCCAGTGCAGAAAGATACATAATTTTAATAATTTTTTAACCTATTGGCAGCAATATTTATTAGTTCCAGATAAGAGATTTTCTTCATGCTACTTGCAATATGGCTTTTAATCTATAGTTTTTTGCTTAGATTTTTTATTAAAAAAGATATTAATATATAATCGAACAAATTATTATTCAACCGAATCGTTCTTTTTTTTTGCTGAACAGCATCTCCGAGTTTAAAGCTTAATGTTTTTACTCTAGTAAGTCTTTGTATGAGTGTATTTACACGGACTGCGAGTCTTAGAAAACCCTGTAATCGATTGACACAATCAATTCTATTATGCAAATGACAAATTTTCCATTGTAATCTCTTGTGTCACTGAGAGTTTTTGTTTGAGCCAGTCATGAAACTGTAACTTAAGATGCTTTTGTTGATGCTTGCAGGAAGCAAGGTTAAAATTTAAAGAGACGGAATTAGAAGGCAACGTTACAGCGGCTGTCTCAGTGAACCACTGGAACCCTGAAAATGGAGAGATTGATGCAACTAATACAGTCACTGTCAATAAAGGCAGACAATAGGATGATGTCTGCTTGAATTAGTTCAGTCGTTCCTAATTTTCCCTCTGCTCTCAGTTACACTCATTAAAATACAAACCCTTTTCTGTGACATGCAAACACACAGGCAAAAAGCCACTCTGTGATGTGCAAGTCACTTAAATCCAGAATTTAAACAGAAACTATTCAGAAACAAACTACATTTTATTTATGTATAAATATTTTTCTGTGGGGGAAAACCATTCTTGACTATGAGTTTATAACAAAAATCCCTAAGAAGTTCATCATTCAGAAAAAGTCTGTGACCAAAAAAAAGAAAGAAAGAAAGAAAGAAAGAAGATAATTTATGATGTAATGTGTTGACTAATGTGGGTATAGTTCACAGGGCGTTCCAATTAGCCTTTGTTTCTTTAGACTTTTAATAATTGTCCTATTTATTTTTACGTTGAAGTGATATATTAAAAAAATGTCTAAAAGCACTTTTATAAAAATTAATTTTTATTCAATAAGAGCTGTGACGTTACCAGAGAAAAAAAAACCTGTTTACATATAAAACACACAGTTGAAGTCAAACCACTACCTATATTCTGCATCTTGGATACACAAAAGCAATTCATTAAAAAAAAAAAAAAACATCAACGGGGTGGGATTAAAAAAACCTGACCCGTTCCCTTTCAAGTAATTAATTAAAGTATTTTTGACAAACCTGATATTTAAGGGATTCAATGTGTCATGTAAGTATTTATCAGAGCACATGTCTCTACATATGATAAATAATTTCAATTCCAATAAATTAGCAAAGACAAATTTAGTAGATTTTCCATTTTTAAGGCTTCACTAAAAGGAAGATTTTGAGGTTTTGTAAGAAATTGTTGCTTTTTAAGTTGTGTTTTCCTAATGCAAATGTAAATATTTCTGCAGGGCAACAGAAACTATATTCATAATAATAATAATGCTTTGTAAAATTCAAAACTTGGAATGCCTGGAAGAATTAAGATCCAGTTTCAAGAAAGGAAAGGAAAAGGGTTCTATTTCAAAACCACAGCACATGCTCTTAATTGAAGAGTGAGAATCTTTTTTTTCCTAGCTTTTACACATTCCCTTAAATTTAGCACACATTATAATAAAAACTAAACAGTTTCATCTTTTGTTCTAATTTTGCACACCGTTTTGTATAAAAAAAACTCTTATTGTTTTTGCACGTCATGCCATCCCATGTTGATGTTAAAACAGGATCTACTGTGTGTAGAAGTAGGCATATTAGAAATTCAAATGTGTGTATTTATGAACATTGAATTAGATACTTCTTTGTATGGGATTTAAGAAATGTTTTTTCTCAGATTTATTTAATTTTTCTCTCAAAACTCTTGAGTCCGCTTGGCTTTAATAAGGAATTTGTAATTAGTTGGCAATGCATCTGCCTAATCAAAGATCAGTAATTGAATACCAGCAATGTAATTTTGTGGGTTGAAGGATGAGAGTGGGTCTCCGGGTGGATCGTGTTACCTTATCCTTGTATTACATACCTGCATACGTACACATACATGCACACGCACTTCTTTGAACACACAGTTCAACACTCAGGTGGAGCGCTGAATAAATGTTTGCTGCCTGGGTTTCATGAATCTTTAAGCAGCCCGGTGCTTCCAGAGGCAGGTAGCTGACACTGGGACAGACAGTGTGGGAACACCAGTAGGAAGCAGGAGATCCACTCACTTTCTCGTTATCTTCCTGTTTAGATCCATCCAATGCTGCTGCTCTAAAACAGTGGACCACAGCCTGATAAAGATCTGAGGACTGCATAGATTCCTGTTGCAGGAGCACTCACAGATGCTGCTCTGTGGAGACAACCTTAGAGGCTGATGTTGACTTCCTGGGCTGTTTTTCCTTGAGTGTTTGGATTTTTCTTGCAAAAGGATTGTCGCCTAAAACGGACTCCACCATGACGCACATGGCTTTGGAAGTAAAAGAGGTAAACTACAAGGTCTATATTGTGTATTTGCACCAAAAGAACTGAACCTTCAAATTAAAAATGTAATTTTATTGGTAAATTTGTCTTTTGAAGACAAAAACTTCCCACTTTTAGGATAGAAACACAGGCTGGGGTTGATAAAATACAACAAAGAGCAGTTGTGGTTCAGTTAAATGGCTAATAATTATAAAATCCACTGCAGGGACGGAAAAAAATGATAATATTTTTAATTTGTAATGTTGTCATGGGCACATTTTTTAATGTGAAATTGCAATTTGCAACAGTTATATATAAAAAAACAACTGCATTTTATGTCACATTTGTCCAGTTACATCAAAAAGGGGCAGGTGAACTGAGTAATCAGCCTGCAGCTTCTTACAGTATACACGTTTGTAACTGTACCAGCAGAGGAGGTGCACCATTTGAGTGCCATTGAGGTTTGTTGACGGTCAGGTTTCTCTAGATGCCCCTTAAATGTGTGTTGCCCCTGGCAATGTGTGGTGTCAGCCAAAGGCCCACGAGGAGTGCTATCTCTTTCAACAGCTGAACTACCACTTTGTGGCAGAGTAACAGGATCCTGGAGCGTTTTGGATGCACAGGGACAATGGGGGATCCTCTGGGGGGATTGTCAGAGTTTGACTTTGGAGTTTTTGACAAGACGTTGACGGAATTTGATTTATCTTTGTTTATACATTTGCAGAGTACACCCTTTTATTTACATGAATTACCAGAGTAACTGGCGAGACCAACCACTTTCCTGGTAACAGCAACTAAGGTCAGATTTCCGCTGAAAGGTGGAAAATCTCTGTTCAGATAAAACAGATGCCCACTGAGCCAAACATGCCAGTGGATTAAAGAAACAAGAGCATATCTGTATTAGAGTTTAAAAAGTTTAAGTAGAAACTGTTACAAGATTACTTTTTTCATATTCTAGAGCAACTTCTATGATTAATTCATTCTTTAAAAAAGTTTCCTCATATATTCTAAAGCTCCTAGAAATTTCTCTTTATCACACATGATTTGGTTGCCAAGCAGGTGACACTTTATTAATTCCAATTTTGATGATTTCTAAACGTTACTTCCGAAAATGTGTTAAACACAAGCAAACAAAAATCTATTTTTATCTGTCTGGAAACCCTAAAACAGGATTTACTTCCTCAGTTTGAAAGCGGCTTCATAATTGATGATTTCCTATTAAAGGAAGGACATACAATAATCTGTCAGTGTTTCCTGTGTTTCTTAAAATATAACCAAACGTTCAGGTAAGTTCAGCCCAGAGAACTGGACATTCTCAGTGATCAGTGACTCTGAGGGTTGGTCTATTTTTTTTTTTTTTACCGTTCTTTCTTCTGGAATATCATAAAAAAGAGAGTTCATTTTAAAACAATTAATATATGAAACATCTTTGACTGTACATTTCTGCAGCGTTGCAAGCCCAGGATCCCATTTCCCCAAAAGAAAAAGCTGTCAGTTTGAGTTACTCCGCCTTGGTGACAGTTGAGCCCATCAGTGATGAAAGCCAAACTACTGAAGCATGGCAGAGTGTGGCTCTTTCATAGCACTCTAATTAAAGTGTACCACACTGCTGATTGTTACACCTGGCAAAAATTGTCTGGCGGATTAAGCAGCTGAGGAGAACCTGTGTTTAAACATACAATCACACAAATCATTTATTATTAATCCCTGATATTTGCTTCATATTCGACCAAGTATGATTTAAATCTTTTTTCTAAATGCAAACGAAGGTTCTTTTTGAGCACCTGTAGAGTAAATTTACAGATTTTGAGTGAAAACAAGCAACAGTGGCACCAAATGAGATTAGATAAGTGGGTCTGACTTTAGACGTGAGCATGGAGGATGTGAACAAGGCCACTGCCTAGAATTTGGAGATACTGTGACAAACATGCAGGAAATAAGTCGGCCTGCCTCCGACTGTGTGCTTATCAGAGAATGTGACAGATAACCTTTGAGTAAATTATGGCATAAGGAAATGGTGGGACACGAAAAATGTGGATGGGAGGGGAAGGACCTGTAATGTTCAATTGGGTCTCCTGGCAAAGCCACTTACGTGCTCTTCCTTCAACACAGAGCCTGGATGAGCGGTGCAATCAGATCCTGAAGAACATGGAGGCTTCTCTGACGGCTCGTGATCGTGTGGGCATCCAGGACTTTGTTCTCCTGGATCCCTACACCAGTGAAACGGCTTTCCTGGACAACCTGAGGAAACGCTTCCATGAAAACCTCATCTATGTGAGTCTTTCTCATACTTTGGTGTTTGATCCTATCACATCCTCAACCTTCAACCCCAGAAGTCTTAGTGCTGCATCACTAAATCTGTTGCTTGTGTTGCTGAGATTGCAGCTCTGGTTCTTTTTATATATGGGGTGATTGCCATTAAGGTCAGTCCAGCCTGCTGGACCACGACAGGTGATTAACTCAGGTGATTGCTGCAGATGAAGGACACAGCTAAATCTCACGAAGCAGTATGATGCATGGATTTCCCTGTGCTGCAGACCTCTAAAAAGCACCTTTTTAAATCATTATGACAAAAAAAAAGATTTTAAATTCTGCAACAGTTTTACTAAAATTTGTGTGTGTCTTCAGACCTATATTGGGACTCTTCTGGTGTCGGTCAATCCGTATAAGGAGTTAGACATCTACAACAAGAAACAAATGGACATTTATATGGGAGTGAACTTTTTTGAGCTGCCACCTCACATGTGAGTTTCTTCCTATCTACAAATACTGAACAATTACAAAAACTTTATACCCTTGTTACATCTATACTCTGCTAAAACTACATGCATTCGATGGCAACTGCTTGCAACTTTAAGGGCAATTGAAGTTTTTGGAAATATCAACACCAACCAAAGAAAGAATGATGGTCTTTGGGGGCATTTTTCTTTAAATTATTAATTGAGATGTTTAAAGTTTGTGACAAAAAAATGTGATCAATCAAAAATATTCCATCAGGTCCCCCCCAAAAAAACTTTTTTTTTAAAAAGTACAGCTGCATAGTAGGTTTTTGCCCTTTGTCTTTTTGAATCCATTTAAAAGACTAAGGACCAGATTATGGCAAATATGCAAAAATATTTATCTAAAAGAAAAAACTCGATAGGGTTGGGATTACTAGGTTCACTTTTTCCCCCACTTCTTTTCATCCAATAAATCCAACTCTACTTGATTTTAATTAATGGTTATTATATTTAAAGAATGTTATGTGGTGTCTGTGTACGGTATGCATTACTGCAATGACATCAATTTATGATTTTAAATAATTAAACTGTCAAGAAGACGGCATCATCTTTTAACATCTTGTAAGACTGAAACAAAATATTTTAGAAAGTCGCATTTTCTGCAGAAATGCCTTTTTTATAAGAAAACTACATTTTTGCAATTAACTAACTTTTTCTGTTTTAGTTATGCTCTTGCAGACAACGTTTTCCGCACCATGCAGTCTGAGTCCAACAACCACTTCATCCTGATCTCAGGGGAAAGTGGAGCCGGAAAAACTGAGGCTTCTAAGAAAATCCTTCAGTTCTATGCTGTCAGCTGTCCGAGCACTAAGCTCCTGAACAACGTTCGGGACAGGCTGCTTCTCTCAAACCCAGTACTTGAAGTGAGTGACACATCCTAAAAACAATCTTTATAAGAAATCATAAGCTTTAAAACAAATGACCCCCCCCCCTTTTTTTGTGACTAAACTTCCAGGCCTTTGGAAATGCCAAAACCTTAAAGAACAACAACTCAAGCCGCTTTGGTAAATACATGGACATCCAGTTTGACCATCAGGTACACCTGAAGTTCTCACCTAAAATGTCTGTTCCAGCTTCTCACAGCCAATGTAGAGATTCAGATTTTAACAGGTATTGATAAGCCTTTAAACTTTTTCATTCTCCATCAGGGTGGAGCAGTCGGAGGTCACATTCTCAGTTATTTACTGGAGAAATCTCGGGTGGTCCACCAGAACCACGGAGAGAGAAACTTCCACATCTTCTACCAGCTGGTGGAAGGAGGAGAAGAGGATTTGCTCCGCTGGCTCGGTTTGGAAAGAAACTGTACAAAATATAATTTCCTGGTGCAGGTCAGACGAGTCAGATAAAAATAAAGCACATTTTACATCTGGTGCATAACAAGCTTTTTATTGAGGGCTTGTCTGTCTTTTGCTTTAGGGAGGTTGTGCCAAAGTGAGCTCTATTAACGATAAAAGCGACTGGAAGACGGTGAGGAAAGCTCTGTCCATCATTGAGTTCAGCGAGAGTGAAACTGAGGTAAACTGCTTCACCTGAGCTTCAGTTTTAAACAGGGGATTTGCATCTGTTAAATCTGCTCTTTCTTCAAGCAGCAGCTCTTTGCAATCATTGCAAGCGTGCTCCACCTGGGAAACATCAAGTTTGAAGCAAACGGGCAAGGATATGCCACTCTAAACAACAACCAGGGGATGCACTGGGTGTCAAAGGTAAAACCAAAGCATAAATATCAAAAAAATACCCTGGTCTAACGAGATAATAATGTTTAAAATATGACGCTGTGCTCATGGTTTTATATAGCTGTTGGGGATTCCTAACCAGGTGCTGCAACAAGGTTTAACCCACAGAAAAATTGAAGCCAAAACAGAAGAGGTGATGCTTCTAAAATATAAAACAATTAATCAAATCTGATGTGTTTTATAAGCATTTCCTGATGTCATGTTTAGGTGCTCAGTCCTTTCTCTGTAGACCATGCAGTCTATGCCAGAGATGCCCTTGCCAAAGCCATCTATGGGCGCACTTTCAACTGGCTGGTCAACAAGATCAATGAATCCCTGGCTAACAAGGTAAATGCATTTTTTACACATTCAGATAAATCCAAGGCAGCAGTTTGACAAAGCGTAGTACCTTTATATACCTGAGTTTGTCCTGTTCAGGATTCATCGAGGAAGACAGTGATTGGTTTGCTGGACATCTATGGTTTTGAGGTTTTTAACCTGAACAGGTTAGAATTTGCCCATTCAGAGAGATTTTGCTGCATTTGATGGGGACAGTACTTCCTGATTGTTTTTTCTTTCTTTCTTTTTTTTTTTTGAAGCTTCGAACAGTTTTGCATCAACTACTGCAACGAGAAGCTCCAGCAGCTTTTCATCCAGCTGACCCTTAAATCGGAGCAGGAGGAGTACGAGACGGAAGGGATTGAAGTAATCACAGTTACTCAGTTTTTCTCTCGTGGCACGCGGTTGATTACAATCCATAATTATTCTTTCTATTTTCCTCCTCATCCTGTAGTGGGAACCAGTGCCATATTTCAACAATAAGATCATCTGTGAACTTGTAGAGGAAAAATTCAGAGGAATTATATCTTTACTGGTGAGGCTTAAAATGAAGGATCTTCTGCCTTCTGCAGAAGAGGAACACATGTTCTGAACCTAACTGTGACAAGACTCCTGGTTTCATGGTAGGATGAGGAATGTTTACGACCTGGAGAAGCCACAGACTTGACTTTCCTGGAGAAGATGGAGGAAGAGATTGGTGGTCATCCTCATTTCACAACGTAAGACTTGTGAAACAGAAAGTCAGCAGTAAATATAAATGAAACTAAAACATTTATCCTCGTGCAGACACAAACTAGCAGATAAAAAAACCCGGAAAACTTTGGAAAGAGGAGACTTCCGCCTATTGCACTACGCTGGGGAGGTCACATACTGTGTTGTCGGTGAGATATTCCATACAGCCACTGCTTTTTTGCTGTTATAACATGATTTAAACCCATGCTATAAATTCAAATACAAATTCCAGAACCGAAGTCACATTTTTACAGCTTATTTGTTATTTTTACCATTTTTTTTCCTTTGACTTCAGGATTCTTGGATAAAAACAACGATCTTTTGTATCGCAGTGGAAAAGAGGTACATTTTATTTAGTGTCATTAACTGGAAATATATCTCCTGCAAAGGTTTCTGAGCATTTGGGTTGATTAAATGGAATATGTTTCTGGTTATTATGCAAACACATAAACACATCTGAAAGGACTTATAAACTGTTAGCATGAAAGAAAAAAAAAGTTACAAATTGTGCAAAAAAACAAATTGCACATTTTATTGATTGTTATAAATGTCTCCTATAGTAAACATGGAAAATATAAGGATCCTTCAGTTATATTTTTTAACTTAAATATTTTAACTGGCAGAGTTGGAATTCTTTTAGTGTTGATTTTTTAAACAACTTGCTTTCTCTTTTTAGGAATAATCTGTTTCTAAATGAAATATTGGGATGTGTTTTCTAAAAAGTCAGAATGGTTGAGACTGCAGAGCCCATTCATTTCCAAACGCACAATCAAGCTGATCCATGAGATTATGGGTCATAGAAAAAAGCTCCTCAAAGCTGTTCATGACCTGTACAGTTTTAGGGATCACAGCATTAACCCTTGTGCCATCTTAGATGACCCCACCCTTACTTTGACGTGTTCTCCCTACCATAAAAAAGGTGGATAAAGGTGGAAAGATTTCATGTAATCCATGGACACCATTGAAGATCACAAATCATTGAAGAAAAAAGGTTCAGAGCACTGTCTAGTGGGTCTAAATGACCCAACTCCCAATGTTAAAGTGCCTAGGATGGCACAAAGGTTAAAGCAAACAAAGCTTATCTGTTATGTAACAAAAGGTTTATGATCCTGTAAGTGTAATCGATTAGGTTGGAAGTTAATTCATAAGAACATCCAGTGCAAAACCTGACTCTAAGAAAAGAATAGAACATTTCTCCAACAAAAAAATAATCTCAGTTCAGAAAAACATAGTGACGATAATTTTTTATTCTTAACATAACATTTGGTAAGACCATTATTTTATCAGATCAACTAGTGATTAAAGAGTCAGCGGTTTGATTCCCACAGCCCCCGTGTTGTTTGCTTAGGCACAGTCCCTGCCTCCAGTGTGGCTCGTTGTGTGGGTGAGTATAAATGTCCCGGTGATCGTCAGAGGGACCGTAGATGTATACTGGCAGCCACGACTCTGTCCGTCTGCCCCATTATCATTATTATTATTAAATCCTATTGGCTTTTTTTTTAAACGGATGTGGGTTTTTGTGTTCTGAGATTCTTCTGATACGTTGTAAGGTATAAGTGTCACGACAGGTAATGAGGGAAGCACCCAGGTGCAGAGAGGAAGAGGGGGAGGCAGAAGGTTCCAGGAACAGGATTTAATAACTAAACAAAAACTACAAACCAAAACCACTGCAGAGGTCGCTACAAAAACTCAGAACTTGAGACACTCGAAAAAGGGGGACATCAAACTATGGAGCAGCACAGGAGGAAGGGAAGGACAGGTCTTAAATACCTTCAGACAAGACACAGGTGGAAACAATGAGGGCAGATGGGGACCAAAAGTAAAACTCGAAACAACAACTTAACTGGAAACCTTTCAAAATAAAACAGGAAAATAACTCAAAAAATGAAGAAACAAAAGACAATTGGAAAACAAAAGTAAAGAAACTAAAACCGTGACAATAAACAGTTAGAGAGTATTACTGAGTTATTAAAACCTGTCAATGTTCTTTTCTTGTTTCCATAAGGTCATGCAGCAGTCAAAAAACGCCATCATCAGACATTGCTTCCCCTTCACTGAACCAGATAGCAAGAGGAGACCTGAAACAGTGAGAAGTTTTTCTGCTGAAAACATCCACTGATACCAGTCAGGACTCACAGATCTGCTGTTTTCTTAATGTTTATTCTGTAGGTTGTGACCCAGTTCAAGAACAGCTTGGCAGATTTGGCTGAGATCCTCATGGCCAAAGAAGCCTGGTATGTTCGCTGTATTAAACCAAATGAAGCCAAGCAGCCAGGTGAGAGCTTGATTTCAACTTATCTGCTCTCTCCACCAAACACCTCAGTGAACATCCTGGTCTCCTTACCTTTTAACGAGTCTTGCAGGACATTTTGATGACGTGTTGGTGAGACATCAGGTGAAATATCTGGGGCTGATGGAGCACCTGAGAGTCCGACGTGCTGGGTTTGCTTACCGCCGCAAATATGAGATCTTTCTCCAGAGGTACCTCCATTTTTCGTCTCTTCACTGAAAGGTTGATTAAGTTAACTTGTTTTTTCATTTGTTGTGTTCAGGTACAAGGCTCTGTGTCCGGAAACCTGGCCAAACTGGAAAGGAACTGCAGCTGAGGGAGTGCAGTGCCTGATCAAACACTTAGGCTTCAAACCTGATGAGTACAAGTTGGGCAGGTGAGCAGACCTCAGGAGAAACTTTATCCCATGCAGTCCATGACGAACCCTCAACCAGAAAAAAAAAAAAAAACGTTTATTCAACCTTTTTAAATCTTATTTCCACTTTGTTTTGAGGACAAAGATTTTCATCCGCCACCCAAGAACTCTGTTCGCAACAGAGGATGCCTTTCAGGTCTGCAAACATAAACTAGGTGGGACAACACTTATTGATTTCTGTTATAGAGAATTTCAAAAAGCTTCACACACTAAACTTTTAATCAAATGCTTTTTAGCAACAAGGATTCAGGCCAAGTACAAAGGTCATAGAGTGAAAGAAGGCTATCTGAGGCAGAAAGAAGCTGGTGAGAAGACAAGATTTTGTTATTGTTATATTTTCTCTCTTCATCTAACAAATGATATAAATCAATTTGTATTCATACTTAAACAGCCACAAAGATTGAGAATTGCTGGAGAGGTCTGATGGCAAGGAAAGAACGTGAGCGACGAGCCTGGGCTGTCAAGGTGATCAAGAAGTATGTAGAAAATAAATTGATTCAAGATTGTTTTTGAATGAAGCAGAAAAAAACATTTTAAAAAAATCCAGTGGGTGACAGCGTAAACCTTTTGTTAATTGCAGGTTCATCAAAGGTTTCATGACCAGAAACCAGCCGGCGTGTGTCGATAATAGTGAATACCTGACCTACGTGAGGCTGAACTACCTCACACGGCTGAAGGAAAACCTTCCCAAAACTGTCCTGGAGAAAGACTCTTGGCTGACACCTCCACCCATAATGACAGAGGTGACGCAGTGAATTTCACAAAGTGCTTTCATTTCATCATAGATCTCACACAAAACGTTCATCCTTGCTGTAGGTCTCCCACCTCCTGAAGGCGATTTACATCCGCTGCATGGTTCGGAGGTATATCAGAGGACTGAGTGTCCAGAGGAAGGCACAGGTACAGCCCGCTTTATCAAAACCAAAATAAAAACATTACTAGACCCACTATATGCCTATATGTACTTGTAAATATATGTAGAATAATTACACTATTCTTGTTCTTATGGAAGCAGAACTAATGAATGCATGAAAAAAATGAGCAGAAGATGTAGTCGTGAGACCCATTGTTGTGTGTTGGCCCAATTTTTGGCCTCCTGGCCAGCCATGCATTCCCCAGAGCTTCTATAAAAATAGATAAACAGAAAGGAGAAACAATCCAGAAGCATTAGAATCCCAGACGTGTACTGGCTGGGGACCTAGATCTGAAACAGAACACCAATGGGGGACCTTTCTGTGTGAAGTTTGCATGTTCTCTCCGCGCATGCATGGATTTTCTCCGGCTTCCTCCCACAATCCAAAAACATGCTTCATAGGTTAATTGGTTAGTCTAAATTGTCCCTAGGTGTGAATGTGGGTGTGATTGTGGCCCTGCAACAGACTGGTGACCTATCCAGGGTGTCCCCAGTCTTCACCCACAAGTGGCCAAGATAGGCTCCAACAGCCCTGTGACCCTGAAAGGGAACAAGATGAATGAATGACTTGTGAAGATTAGGATTAAATTGTCCCTTTAAATAAATAATAAATAAAAACAGTACAGTTTTTCAGCACAAGTGTGTTGACTAATGTTTTTTTCTAAGTTGAGCATTAAAGTGAGTGTGATTCACCTATAGTGGTTACTTGGTGACCTCACCTAAATTTTTGTGTTAAGTTTGTTTTAATCTGGAAGTTCTGAGATCAAGTGTTGCTTCCAACTGAGGAATTTCATTGGTTCTACTTATTTATTTTTATTTTCTTCCAAGCTTCTTTTAAAATCCCTTACAAGTTCAATGTTCAAAGGAAAAAAAGAGAACTACCCCTTCAGTGTGAGCAAAACCTTTCTGGACACCAGGATCGGTAAATCAACAACAACATTTTCTTAAAATCAAGTGTAATCTGTTGGACATAATTTGATATATTTTTTAAAAATAAGTAATACTTGCTGTTGTTGGAATGTAAAGTAAATATAAATGTATTCATGTCTAATAGCCAGTGATGTAGAGATGCTCTCAATACTCAGCCATTCAGTTAGAAATAATTTACATTATACATTTTCAAATTTCATTTAAGGATACCTATAAGGGTTCATAAAATAGTTCTTTTGTTTTTCTTAAAAATCCTGTCCTTGAAAATGATCTATTTTCTCTTTTGAAAATCATTCTGAAAGCTCTGGAAGACATAAACACCAGGGTCCTTCAGATGATAAGACACGAGCACATCAAGGTAAACATAGATTGCGTAAATATGCGGGTTGTTTAAATGTTTTTCGTTAATCCGCTCGGATTTATGTGCATGTTCTCCACAGTACAGCGTTCCGGTAGTGAAATATGACAGAAACGGGTTTAGGCCTCGCCTTCGACTGCTCATCTTCACTCAAGAGGCTGCCTACCTGGTAGAAGAAGCCAAGATCAAGCAGCGGATTGATTACAGCTCTCTAAAGGGTGACATAACTGTAAAAAAAAAAAAAGATTTATAGTAGGGTATATTCAAGTGAAGGATAACTTTATGGGGTTTTTAGGTGTTTCTGTCAGCAATCTGAGCGACAACTTCCTGATCCTTCATGTTACTTGTGAGGACAGCAAGCAAAAAGTAGGTCCTTCCATGTATTTCTGTTTCTGCATGTCGGAAAAAAAGGAACAAAAATATTTAAAAATGCACAAGTAGATAACACAGCTGCACATTAAAAAGTCTGACTACATTTGGTCTTTCAGGGGGATCTGGTTCTGCAGTGTGACCACCTATTTGAAGCCTTGACTAAGCTGAGTGTGATTGCAGACAAGCAGAACTGCATCAAAGTTGTGCAAGGAAGGTATAAGAAATGGGTAGATGTGACAAAATGTCAGCTTAGAGGTAGATATGTTTGTATAAAAAAGCACAACTCAGTGTGAAATGTTTTTTTTTGTCTGTGTGTGTGCTCAGTGTGAGGTTTGACATCCAACCTGGCAGAGAGGGCTTCATCGATTTCAAGAGCGGTCAAGAGTTTATGGTCTACAGGGCCAAGAACGGCCATTTGATGGTGGTAAGTTTAAAGTTTGAGAGGGTGAAATTTAATTTGACAGGGCAAACAACTGCATAAATGAGTCTTCTGGGTTTTCTCTAGGAATCAACAAGAACTAAAACCAGATGAAGATGCAGATGATGTGGAAAACTGCTGCTTTTAGATCCTTAAGAGTTCCAAATCTTAAAACAACAGCCACACCACCTCTGCAACAACACCCTGCTTTTAGCAAGTTTCTGCAAGCCCTTAAATATTTGGGAAAATATGCTATAACATAAATACTGCCAAGAATATAGCTGCACAAATCATAGATAAGTCGAGCTGCGCAAATATTTGAAGCTTGTCTAAAACTGATTCCAAGGTTATAGTGCCTGAAAGTATTTCCTTGCTTTTTTAATGTCATGGTAAAAGTATAGTCATTCATCTCTAAATCAAAGTAATAAACAAAGCTGCACCGTTTTTTAATGTTTTTTGTTTCTTATTACCACATGCTAAAGCATAAACAAGCTTGAGTGTCTGTCATTAGGCGATTGCTTCATGTCATAGTTGTTTTTCAGTGTGCTGATGGATCATGTAGCAGCTACCCCCTGCTGGACATCCTTTGACTTTACGGATGTTTCCCTAAAAATCTTTCAAAATAAAGCTTTAACACTCTTCTTTTGGGACATTTTTCTTTATGATTGAGTTGGTTGAGTTTTATGTACTCCTTTCAATTTTTCAGTATATGTTTGTATTACCACTTGACCCTCTATTGCTGTTTCAAATTGAAGGTGGAGGCATGATGTAATTTTTGAGGCCATCGAAAATTTTGACGCCACATATATTGCCCATATTTTAGTGCAAGCAGAAATGTTTATTTAAAATCTTTGTGTCCTTTAACTCTCATTTCTTGAACTTTTGTAAGGCCTAACTATAACAAGAGCATATTTTATTTATTAACCACAGTATTGTGTCCGAAAAGTTGATTTTAAATTGAGCAAAATATAGAATGAGTATACCCTTTTTTTGATAGAGGAGAAACACATGAAGACACAGCATAAACGTTGCCATCTTGACCCCTTGGTTGATGATTAAACAAAAGTTTGTAAATGTGTGTTATCAAAGGTCCAAGGTTGAGGAAAATACAAAGCAAGGCTCCACTGGTAAGATATTTTAGCAAAAACCTTTAGTCTGCAGCCACACTTTTGGCTGACAATCAAAGTCAGGCAGGATGGAGAAATTTAGTTTGTTTTTTCTGCTCATGGTTTTATCCAGGACGCACGGTACGTATCTAACATTTGCTTTTTTATTAGCATTTTTTAGTAATTTGCAATTGTCTCCCTAGTTTTTATTTTAAATTACTCCTGCATTAAACATAGCTACGGAAAGTCAAAAATACACTTGCTCACATTTTAGGCCTTATTGCATGTGTTAAGAATGTTAGAAACTGTTTCAAGATAACACAACATATAAAGAAATATTGTCTTGGAAATATTTCAGTTTACAAGTGAATGGACTTAATCTTACAAAATCTTTGATCACCATTGTCTTAATTGTTTAAGGCAAATTTGCCAAAAACATTTATTTTGTTATGGTAACCCTTGTGCTATCCTAGGCACTTTAACATTGGGAGTTGGGTCATCTAGACCCACTAGACAGTTCTCTGAACCTTTTTTCTTCAATGATTTGTGATCTTCACTGGTGTCCATGGATTACATGAAATCTTTCCACCTTTATCCACCTTTGTCATAGTAGGAATAACATGTCAAAGTAAGGGTGGGGTCTTTTAAGATAGCACAATCAACAACAGGTTGCATTAAGTGAAATCCTTGTTATTTT